>OZ010645.1:39337994-39937994 GCA_963932195.1 Empis livida
ATATATATATATATATATATATATATATATATACATATATATGAGTACCAGTACTAAAAATTACAATAAAATTTAATTTAAGACTGGGAAAATGCTAACGGTCGAGGCCATTTGCTAACAACAAATGTTTCACTAATAAACCCATTAGCTTGTTGCAATTAAAAGTTTCTTTACTATAAAGAAATGTATGGTTCGGAATCCATATAAAATTAGTAGGTCCAAATTACAATACAAAATGTTTATCACTTCAAGTGCAGATAACTCGGTACTTGGTGCCCTATGCTCCATAATGGGTTGAACAGGTGAACAAGGGGAAACAACATTATTTATTTAAATGTAAATTAAATTTATATTTATTTATTATATAACGTAGATTTCGCTTTTACTAACAATTTAGATATTGATATAGAATATTATATGGTGTATATAAATGCATTTTTTTTAAATTTATATATATTTAAATATATACCCATATATATTTTTGTTGTATGTACCATAATCATGAATAAATTTGATTGAGAAGAATTGCCTGAGAATAATTGTGGGGTAACAATTGGATGACAATAATTGAGTTAAGAAAAATTGTGCGAGAAGAATCAGCCTTCAACCTTTAAATACATATTTTATTCTAATAGCCATCTGTTAGTCAAGACTATTATTATAAGTTTATAGAAATTTTTCTAAATTTCCCAAAAAAATTTTTTACTTAATGAGGAAGAAATAATGCGGCAAATATTTTATTTTCATCAGAACTATTGGACTCTTTAGGACTTTTTGTTATTATGGTAAACACGCACACGCCATCACAGATTTTCTTTTAAAATAAAAATTAATATATTGGCGTTGAGAAATATATAAAAATTTCAACTTAATTATTTATTATACATATCCATATATAAACATTTTTCAATACCATGTACCACAAACAATGTCGAATTAAACTTGAAAAATTTTCAGTTTACACCAAAAAAGTTGAACCTAACCAGAAGACGTTATATATATAATACAAATAAATTAATATATATGACATGATAATATGAAACTATTTTATAAATTTATGAAAAATATTCCACCTTCTTTTTATATTTTATATTATTTATAAATATAAAGATGTCTGCAAATAAACAAAGTTATTTATATATATTTATTTCACATAAAGATTTATATTTTATTAAAAATTCAGAATATTTGTAGAATATTAGTCAGTATATTATATTGTATATTCTATATTTCAATCTATTTTGTTTTATTTATATACATCCTTATAAACATTATATATTTTTGTACGCATATTTACAATTTCTTTGTAGGGAAATTTAGAAAAATTTTTACAAACTTATAATAATAGTTTTGACTAGCAGATGGCTATTAGAATAAAATATGTATATTAAGGTTGTAGACTGATTCTTCTCGCACAATTCTTCTAGGATAATTCTTCTTAACTCAATTCTTCTCCCACAATTATTGTCAGGCAATTCTGCTCAATCAAATTTATTCATGATTATGGTAAATACAAAAATATATATATACAAGATATATACATAAAAAACACATATAATACACATACATATATAACAAAAAATATACCTATGTATATTTGTCATACCTATAATTTTTATTAAATCTATAAATAAACTATGACTTGTACTTCAATATGATGTAAATAAATACACATAATTCTGTTTTTACGCGAACTTTTTTTACGTGAATTTGATTTAAGGCGATTTAACAAAAGTATTACGTTCTTTTTTTACACGATTTGATTTGATCTAACGCGATTCAAAAAATGAAAATTAGAATTTTTTTGCAAGAAAAAACATGCATGTATGTAAATAATAGAGTGACCGGTAGATGACAGTGAACATGACAAGTTTCATGTTATAAAAACAAATTGTGTGGAAATCTACGACACATAACTGCAGGGTATTTCCCTAATTTTATTTCACAATAGTTTTTTGTTTCATTAAAATGAATTTTTTTAGTTATGTTTTGTTAAATTATGAATTTTTTTTGTTAAATTAGTTTTTTTAATTATGTTTTTTTTTTGTTATCCTAAAATTATCTAATACGTATTTAAATGAAATAAATGAAAAATTTATAAAGTATATAAAAAGCTTCATTTTGTATATATCTATCACATTATTTTAGTTGATTTTTCAAATGTAGAACCAATCATCTACTTTTATATGGATACCGTATCGCGAGTTTTCTGGCAACGTATCTATCGCGTAAAAACAGAATTAGGTGTATAAAATAACCTATTACTTGTACGATGTACTTCATTTACATTTTATGAGTAATTTTGCTTATTTTGTTGAAAATATACATATGTACCCTATATAATTTCGATTAGTTGTACATCTCAGTCTTGTTGAGTGTGGTAATTTATATTAGCATACAATTAAAATAAAAAAAATTGTGAAAAAAAAGCAACAACAAATTTTTAAATAATTATAGGTCAGACAAATTCAATTAAAATATTAAACTACGATGTTAAGAATATTACACTATTTACAGATAAAATTATAAGCCAATAAAATCATTAGGTACTTCATTTCTACTCTAGGAATAAGAAAGCATAGGTATATACTATAGGTAAGTATAAAGTATATAGGTATGTAGGTAAGTATATAGGTATGTAAGTTGTGAAACTGATAATTTTATTAAAAAGTACTCATGATTACATTAAACATGGATTGAAAGTTAATAAAAGGTAAATCTTTTACATTAGATTATAAAACTTTCATTTAAGTATATCCAATCATTTTGTAGGATTTTACATGTAATATAAAAAAATGCGGAATTTCATCACAATTCTACAAGGGATTTACTAGAATGCTGACAATTATTTTTGGTAATTAATTATTTATTTTAAAAATATAATAAAAAAATAAGGAAAATAACAGAAAATTCTAATTACAAAATTAAGAGTATATTATTTATTGCATAAATATGTAGTAGAAGAAAAATTCAATTACCTTGTTAATGAAGAACAAATGTATAGAAAAGTACGTAGTAACGAATCAATTACATCGTACACAATGCATACATTACATTCCGTCGGACTGTCCGTGTTAAAAATCATCGATGTTTACAGTCACCATTCGTACTTCATTTCAAAGTACTGTACTTTGTTTTCGAGCGCCGTACTTTATTTATTAAAGTACTTTAATATGTGCTTTATTTCTGTACATGGACCTTAAAAATATCTTAATTTTAACAAAAACCTAACAAATAATTAATTCCAGCAAATATTTTCGTATGTGATATTCTAGCCAATATTTGTATGTGGTCTTTCCATATTTTCGTATGCGGTATATTAATGATACATTTGGATTTTTATATAATATATTTGCATTAAAGAACCAGACAAAAGATTATATTATAAATTTCTGTAAAGATTTAAAATTGTTTTTGACGGATTCATTGGATAGCCATATTGATGCTCTAGAACTCTGCGAAGTAATACAAAATTTGATGCTCTAGAACTCTGCGATGTAATACAAAACTAACTCCACTTGAAATTTTAAATTGTCTAAGCATGCAAAACATATTTTTCCAAATTTATTTATAGCTATTAGGATCCTGCTTACATTACCAGTAAGAGTAGCAAGCGCTGAAAGGAGCTTCTCTAAATTAAAAATAATTAAAAATTATTTGAGATCAAGTATGAGCCAGGAGAGAGATTGGTTGACTTGATTCATATATCAATCGAATCCGAAATTTCTGGATCCTTAGAATACGACAAATTGATAAAAGAGTTTGCCGAAATTAAAGCAAGGAAAGTGAATATAATATGATTTATTTTTATTTTTTAATTTTTTGATATGTCTATGAATGTTATTTTTATTCTTATAATTTCTTTTACTTTTAGAAAATTTGAATTATTTAAATTATATTCTTTTTTTTATGTTGTGTTCTTTCAAGGTAAATGTATAATCAATTTAATATACGTATTATACATAATTACAACAGCATTTTCTATTGATTTTTTAAAAATTTTTTAAAAATTTTTTGATATTTTTGAATATTGAGAACAGATTCAATATTTTTTTTTACTTATATATTAACAGTAAGAGTAGATCCATATAAGCTAGACAATAGTATAACGTGGATTGCAATTGAAAGTTACTACATTTTTTATATTTCATTATATTCTATATATTTAGTATTGAAGGCGCCATTTACCTAATCTGCACCCGGCGCTGAAATCCCTCGATCGGGTGTTGTTTGTGCTAACAAACAAGCTCATCCATCACATTAAATTTTTTTTTTATAAATACATACTAAATTTTTATTAATTTTTGTTTAGTTTTATTCTACAAATACATTACTTTTTACAACTTGGAAATGTACTTATATTATTTTATTGTTTGATCTAATAAGGGGGTAGCCAATTTTTTATGTTTTCTTATGTGGGTCGCAGTATCATAAAGTTTGGCAACCGCTGATCTAATGAAACCTTTTATGTATGTATAATCACAAACTAATGAACTATACATTAGAATTATATTTGAATATAATTTTTATCGTTTTTTGCCTAGAACAAAAGTGATGAAATCTCTAGCTCCACATTTCAAATACAAAAATATTACAAATATGTATAAGCTTCTTTTTCTCTTGTGAGAATGAGTTTGACTTGCACTTGGGAAAAAATTATGGAATTTTCTTTTAAGAAGACCATGATTTTTATTTTTTTTATTATTTTTTTTATGGTTGATTTTTTGATACAATTTGCAAATTAAGTTTTTAGCACAAATTTAGTTGTTGTATAGACTTAGAGTTATTATAGTTATCTATCCAATTAAAAAATTTTCTGAGTAAAGTAAGGTTATAAAATCTAAATTGCATAAAAAAATCCATTAAAAAAAAAACAAAGCTAAAATAAAACCCAAAAAAAAAAATTCTTAAGAAAACCAAAAACACGAGCCATTATTTTGTTCAACATTATAAAATAAAACGACTTAAATTATAGTGATAGTGAATATGTAAGCTGTTATTATCATTTTACCTCACTCTTAACGTGATCTAAAACGACATGGATAAAAAACTTTTAAAAAATAATAAAATTAAAGGATATCCTTGTTAATAGAAAGTATGTATAAAATAATATAATATTTTGCATCCAGTCATGTGTTCAACAATAGGGTTTGCAACCAGCCTGGTGTTCAACAATTAAAATTTGATGACAAATTTTTCTATTATTGAAGTATTTTTTTTAAATTAAATTACATTAACCTAAACTTTATATTTACTAATTTACTATAAAATTAAAATGATTACCTCGGATAAGTAAATATCGACTTATAGATAAGGCAAATAAGTACATAATTAAAAATTATTAGGTATTTTTAATTTGTACTTTTAATAATCTTGGTTTGACATTTTCTAAAGAAAAGAAGCTAAAATGAAATTAATTTTTAAATTCTAACACAATCGGAAAAGAAAAAAATCATTCTAATTTATACTTTAAATGCTAAATTTCTAAATAGATATTGGAAGTCCAAACTTTGTTCTGTTTTTAGTGTTTATCTTCTTGGCTGTCAGTTGGTGGTGGTATACCTTCTTGGTCTTGATAGAGTTAAACAATAATTGGTTGTACTACCAATTTTATCACCAATTTGATTTTTCAAACTATATGTATGCATCCAAAGGCGTCTTTGGATGCATACATATAAAAAAAAATGTTGCCCTTAAAAAAAACTATTTTACAAAAATATATTATTTTTATTAATAATTACACATAGAATAAATATAACATATGCATATATGTATTAATATTAATACATATATGCATATGTTATATTTTTTCCAATATATATTTATTTGTCCTTTAATTGTTTTGTTGCATTTAGTTTTCGTCTAGCTCTAGCACATCCGGATAATTTTTTCTTTTCCATCTTATTTTATATGGATTTCTTTAAAAAATGTAAAGTTATAAATTGTAATAAAAAATATATGTATTCTTTTCACCTTTTATTTCAAAATTAATTCTTAAATATCGGCATCAACTGGATAAATAGATTATTTTTTCTCAATATTTTAAAGTTTTAAAATTTATGACCAAAAATGTCAAAATATAATATAATTATTCTTGCATATTTAAAAGTTTAATTAATATATTAAAATAAATTATTATTTTCGATTTTCTTTAATTTTGTATTGGTTATAATCACTTCTTTCTCCACTATCCTTTACATTTAATATTATTATATTTCAATTGATTGGTTCAATTTAAAACATAATCGAAATTGATATTTGATACAATTCACTTTATATATATATTTTTTTTCATCATTAGCATCAAAATTATTTCTTAAACTATTTATTAACTGTTCAAAGAAAATAATATTTTTAACAAATTTAATTTATATGATATAAGTATGTTTATTTATAGCTATTAGGATCCTGCTTACATTACCAGTAAGAGTAGCAAGCGCTGAAAGGAGCTTCTCTAAATTAAAAATAATTAAAAATTATTTGAGATCAAGTATGAGCCAGGAGAGAGATTGGTTGACTTGGTTCATATATCAATCGAATCCGAAATTTCTGGATCCTTAGAATACGACAAATTGATAAAAGAGTTTGCCGAAATTAAAGCAAGGAAAGTGAATATAATATGATTTATTTTTATTTTTTAATTTTTTGATATGTCTATGAATGTTATTTTTATTCTTATAATTTCTTTTACTTTTAGAAAATTTGAATTATTTAAATTATATTCTTTTTTTTATGTTGTGTTCTTTCAAGGTAAATGTATAATCAATTTAATATACGTATTATACATAATTACAACAGCATTTTCTATTGATTTTTTAAAAAAATTTTAAAAATTTTTTGATATTTTTGAATATTGAGAACAGATTCTATATTTTTTTTTACTTATATATTAACAGTAAGAGTAGATCCATATAAGCTAGACAATAGTATAACGTGGATTGCAATTGAAAGTTACTACATTTTTTATATTTCATTATATTCTATATATTTAGTATTGAAGGCGCCATTTACCTAATCTGCACCCGGCGCTGAAATCCCTCGATCGGGTGTTGTTTGTGCTAAATTGGTTGTACTACCAATTTTATCACCAATTTGATTTTTCAAACTATATGTATGCATCCAAAGGCGTCTTTGGATGCATACATATAAAAAAAAATGTTGCCCTTAAAAAAAACTATTTTACAAAAATATATTATTTTTATTAATAATTACACATAGAATAAATATAACATATGCATATATGTATTAATATTAATACATATATGCATATGTTATATTTTTTCCAATATATATTTATTTGTCCTTTAATTGTTTTGTTGCATTTAGTTTTCGTCTAGCTCTAGCACATCCGGATAATTTTTTCTTTTCCATCTTATTTTATATGGATTTCTTTAAAAAATGTAAAGTTATAAATTGTAATAAAAAATATATGTATTCTTTTCACCTTTTATTTCAAAATTAATTCTTAAATATCGGCATCAACTGGATAAATAGATTATTTTTTCTCAATATTTTAAAGTTTTAAAATTTATGACCAAAAATGTCAAAATATAATATAATTATTCTTGCATATTTAAAAGTTTAATTAATATATTAAAATAAATTATTATTTTCGATTTTCTTTAATTTTGTATTGGTTATAATCACTTCTTTCTCCACTATCCTTTACATTTAATATTATTATATTTCAATTGATTGGTTCAATTTAAAACATAATCGAAATTGATATTTGATACAATTCACTTTATATATATATTTTTTTTCATCATTAGCATCAAAATTATTTCTTAAACTATTTATTAACTGTTCAAAGAAAATAATATTTTTAACAAATTTAATTTATATGATATAAGTATGTTTTTTGACCAATTTAATTTTTATATATGTACATATATCTAATATGTTTGTTTTTGTTTTTCCTAACAAAAAAAATTTTTGAGCCGCTATGTATACAAAATTTAAAATTTTATTAAAAAAAAGCTTACTATATGGTTTTGATATTTCACAACCACACCGGCAACCACATTGTCGAAAGTCGTAATAAATTAGAAAGTGATGCATAATGCATCACTTTCTAATTTATTACGACTTTCGACAAATTCTCTTAATTTTTTGTCTACATGGGCAAATTTCTCAGCATCATTTATCATACGATCAATATCTTCTGGTGTTAAACGATATTTCTTGGTATTAATTATCCTACCTATTTCGAAGGTCACTCATTTACCATATCTGCCATTTAATTTCTTGTTAATTAATCAAAAATGCAGTAAAAATAATAATATAAGAATCACATAAATGGTATTGGGTTAATTCAAAGTAATTATAAGAATCACATAAATGGTATTGGGTTAATTCAAAGTGGTTGAGTAATTTTACTTAAACAATGTAGTTAATAATAATATAATAGTAATAACACAAAATAACTGATGCCCTTTTCAAAATAAAAAAATTTATTTAATTAATTTTGAAAATGGTATATAGAAGTCCCATTTGTGCAAACCCAAACAAACGCTTAAAATTCCTAAATAAACGGCGAATTTATTAAATTTTCTTAACTTTGGTTTAGAGTTGGCAAAACCCGACACTTTTTTCGAGCTCGAGCTGTCAAGCTTTTTTTCTTCCAAGCTCGGGTAGCTCGAACTACTCGAGCTTGGAAGAAAACAATTTTAATTCCCTAAATTTGAAGAAAAAACACATGTAGTTATTAAAAAAAAGTATTTTATTCATTTAATAAAGTATATAACTTTGTAATTCAAAAATATGGAGATATTGAAATTAAATGTAAAAATTCATAATATAAATATAATATAAATTATTTATTTTTATAAAATAACTTTTTAAAAATAGAATGGTACTGATATTTTCATCATTAAGCCTCTGTCTTTTTGACAATACCAAGTTGCTGGCCATTGAGAAAACTCTTTCGTTTTCAGTGGACGTAGGTTGAATGGTTTTTAAATATTCAAAGAGTTTACTTAAATTCCTTGTCATTATACCAGTATACATTGAAATATATTAATTTCCTGTATATAAGATTGGCAATTTTTAGGATCCATTGGTTTCATGGAATTTTCTATACTCTTTTGAAGTTTTTCTGATAATGAAACTTCTTGTTGTATATCCAGGTCAACTTCACCTTCCTTATCCAGGTCAACTTCAACTTCCACTGCATTATCGCTTATTGGAAAAGACGATAAATTTGAAAATAGTTCTTTAATACTATTTGTTATTTCACTTTTTGTATTTAATTTAAAAAAGTTTTTAAATTCTGTGGAGCTGTCATTTAAGTTTGATGGATTCTGTAAGAAACTAATTACAGAAATAATATTCTTGTTTCTTCGTTCGTCAAGCCGTAATTTTAATGCTGCTAGCATTGATTTTGATATAACAGTTTGTTGAATTCGTAATAATTCAAATAAAAATTTTAAAACACCCTCGCTTGTAAGTAGGTTGATATTTCGCCTACTTAATTCCTCAACCGCCATTTTAATTGGTTTTAATGCATTTCAAAGACTTTCAATATCTTTAAGTTCATATTCTTCAATGAATAAATGTTCTAGCTCCAAATCAATTAAAGCTTTCTTAATATTGTTTTGCAATTTTAGAAATCTTTCAATCATTATTTGAATTGAATTCCATCTTGTACGACAGTCTAACAGAAGAGTTAATTCTTTACCTTCACCATGTTCATCCTTAACATAATCTTGTAAAATATTATTTTTTAATGGAAACACTTTAAATAATTTTACAATTTTACGAATTTTTTGCAAAATAACATAATTTTTACAAAACCGCGGAGGTTGCTGGTCAGTTGAATACATAACCTCAGTTTCATCATCACTACCACTATAATCATTAAAATTATCACTGCAATCATCATCACTCGTATTTTCCATTATTATTAATTCAGAAGACTTTCCACAGAGAACATCCATAACTGCTAAGTGTATTCCATGGTTATAGCATAATTGATGATGAACAGGAATTAAACGACCAAATTTTACCATTACGGCTGCTCCGTCTGTAGTACATCCAACATTGTGACTAAAATTTAAGCTGAATTCATTTAGTTTTTTTTTCACTAGCTCTACTGCTTTTTCAGCTGGGCAGCTGCCATAAATACGGACTAGTCCCAAATTATGCTGTTTTACAGCCATAAATACGGACTAGTGCCAAATTATGCTGTTTTAAGCTCGATGTTGTTGAACCTTTACAGGATAAAATTGCCTTTTCTCCTGCACTATTTTTTTTAAAATATTTCCAAACCTCGGATTCCATTTTAAGGACTAAATGAATATACATATTTAGTTTAATTTCATTTCATTATAAACTAAAATTTATTAAAAATTGTTATAATAATTCAATTTTCCCACTAAATTAATTTCACTAATTTAAATATAGAATATATTTTTAATCGAAAAGTACGAAACAGAACACTTTTACTTTCCAAATAAATAATTTATTCAATAAAACTGAACACAAGATAAATAATCGGGAAATCACCTAAATTTAACAAAAAGTTTATTAAATTAGAGCTGCAAAATTTAAAATTAAAGCTTTTAGCTTTTTGTTTATGATAAGTTTCAGCTGAATATGTGATAAATTTAGTTTTTTTTCAGCTCGAGCTTTTTCGAACATAAACTCGAGCTTTATCGATTTCATTTTAGACGAACGGGCTCGAGCTAGCTCCGAGTAGTTCGAGCTGCCAACTCTACTTTGGTTCTATTAGATTTTGATGCGGAAATCCATTTATAAAATATTAATGGTATATAGGAAGTATAAGGTAATATAAGGCAAAATGTAAGGTAAATTAAATCACTATATAAATAAAATAATGCTTAAGATAATGTACATATATATTTAGAATTCGTATACTATAGAAGAAAACATTTTGAATATTGTGGTTAGGTTTTTAATACCGGTACTACCGAACCCGGCATCCTGGTATTGAGACATTTTGACAAAACGGTATTTCGGTATTTTAAGTATCAACTTTTTATGGTTCAATACGTCTCAGCATTATTTTGAGTATTAGTCAAATATATTAAGGCCACTTCACTTTTAATTTTTTTTACATTTAATTTACATTTTTTTCTATGTTAAAACACAAACTAAGGAACTACGCAGTCAATTATATTTGAATATAATTTTTGGGGCTTTTTTAGCTAGCACAAAAGTGCAAAATCTCTATATAAAAATATTAGAAATACATATAAAATAAACCTCTTTTTCGCTTGCGAGGGAAAAAATTATCAAATTTTCTTTTAAGAAGGCCATGATTTTCAGATTTTTTTGAATAATTTTAGGTTTTTTTTAATTTACGTTCTTGATGCTTTTGGCAAACAGTTTTTAGCACAAATTTACTTGTTTGTATAGATTTAGAATTAGATTTTTTTTTTTTAATTTTTCGCATTATTTTTAATAGTGGTATTAATACCGGTATTCCGGTATTAATCAAAACCAATACCGGAATACCGATATTGATTTTTTTGTCCGGTATTGCAACCCTAGTTGTGCTATACAATATAAACTTGATAACAAATATTATAGTAATAAAACAGCAACGCAGCGATAATGTCGTAAACTAAGTACAAATGCTTTTTGCGCTGAAACAAAAACTATATCTATAATTAATAAAAACTATTGAAAATTTATTAAAAAACAAAAATGATTCATGTAAAATACAAAATTTAAAGGTCATTTACTTTTAAATAACTAAGTACTTTCATACAATATAAAGGCCTACGATCTTATATCAGCAGATATTATTAAATGTAAATAAATGCTCTGGGCAATTTCACTTGTACACATGCGTATTATCTGTTGTAAAGTTATAGACACAATAAGACGTATTTTAATAGTAGTTACGTTAGATTTGACATACATGGAAATATATGACAAAGAATAATGTTTCACATAAATTTTTAAAATAAAGTTAAAATTTGTACTTTGATAAATTTTAGTTTATCGCTGTCTATCGCCGTGGCTACTATATTTTAATTAATTTTATAAAAGAACAAGAAATCATAGAAACTTAGTCCAAGACAGGATCAAAAAGAATAATAAATATCGTATATATATTTAGTGGTAAGTATACATTAAAGTGAGACACTTTATATGGTTATAAACTACAGTACTATTAATTAATTTTGTGAAAAGCAGTAAAACTGACTTACTATTATATTAATAATAATTATGCGTCAAAATTAATTATTTCTTGTTTCTCTTCCCCATAATAAAAAATAAGGAGTAATGATTTTTTGTTGACCCTAATGTCAAAAGAGCATTAAAAGGTAATTTTGAAATTATAACAGACTTTATGTAATTATTACAATTATGACGGAAAAAGCTAAAAGGGATTTTGATTTAAATGAGACGCACGACACCAACAATTTTAAATATTATATGAAAGTAAAGTAAATTACCGACTTATGTATAAGTTTACGTTATTTATGACATTCTCTAAGAAAGAATTGTTTTAGTATAACGCTAATTAATTAGCGCCACTTTTCTAATTCTCTATTTATTTATTGAAATATAAACTATAAGTACTTATATGAGCAACAATTTATAAATTAGGTATAATAAATAAAAGAAAGGCAGAATTTATTACAGACACAGAAAACTTTTAGGTAGGCTTTTGCTTCTCAATATAGTAGTAAAATGAAAAGTGTATCGAACCTTATAATGGTAATTAAATATGATTTCAAATGCACATATTTTCAAAACAACAACTTTTAATTGTTCAAATGTTTTTATTTTCTTCTAAACAAAACATACAGTAAAAAATTAAAATGAATGTATAAATGTACTAAACCTATGGTGTACGCCGTTAGTTTCAGGTATAAAAGTTAATTGAGAGTCAGTCTAGAATCTATAATTGAGTCATATTTAAAAGGTCAATGATTAGAATAACACATTTGTTGACCGCGCCACATCAATATGAAGTAATTAATTTTAATAAATTTATTATTATGTAGAGAAATGACATCCCTCGTAGTCTAGATATTATTTCCCCACTTACTGTTTTTCTGCCTATATTCTAGGAAACATATAAATAACAGTATAGGTATTTTAGTAACAGTTATTACACTCATTCCAAAAGAACAAGTTGTAGTTGAAGTAAACTTTTTATTCTAATATAAAGATTAAAATATGTATCAATACTGTAATGAATATAAAAGTCCTGTACGACACTCACCTTCGGAATATGACAGTAATTGTGTAAGGGTAAGTTTAAATATTCCAAAACTTTAATATAATATATTCAAAAGGCAAGTCCATTTTAAACAAAATTTGAGATAATGATAATAAGAGATAGAACTAAGACTTATTTTTATCTATAGCCAATGTATAGTCAAAATTTAGTCAAAAAACCGTATATATTTGAAGACTTATTAAACATCACCAATACAATTTCTGTTAAAATTTACGCTTAATACGAAAACTGTATTTGGGATTTTTAATTAACATTTTGTTATAACAAAAAGTGCACTTGCCCCACTTTCCAAATAAATGGTCCATATATCTATTATAGTTTTTTTTTACAATTTTATTTAAAATACTTTATCTTAGAATTCAATGGAATGTGAAGCTTCTCAACTATGGAGCACAAAACAGGAATTTTTAACAAAAGGTACGTCACTTTATAAAAAAGAAATAAACTTTTATAATCAATAGATAATTTTCCAGCCACGAATGAAAAAACAAAAAGATGTAGAACCGCTTTTACAAGTACGCAACTAATTGAATTAGAAAGAGAATTTCATATTAATAAATATTTGTGTCGACCACGCCGTATAGAAATTTCTCAAAGACTTTCACTTTCTGAGAGGCAAGTAAAAATTTGGTTTCAAAATCGTAGAATGAAAAGTAAACGTCACATTAAATTAAGCAAAGATGATAATAAATTACGACCAAATTCAACTAATTCATGTTCAACACGAAGTACAGCATCACTTTCTCCCCATTATTCATCACATGCTTTTAAAGCTAACGAAGATAAAATTGAATCTAGTACAGGGCACCAAAGTATCGTTCAAAAATTAATGTCTTATTCTCATCAAGAACAGTACTTTGGTTCACGTACAGAAATAATTAAAAATGAATCCCGTGCACAACTGATCAATAATTCACTTATACAATCTCCAAAATACATTGATTTAAGTAGATCATATAAGAGTGAGAGAGATAACTGGGTTAAACAAGATAAATTGCATTTCAAATTTTCTCCAATTAATTCACAAGTTACTAAAAGTGTACCAAATAACTTTGATACATCATTAGATTATTGTAGTGATTCGGATGCGATGTATCCTATCGAACGATTAATGTATAATCCAATAGATAATAAAAGTAAAACAGGAAGTAATAACAATAATAAATATACAACATCAATGGACCAATATCAAGAATATACCTGCAGGACACAATTAGATCAGAATAGAGGTTATTATGACTACTTACCAGAAGTTTGTAATACTGAAATTTCTGCATGTCAATCAGGTATAAGCTCATTACATGCAGAAAATTGTTTAAATTTAGATTGGACTTCACCTTTACAAGCATGTTTTCCTGCAGATTTATCACATACCTTACTGGAACTTTAATTTAATTTTATATAGTTACATATATGTATATGATTGTGTAAACCTATTTTTTTTTGCAATAAATGTTTGTATAAATTAATGTAATAACAACTAACTTATCTTATATAAATAACAAAAAATTTACCGTAGCTGAACTTCTGTGCAGTTTCATAAATTTCAATTTCAACTAATGTAAATCTTAAACCTTGTAATTGTGAAATATGTGTTCAATATGAAAGATATATGAAAGAATAAATATATTTTTACAAAGCGAACTCGCCGCCGATAGTCTTTAATTTTTTTTAATTACAGCATGGCATATATTCAATTATAAAATATCCTTTAAGCTGCCTAGGGAGCTTAAAGAATATTTTATAATTGAAAAACAGATTTCAATTTTTGATACGGATTAAAAATTATAAAATTGCTATGAAATAAAACTAAATATCAATTAATCTAAAATAAAACTAAATATCGACTTTAATAATTACGAACTTTTTTAAAAAGCTCTAAAAACATTTTATAATTGAATAAACGGATTTAAGTTTTTGAGAATTTATTTTATTTCGGATTAAAAATTCCAAATTTTTCAATTTCGGCTTTAATAATTATTATCATTATCACGAACATTTCGGCCTCGTTAATATATCTGTAAATAAAATTAAGCTTATTTATGCCTAGTTTTTAATTTATTATCTCATGTAGGCACACAAAATTATACAACACATGCAAAAGTATCAATTTAAACATACGGTACTGGAATACTAAACATTAGCACTTTTACAATTTTATATAGTTTAGAAAAATAGAATGTTTTTATTCATTTTAAAATCATAATTATATTAAGTACTAATTATTTTATATTTACGTTTGAAGGTTTCTAGAATAATATCATATTATCAATTTGATTTATATTTTAAATTATTCATAAATTCTGTACACGAGATGAATAAGAAAATCAAACACAAGTTTTCAATTTAAAAAACAGCAATATTTTTGGGCCCAGTTAGGTCGGCACGAAATTTCTTGGCTTTTTTATTTTCGGTTCACCCCATGATAAATTCAAAGAGGGTTTTTTAATAATTTCGTCAGTACTAATATTTTGATTTTTCTCTGTTAAAATTGAGGAAAGTTCTAAATCCTTTTTTATATCTTGCAAAATCATATTCACAGAACAATCATATGATTTTTTAGAAAATTGCTCGTCTGCACTATTTAATTCAGTTGGATTGCGGCAGCAGTCTGATAAAACTGATTCAATAAAAGATAATTCTGAAAAATTGTCTTCTCGAATATCAGAATTGTTTTTTAAAACTATACTATTATTTTTTTGATCAAATTCAGTAGTTTCTATATCCTTAAATTTTCTTTTTTGACCTCTAGAACATTTTAAAAGTTCTTCAGATTTATTTTGAATGGAACAAAAATCTTGAGAGTACGACATTAAGCGTTGTACTATTCCTTTATGATCAACACCATTTTCTTCGGAACTGGACGTATTTGAGTAATCCGAGGAAAATTTATTTCCATTAAGTGCTTGGGATGATCCAGATTTATTATTGTTGTTTTGTAATCCCATGTCTTTTTTTTGTTTCATACGTCGATTTTGGAACCAAACTTTAACGTTTCGCTCTTGCAATGATAGTCTTTGCGATATTTCAATACGTCGTGGTCTACTCAAATATTCGTTTAATTTATATTCATTTTCTAGCTCAAATAATTGGTGACTAGTAAATGCAGTTCTTGGTCGTTTTATCTTTTGTACATTCAAAGTTGGATCTACGTTAAAAAAATTATAAAATTTTACGAAAAATTAATTTACATAATTAGTTACATAGATATAAATGTAGTTTGATGTAATGAAGAAAAAGTACTTACCATTGGTTGTTTTTATTGGATTTTCTATTAATTCGGTTTTATTGAGCACCATATGTGTTACTGTAGTTGGTATTGTACCATTAAAAGGGCTGGAATTCACGAAATTATGATATTGCATAATTCTTGATGTAATATGACAGTTATTATGATTCTTAACTAAAATTAATATAGATTAAATATTAATTGAAAAATGTTTATACTCTACGACTCTTAAAATTAGACTAAACTCTTTTGACTTTTAATCGCATACTTATATAGGAACAATATATACCTGAAAATATCATGGAAGCGAAAATTATTACCTCTGGGTGTTGGCAAGAAATCAAATATAAAATGTTGGTTAATTATATTTTTCTACTTATAACCTTTAAGTACTTAATAATTACTTCATTGCTGAATTATAGATATTACAACCTCACCTTTACCGGGGACAATATTTATAAATTTTATCACAATTTTTTTAATGCAGGTGCGCCATATGGACGAGCGGATTAAAAAGTGAAGTAATAAAATATATTATAAAAAGGCGAATTGTGAATTTCCACCCTAGAAAACTTACAAAATATTAGAAAATTGATGCTAATGAAGTTATGTTAGGTAAGGAGGTAATATTTTTATACATATATTAATTTGAATTATTATACTGGCGACTGTTTAGATGAAAATATACATTTCACATTACAAATTATTTTATAACCAACCTGCCCGTTCTCCATGTATATTATTATTACAATTATAACTGGAACTTGGTAATGTTGATAATTGTTGATAAATCTGGAAGAAAAAATGTTATATAGAATTGTTTGCTTTTCTTTACAAACTTTATTTAAATATTCAAAAAATGTCCACAAAATTACCGTATTATATTGAGCGACTTCATCATACGATTTCAAAAGAGGATAACAATAAAATTGGTTTTGGTTTAATTCTCCCATTTTTTTATAATAAATTTTTTTGATTATGGTCTTCTAACTATTACCGCAATATAACTTTTAAGAAACTTGTTTATTTTTTTTAATATACTTAGTTTTATAAAAAAAAAATTTTATTCGACAGATTTTTTTTATTTTCAATTAAAATTCTCTTTAAAATAAAGCGCTTCTTCTATTTAGAGTCAAACTGTTTTTTTTTTATTTAATTTGAAATTAACAAATCTAAATTTAAAGGGAGAAACGAAATGCTACATTGGAAAATAATAATAAATTTCAATAATAAATATGGTTGCATACTTTTTGGAGTTCATATAAAAACATTCAGAATTTCTGAAATAGGTGGCGGTTATGAATCATTAGGAACATACCAAACTAAAAAATGGATTAAACAAAAAATTTCAAACATGTTTGTTTTAAATGATTTTGACATTATTCTCTCAAAAAATCTACTTCATTCTCCAATTATTCCACATCTGGTAAAAAAAGGGTAACTCTGGAGAGGCATCAAACATCCAAAAATGGTAATTGAACATCTTATCATATTATAGTAAATTGAAGAATAAATTGAGAGGATTTGTAGCAGAGTTAATTTTAAAAACAAAGGTCAAAATTAAAAAAGTAAATAATTGCTGCAATGTCATATTTTAAAGTCATATAAAAATTACATAAAATTCTATAAAAATAAAAAATTTATTGAAATAAAAACTAAAAATAAAAAAAGGCTAAGCTAATTAAATTAATTTAATTTTTTTTGTGTCTGACAGCTTCCATTAATTACAGGGGAAAATATGATGGTATATTTTCGTTTTTATACAAAAAAAATTATGTTCTTATTTAAATTATATTAACATGAGAATATTTTTCGCATTTAAAATTAATTTGTATATTATTAAGCTATTCAAAATTAAAATACGTTTATTCCTGCAGAAGAGTTTTCCAATGCGTATTTTCACTACTCTTAAGTGTTTTTTCACTACTCTAGAAATTTAATTATTTATATCATATCGCAAGATTTATTACTTTTAAGCCTTTTCTAAACGATCGGAAAAAACAGGATTTCTTAATTTAATAATTTATAGAATAAATTTAGATTGTTACTATGTGTATATTTTTATTCTTAATTATAACAAATCTATTTAATGTATCAATTATTAAAAATTTTTTGACCATTCCTTGTTGTTGTTAAACACTTTAGTTACTAAATAATTAATTATTTTAAAAATAGTTAGTTAACTTTTAATATTCTTGTCCTCTGTGCTTAAATAATCAATTAAAAGTTAATAATTTCAATATTCATTTACAAGCAGGAGAAAAAACTGAAAAGCTATCACGACTCAGATATCGTAATCAATAATGTCGGTCAGGCATGTCAAACATATCGTAAATAGATATCGTAATCTATCATGTCGGTCAGGCATGTGATGAATCTATTATATTAAAAAATTAGTAGGTCCGAATTGCAATAGAATGTTCCCCTTAATGGGGAGGCCTAGTCCCAATTTGAGCTGTTGCGCCATTGAAGAAGAATTACAATATTAAGCGGCAACGGGTTGATTTTTCTCGCACAATTCTTCTTCCACAATTCTTCTCAATTTTTCTAAAGTTCTTGATGATGACTATACACAACATATTATTATTAAGTATACAATATATCTCATATTATATGATAATAATTCAATTAAAATAATTAATATATTGGCCATTGTAAAATATAAACTAAATTAATATTAACTTAATTATTTAATATATATCCTATCTAGTTAACGTTACGATAAACTGAAATTAAACAAACAAGAAAACAAATTTATATACACAATTGAATTTACCTTAAATAATGACCAGTTTCGTTCTAAAACCACAACCCGCCGGGCTACTAGAAGAAGCCTGATTATCTTAAATTTTATATTTTCAAATCATTCAAACAATTATCATAGTATTATCGAAACATTTAAAAAAATATAAAATATGACAATGTGATAGATTTTTTTTAAATTTTACTTTAAATTATTTGATTTCACTTTCGATAGAATGCTTTTTTTTGTTAGATTGCAAAATTTAAAAGTATACAAATTACGTTTCAAATTATGGTTAAAATTAAACTTCTTAATTTTGATGATTTTGTTGCTTATTAATATTGTTTGAAATATCTGGTACATTTTAATGATTCCAATGAACAGGGTATTTGGTTGATAATTATTATTATATGATAACTTATTGAAATGTATAGCCGGGTCTGTAAAAAATATTGATTTATATTCAACATTTGCACAATTTCTGCATATTTTAAACCTTTACGGTTAACTGAAATTAAACAAATAAGAAAACTAAGCTGCTAATTGAATACAAAAAATGTATATTCTAACCTATTTTAGTTTTCGGGTGGAATTTTGTTCAAATGGAACTTTTTGTTCACGCAGATATTTATTTGGTATTCTAGTGATTCCTTTCAAAATAAAAACTGCCCAGAATTTTAATTTGATCACAGTTTAACTTACCGTATACAATTGATATTTGGTACTTGAAGTGAAAGATCAAGTTAATTAAAGGACGAAAAACTGAATTGTTATAATAAAGAATAAACTATAACAATTTCAAATAAAATTAGTCATTTTCACAAATTATTAATCATTTTTCAAAATGATCAGAACATTTTACAAATTAAAACAAATGTTTTTCAAACATTTGTAAATATTTTTCAAAATAAATTATTCTTTTAAAAAATGAATTGAACAAGTTTATGCCTAAATTTTTTATATTTAAAAATGATTAAAAAAATTTTTGCAACGTGATCATTTCAACTTGAAAAACGACTAATTAAATCTGAAATATGTATATCTAAGAATTTTAATATTTATGTTTCTAAAGAAATGTTATTTTTCGAGTATGAGTATCGACATCGACTTAGGATACAAAACTATATTCATTGGTATTGCTTTCCTTAGCTATTGAGTATTTTATCTATTATAAATCCACACGTAGGGTTTAAACATAGTTTTGTCATTCTAGGAAATCATCCAGCTGCTGTTAGGTTTCCGCTGTGAATGATTGATTGGTTGTATAATTTACGTAAATATTCCTAAAATGACCTTGGTAATATATTTTAGAATATTTTTCAAAAAAAAAAAATTATACATAATTTCATGGGTTTGTTAAAATACATTCTTCATCTTTTTAAACACTTCTCATTTTATTTTGATATTATTATTAAAGAAGTTAAATATTATAACAAAATATGAAATGAGTTTGAATAATTGTTAGTAATAAAAATAATTCTTGGTCGAATAGGTTTTTCGAAAATGGTCTTGTGCAGAATGTCCAAAAAAGTTTAACATATGGTTTTTTAAACTTCGGTAACTTTTGAATATATGATATATTAAACAAAATTGTTACATGTTGACGCAGCTATTCAAGATTGTAATTAATCGTAATAAAAATATACAATAAAAATTTTTTGTTAGTAGTTTGAAGCGGTACAATTATTATTAATTTGCGAATAAAGTTTTTGTGACGATTGATTAGCTTGATTTTTAAAATACCATTTTTTGTACAAATTAATTTAGATGACTTGTTGGAACTTTAGGCGACAATTGTAAACATAATAACAATTATTTCATTATTAATTGAAACCGAATGTTATAAACTCTTGCCGTTTTAGAGGTTTTTTAGATAAAAATTAGGAAGTCAGAACAACAATTATAAATTTTACTCTGCTATTTTCTTTTTGTATTATAAAATTATTGTCAAAGTTCGAAATTCGAATTGTTCTAATTTTGACATATGCAAAACAAATTTATATAATTAAAAAAAACATGATTTTGTAAATTGGCTAAGGAATTATATTGACTAAATTTACAAATTTCGTTTTGATACTTTCAGAACGTAAAAATTATTATAAGATCAACAGAATTGCCACTTGGTTATGTTCCGAAATTAACTGGAAAATATTGAATAAATATTTTAGGAACAATTCGGAAATTAAATTTGTATAGGAATTTCATATTAAATAATCAACAGATTCGTCATGCGAAGTATAATATTTTGGTGTTTAAGGGATGGTATAAATAAAAATATTATATTTATATAATATTTTTAAAATATTATATTTATATATACGATATTTATAATTTTAATTAGGTTAGTGTTGCTTTTGACTTGATGTTTTGCTTACTATACTATATGCTACTATCACTTTTGATCTGGCTGAGGCAAACAAAAGTGTTCTTCTGTATAGTAATCAGATTCGGGTAATTGTATGCTGATCGATTTTACATTATTACATACCTATTACATTTAAATATTTTACCTATAAGTAATTATATATCGCATTTTAGAACAGGAATGAATGATAAATTTATTAAGTTACCCATAAAATAACCTTCATACCTAATATTTGACTATACACTGACTACATACTAAAAAATTAAATGAAACTAATTTATAAATTATACATAGGGGAAAACAAATTCAGTTGAAATTATTTTTAGGAACTAACTAATTTTTCATACATATTTTTATATAAAGCTGCAAACATTTACCTTGAAAAATTTTATACTTCTATCTCTATTCTTCCGGCTGGAGATTTTTTTCATAAACTAGACGCAATTTGGAACTACTAGTTAATTTCTGATGAAAGTTTTGGTTCGGAATCCATACAAATAATAAATTCTTAACTTTAAAGAAACTATAAATTGTACGTGGAATATAACTTTTATTAAAATAGTACCGCATCTGTTTTTCGCTAACAGCCGAGAATATATGTCAATATTGCTTTAATCATAGTTTAGTAAATTTTACTGCTGAAAAGATTTTAAGGTATAAGCTTTTAAGGATTAAGCTATTTTTATTACAACTGAAATATCATATTTACTAACCAACCATATATAATGCAGAATTTCTAAATTTAAACTTATAGTTTAGAAACAATGGATTTCAATAGTTCTTGAATTATACAACAGACAAACAAAGTAAATCTTAATTGTTTATCCGAATATATATGTATAATACATACAGTCAGTGTAAAAAAAATATTCGTACAGGCGCATTTTTGAAGAAAATAGTTTTAGTTTCTATATTTAACAGTTTTAATTAAGTAGAAGCTTACCAAATTATTTTTTAGTATAAAGTAAAAATATTACTACTATAAAACCAAATTAAAAAATTTTTGCAATACAAAATGTCTAAGTAAAAAGTGATTGTACACACTACATAAATTTTCGAAAAAGTGATCCATTACTTAGAAGTGTATTTTTATGAAGAAGATTTAATTTAACTCTCCTTTTCATCATTCGTTTTATTTAGTTGGTTACATTTTCTTTAGAGTTTAGAGCAGTTAAAATTTAAAATGGTTTAACAAAGGAAAGTAACTAGTGATGCAATTCGAAAAAGAATTATTAATAATCGAAACCAAGGTAAATCATTGGGTGTAATCACGAATATTATTGTCAAATCGACATCTATGTTTCCGTTTATAGTACAAAACGAAATAGTATTAAAAATAAGCCAAGAATTGGTAGACTTAACAAATGTACGTTTTATAATAAGAAAACTACAAAATCAGTGCACCTAAGCTGGGGAAATAAAGTTTAAAGGAAAAATTTATTTATTACCAATATAGAAAAAAATGTTTGGGACCTGCTATTTGTTACTTTGAACAAATAAATCTGGCCGCAGGTGTAGGTAATTTGCATATGATTGATTGATGAAATCATGAACCCGAAAATGTACGTTGCAATTTAAAATAAAAATTTCTTAAATTTCAACTTAATTAAAAGAGCTAAATACCAATTTTTCGACAAAAAATGTGTCTTTACGAAGACTTTTTTACACTGACTATTTTTATGTGTAGCAAATAACGTTTTCTTGTTATATATTAGATAGGTTTCATACGCTGTAATAATAACTTTGATCAAATTATAAAGATAAGGAAATATATAAACAGTAAAATATTGTAATTGCGCACTAAAATTGTTAATTTAACTGAAGCAAATTACAGAAAGCAGAAAAGGATATTTTCAATTTTGGAAAATAAATTATAAATTTAACATTGCTTCCATTACTCAATACTAGAAAACTAAATTGTTATTATTTCTTCTAATAGTTGTAAAATATAATTTTCTTGAAATATTTCTATATTAATTTATTATCGTAAATGGTTAAATTAAACTTTATTTGATTGAGTTTTAGATAAATGCGATTTTGCTAACGTTTGGCTCTTTAAACTTTCTCTCAGCTGTTTTGGAAAAAATCTTAAAATTACTTGCTTAAGGAAGAATTTTAAATTTTTTCTACCAATGGAATAACTGACAAATCCATGATAATATGCACATATATTTTCCTTAATCTTATAGATAAAATAAAATAAAAATAAAACTGTGGAAGTAAATTATTTCATGATTAAAGCTTATTCTCATAATGAAACATTTAACATTTATTTTATACAATTTCTATTTAGAAATTATGATATCTTATGAATTATGATATAATACGAAATTATACGATAGAATATAGAAAAGCCGAAATATTGTATTCAATTAATATTAAACTAAGTCTATTATATACGATAATATTAAGAAAAAATATACCACGAACTGTTTTTATTCATTTCTTGGCAACATCCAGAACTCTACATAGAAACCGCCTTATTACATTAAATTTTCATAAAAATCCTTGGCCAGACACCCCTTGACATTTTGAAATGTAAAATTATATGTATATTTATTTTTTTCTTTAATAAATTGTATAACAAAAACATTTTTAAATAATTTTCAGGTACATATTCGAAAATTAAGCACTGAACTGTAGGACTTTATTTGAGATATACAATGATATTTTTTACATATTTGTTACATATCCAGTTTTGAAGTCTTCGGAAACATTAAATTCCCTTCATGCAAAACTTTTCAATAATTCGTTGCGTATAGTAAATGAACCAACCCTCCAAAAAAAGGGTAAGTTATTGTAGAAGTTTGTTTTGTATTTTCTTCCGTGATTTTTATTATTGATTTAATTTCCCCTTCTGTAAACATAACCATATTTTTCGCAACCCACACACACACACAGGCAGACGCATACACATAAAACAACATATTATTTTCAACTGGCTTTCAGTTGTATAGATACATTTTTATATAACAATAATAAAGTAGTGAAAAAATACTACTAGCGGCTCAGAACATGTTTTTTTTTATTTAAAAAAAAAATCGTATTTACCTTATTGTAAAAAGATGCATCCAAAATGGCTGGTTCTTCAGTATATGTGCCATAAATATGATAAAAATAATCTTAATGTGTGCACGTGCAATTTATAAGGGGATTATCACATCACTGTTAATGCTATTCAAGGCACCATTAATTCTTGACTTATATGATTAAAATATTTTGTAGGTTTTTTTTTATATAAATTTGAATGAACATTTTAGTTTGCTCTTCGGTTTGAAAGATATTGAATGAAAATAATTTTCATTTATTTTTTTTAACAAATATGGAAAAAATGCGTGCGCAGGAATAAGTAAATTTGATGCAATTCCCCTTTTTTCTGATATATAATAATTTTCATCTGAAATTTTTGTTTTATAAGTGCAAAAATTACACAGCTTCACAGTGTTTACTGATTTTATGTCGAATCAGTCTTTTTTATTTTGATTAAAACACTTAGTAGAATTGAAAATTTAAGATAAAATTTATTTAAATGTTTTGACAAAGTGTACATAATAAATATATGAATTAAGTAATAATATGTATTAATTTTTTCATTGTTTCAAATGAGTGCCAAAAATATTATGGAAATCATAAGTTATTTCGTAATTCAGATTGTTCAAAATGGCAAATTTATTATTTTGTAAGATTATGTAATACAAAATTGGAGGAAAATAATTTACAAATTTCATGTTAAATTTTTATGGTAATATATTTATTTTTAATATAAATTTTATATACTGAATCTATATATACTATTTGTAAATGATTATACTTTCATTGATGGATAGCGTAATTCTTTATTATATATAATTATGATGAGGCAAAATATATTTTTTTTATAACATTAAATAAAATTAAATTTATGTGTAACACAAATGTGGAACTTTTTTTGAAAATAGTTTTTATTAAAATTTGAAAATATTTAATATTTTTCTTTAATGCTAAAATGTATTATATATAAAAAAATATAATATATCATAGCTAAAACATTAAAAAAATTTCTCCAGAAATAATTCATATATAATATCAATTTATAAATAAAAAAATGTATACATATACATATGTACATATATTTTTGAACAGGATTTACATATTTATTGAGCATCATATTCTTCGAGATTGTAGATTATTAAAACTTACTTATAAAATATTATTTTTTGAATAAATATTTTTAAAACGTTTTAATACCGCTTTGATGGCTGAAATAATAATTTATATTCTAAGTTTATTTTAAGCTGATAATATAAATAGTACAACAAATTAAAAACATTGTATATATATATTGATTAAAATATTTAGAAAGTTTTTCCTATAATTTCTTAAAGTATACCTTATAGTAAAATGTTTTTAATGTAAAATAAACATTGTATATGTACGTATCATAAACATATTAATATATCAATTTAATTTGAAATTTATCACGCTTTTTGATTGCAAATTATTAAATTAATAGAATAACTTATTGCACAGTGTTGGGAAATGGAAAAAATCATAATTCAATAATTAATTCACTGTGGAAAATTAAAAATTGATATGCATATTTTTTTAACATCATAAAATAATAATATTTTATGATGTTAAAAAAATATTTTATTGTGTTATCTTTGCTATAATAATAAAGAGTTTGATCAGTTCATAACTTTATAACTATAATCACGTTTATTTTAAACCAAGGTTTTATTAAGTATTTTCATAAACTTTTGAAGTAGCTAAATTTGATAATATTATTTGATATAAAATAATATGAAGAGAGAGTAATTTAAAAAAGTGCATCATCTAAATAATATTAGTATATATTGAATTATAAACAATTAACTGTATGGAATAGATGGCGAATTGATAATGTCTAATTATAATTTGTTAGATAGATAACATTTCGAAGGCCAAGATATTTCGATGATATTTATTAGGAATATAAAATACATTGTTTAAGGTAAATTAATATTAAAGTAATTTATTTTTATAAATTTTATTATATAATTGCAGAAAATATATTTTGTTTACTTTTCTAACGATCGTCTATGTTAAAGAAAACATTCTTAACTACTAATGTATTGTATCTGCAAATTTACACTGAAACAGGAAGAAACTTTTTATATTATAAATACACAGTGGAAAATGTCGAAACATTAGAGCACATCAAGCGGACTTGACTTTTTATTGTTAAATTACGAAAATTTAAGTAAAAACTACGAAAATATTTAATATTTGAAGGATTTTTAAACTCAAAAAGCAGTTTTGCAAATTTTTCATTTTTCATTTTCAACAAAATTCATATTTTCTGCACCCAAATATACAAACCAATATCAAAAATAAATTTGAAAAACACGTGGCTTCTTTTTAATATAAGAAAACTTTCAATCAACTTTATAAAATTCCATAAGACTTAGGCGATTTAGTGATATTAAATTTAAAATAAATGAAATATCTTGGATTTGAATATTGTGAATCCTATCGTAAAAAATAACGTTTGATTTGGAGAATAACCTTCAAACAATAAAAGATAACATTTTACCTTCAATTATCGCAGCTTGAGATCAACGAATAATTTGAGATATGAGATAAGAATTTTAAAGATGATGGAAACCGTTTCACTGTTAGTATAAACCAGTTTTTGTAGAATAAAGAATTGACCATGCAACATAAACAGTATAGCTGCAAAATAATTTGTAAAGCAGAATAGATAAATATATAAATAAAAGCTGGTATATTCGTTGATGTGGTTAGTTGAATTAAAGATGTTTATATGTCATTGTATTTAAAGATGGCAAAAAAATAACTCCGTACAGAGTGTCTTTAATTGAATGTTGTACTTACAAGTTGCATCCCTAATAGTTGTACAATATTTTTAAGATGATCTGAAATGTAAAAAATATAATAAATTTTCCGTTTCAAAGTTTCTATGGAAGCATAATAAAATAAAGGAAAATTTTACAATAAATCAGCTTTAAATGAGTAATAAAATTACAATAAAAAGAACTTTAAGATTGGGAAAAATGGTAACGGTCGAGGACATTGCCTAAAAAAACTTCATAATAGTTCGGAATCCATATAAAAATTTTAAGTCCAATTTGCAATACAATGTTTACGAACCTTCAGTGGGAAGCATAGTCTGCATTTCGTATGTTGTGCCATTGGTGAAGAAGAATTATTTCATGTTTCAATTCTGCTCGTATAACTAAAATATTATCTTGCTTTTACTAGTTTTATACTTTCTTTGTTAGGCCTTGGAAATAAGTGATATGATATTAATTTTTGGCTTGTATTAAGCTTCCTCTTTTTCTTATTAAGAAATAGAGGAAATATTCATACATATTAGTATAACACGTAAGTATACAAAAATATATTTACAAGTAAACATTTTAAATATTTATGCAAAAAGATTTGTATCAATTGCTCAACTAAATATGAAATTATTTACTTTAATACTATTATTTTCTTTCAAATATTTTTCCAGGGATAGATACAAATAAAGCGCTCCCGTGACCTACCCTGTAGTTCCGGGCTTTTGTTGATTTTGCTAAATAAAAATTATAAAGCATAATTTGTGTTATATATCAGAAGCTCGTCTCTACAGGTATCTCACAGGGTAGAAAATAAACAACACAAAGTAAATTGAATTTCTACATTTCTTTAATTAGAATATCTTAATATTTACAGAGTTTTACATAAGGTAGCTGAGTATTTATATATATTTATGAAAAGCAAGTTAAGAACAGAATTTTTCCACCATCAACAATGCGTATTTTACAAATAAATATTCAAACTTAAGAATATAATTGGTTTATTCATTTAATTTCATTTAATATTAAGTAATTTGAATTATTTTATTTATAAAAATATATATTTTTGTTATAAGAACTTTTATATATCTTTCCAAAGTGTAATTATGTACTAAATAAAAAAAAATGTTTAAGCCATTTTCAAAGAATTATTAAACCACTATAAAATAAATTTACAAATAAAAATAAAATTATTTAAGACTTATAGCTCATTTTATCAGTCAGTCTTGGACATACAAGTATAAGTATAGTTAAATATTATTATGGAAACTCGGTATAGAGCGATTATTTAATAATTTTGGCTAAGTCAACATTTCCTCCAATAGTTTCTAGCCAGCAACTGTTTTCTTCAAAAAAAAAAAAAAAGAAGAAATATTGCGATCAATTGGCATGTTGTAAAATATTTTGCCAGGAACCAATAGTAAATTTTAAAAATTAATCTATAATTGCCAACATTACCAATAAAATACCTGATGGCAAGAACCAAAATTATTTTTTTTTCTATTATTCCGCTAATATGCATTACGCAGTTCCATTTTCTAATGAAGAATATAATAAATAAATAGGTGGACATTATAATACTATGAAACTTAAATACATTTAGATTTTATTTCGACGTAAGATATACTAATAAGTTCCCAAATCTAAGGTAGATGTATGTAGACGGGATTTTACATTTAACAATATACATGAGATTTTACATGATAATATTGTTAAGTTATTACATAATATTTTTACTATATGTAATATAAGTATTCAAAAGTGTTAACATTGTGGTGGGTCGAAGAAAAATTAATTGTTTTTTATAAGTTTATATTAATTATATTTTGTATTTCATTATAATTCGTTTAGTTGTTGGTTTTTAATATTACATATATACTTTTTTGTACGGTTTTTAGGACAGCATACAGCTCTTTTATCATCTGACACGGTTTTTAAAAGTTGTGGAACACATCCTCAATTTAAATATGTATAGCATATCTTTTTTTACACGGTTTATTTTTTTACACGGTTTTGCTTGAAACGTATCTACCGAGTAAAAAGATAGTTGGGTGTATATATAAATTAGTATATATGTATAAAATTACATGAAAATATTTTGAAATTTCTTCATTAGCTTTCAAACGCATGTTACTGTTTTTAGGATTTTTTTTCGAAAAAAATCTCTTACATATGTTACCGCTTTGCCGTCCGTCCGTGCTTCCAATTATGATTTCTACCTTCAATTGATAGCAAATTCATTTGACAGACATCCGGTAGCTGGCGTAATTTGCGTTTTGTCAAATGAAAAGTGGAAATTTAAAAAGTATCTAAAATTTATAATACGCCTGCCATTGGAAAGGCATACTAAAGAGTGGAATAAAGTAGCGATTGATTTTAATTAAATTTCTACGAATTAAATTTTTAAGTTAACACGCACATTGCATAGATAAAGTATCAAAAGTATGCTCATGTTGGAGAAAAGAGTCTCAAAAATTATTCTTTCTTGCTTTTTTCGTGGAGTGTTCTTGCAAATTTTCAAAGAGTCATTTGTGCTAAAAAAAATATTCAAGCAAAATGGTAAGTTTATTTATAGAACAAATTTTCCAATTTGAATATTTCATATATAAATTATGTTTTTTTTATCTCCAAAAATGAGTCTAAAATATTTGTTATATCATTGAGCCTTAATTTGTTAGTGTGAGTCTAAGTTGAACAACTCTGTGAGAAAACAGAAAAGGTTGTACACAGATTCTTCTCGAACAATTCTTTTTAACTCAATTCGGCTTTCATAATTCTTGTCAGGCATTTCTTTTCGGATAATTTTTCTCAGGCGATTCTTCCCAATGCAATTATTCTAGCACAATTTTTGTCAAGTTCTGGTCCAATACATCTCATTTCTAACTAACGTTAAAATGGAATGTAAGCTGATTCTTCTCACACAATTCTTTCCAAACATTTCTTCTAGCACAATTCTTCTTAACTCAATTCTTCTCCCACGATTCTTGTCAGGCAATTGTTCTCCCACATTTATTCTCAGTCAATTCTTCTCAATCAAATTTATTTATGATTATACAAAATATAGATATATGGGTATATAGATATACATATATAAACTTAAACAATATCAATTTCTAAATTTTTAGTAAAAGGGAAATAAATTGTACTGGATTGAAAAATGTATATATAATCAGATATTTATATATATATAAATTAAAATATATTTTATGTAATAAGAAAGTATACATATATATATATATATATGTATACTTTCTTATTACATAAAATATATTTTAACTTAACGAGGAGAATTAAAGAATAACTTTTGCGAGAAGAATCAGCCTACAAAATCATGACCCTAAAATTATGGGATCTGCTAAAAATCTGGTCTAATTTAAATTTGTTCACTAGTAACTGCTAGAGGGCGGAATACATACCAAGAAAAATTTACCCCAACCTTAAAGAGAAGTTCTTTCATTAAACTATTAGTATATAGATGGCAACAAAGACATTCATTCAAATTGAAGGCTTTTTCATACTGCTGTGTAAAAGAGGGCTTAAAAACACTCGGCACATTAGAGTTTATTACTAGAAAAACCGGTTAAAATTAATTTTTTAAACTGAAATTGAATTCATATATGTATTTCCAAAAATTTGTTTCAACAAATTTAAACAATTTGAATTTGAAATATGTATTTAATTTTTTATAATTCTTTTCATATAGCCTTTTCTATATGAAAATAACAGGAAATCTAAAATTTAATTTTACAGAAAAATCTAAAAATTAAATTGTAACTTAGGACAACATATAATCCTGATTGCTAAATCAATGATAAAATATTAAACATATCATCACAAAATTTTTAACTTGAAAACACTTTTTTACTTAAAAAATTTATTTTTATAAATTAATTTTCTATAATTTTTTGAAATTTCATATTTATTTTTATAGTAAAACACTTAAAAATGTAAAAGTCAAAATATGTATGTAGGGATCAACCAAATAATATTGAATTGACGCAAGCATTGGTTCAATCTCTCAATATTGTAGCAATTTTGTATCTGAAAAATCTGGAACTTTTTAGTCAGGTTAATGTGATTTCATATAAAAATAATCTGATCGATATAATAAACATTTATATAAGAAACTTCTCAAAACACTTTTCATTTGGAATTCTGTACGGTAGAAATTGACATGGTTTCTACCGTGACAATCTTCCAGATAACGTTGCCGGTCAGGTAGTTTACAAAAATAATTTCTTAATTTCTCAAATTGTGTTTATTTTGAGCCCCACTTATGTACAATAAGTTAAACATTATGTAAAATAAGTTAAATGTAGTTGATGATAAATAATTACAATTAAAATTATTTTTAAAAAAAAACCAATGATGATTGTTTATGATTAAGTTTTAAGTTTTTGAAGATAAGGTTATATTTTTATAGAAGTTCAAGTAATTGTTTCTAATTATCTTTCGATAACGTCTTATAAGATAAAAGCTCATTTTGAAAAAAGCTTTTGTCGGTTTTCTAAATAATTTAAGTTTTTTTTCTTTTCAAAGAGTTTCTTTTGTCTGTTAAAAAATTAATCAAAAGGATGAAATATTCTTATTCCACACGCATTATAGTTTTACATGTAGATGTAAAATAAAATTGCATGTATATGTCTGTTCTTAGAATTGTTTTTGCTTACATATTTTTGTATTGTTCGGTTTATATCATGAAATAGACGTGCGATCATTTATCAAAATTCAGAGTGCAGGCTCAGAGAATCCTGAAATATTTATGTTCAAAAGTATTGGCGGCATTATAAACAAATATATAAGTAAATATATATATATATATATATATATATATATATATATATATATATATATATATATATATATATATATATATATATATATATATATATATATATATATATATATATATATATGTATATTTATTTTATAACAGCGCAATAAGAATATTTCGACAAAATAAAGACCCCACAAAGAAATCTACTTAAGGTTTTTAATTTTTTGTAGATTTTTCTTTAATATTTTCAACCCAGTTGGCAGCAATCATAATTTTTACATATACCCATTTCGAAGTAAAAGCCGTTTCGATGTAAAAAGTATATAGTATTACAATTGCATAATATAGTAATGAAAACCAACACCCCCTTCAAGCTATCCTGTAGTAGATCGCATTAACATCACCCTTGCTGTTTTTTTTTGATGAGGGTTGTATTCTAAATGATTATATGTATACGTTTATTTGTATTTTATTATATGGGTATTCTATCATATATACATTCGTCAGCATATCACAGAATATTACTTTTTTTTTTTTTTGAAACTGTTGCCCATAAAATATGGATACTTTTCGTCAATTCATCATCGATTTATTTTAGAAATTGTATGTCACAGCCCAGAAAGTAGTATTCGATATGTATGTATGTGTAAAAGATAGAATTTTTGGCTGATTGAATAAAATGTTTATAAGATGAAAATTATGATTATAATAAAAATTAAATAATAAACAGGATTTCTTGGTCCTTTAACATGTTTACTTTCGGTGGAAATATTTGTAATTATTTCAAATAAAGAAATATGTGAACGTAATACTCAAATTTTTATTTATATATAGATTTTGATAAAATTATACAATTATTATAATTTTATTGTCTCAAATGTTAGAATTTTCTTTCAAAAATAAACTTACTGGAATCTACTTAATAAATAGCCACTCCCGGTTAAATAATTTTTGGGGAATTTTGTCAAAAACTGATTCAAAACAATAAAAACATTTATTGTTTTGCATATAGCGCTCTTAAGTATAATACAGTCGTTCCGATAACTATAATTAAAGTAAATTAAAGTTGAAAAATTTTTTTTTAGATGTTTCAATAATTGATTTTATAGTTTTACATGTAAAATAATACAATTTAACCTAAAATTGTACATTATTTTGAAAATGTATATTAAACACTGAGGACTGAGGAATATTAAAGAATGAGTATTACCACTTCATATATTTTTTTATAAAATGCAACTTTGTTACCTTGAAAACTTCCCTCACTTTCTTTCCAAGAATTACAATAAACTAATTATTATTATATAAGAGCATACAATTATTTAAAATAAATCTACATTGACCAATTTTCACTAAACTATTAATGTGAAATTTATTGATTACGTAAGTAATAAAATTGAAATTTAAGTACATACATTCAAAAAAGTATTTTTTTTTGCCAAATTACATATTATTTAATATTTAAACCCTTTTTTAACATATGTATGTAATTATTATTGTTGTGCTGATGTTTAAGTTAATTAACGAGATTTTACTTTACGAAATTATTTATACAAACGTAATATTAATATAGTTTAGGGTGCTAACGTGCAAACTGACCACATCTTTTATATTATTTACTAGAATGTTTTAGATTTACAGAAAATTATAAGTAAATCTAACAACTTTAGTTCAGATATTGATTTTTACATATTGTATATATAAAATTCTGTAATGATTAACTTAAGCCAGGTAATAAAATAAAAATAACTGGGGTAGTTTTTTGACCTAAACCGTTTTCAAATGTTGACAGGTTTTCATTACTATCTCACTATGGCCGCCTGAATTTTTTGATTACTCTCTTGTTGTCAGACTTCTTTCTTATAAAAGCCTAAAGATAAGACTGTACACATTTAAGGGATATTGCATATAAAATATTTTGTCCGTCATTATAAAGATGGTGGCCTATTTAATTTTAATAAATGGTTCAGTAATATTTTAAAATTATTATTACATAAAATTATGTAATAATAATATGGGAGATTTTTTTGTATACGAAAATAGAAATACATATGCAAATTTTATATGAATAAGTAGATAAATAGACCGTTTTTATAACATTGTAATGGCCGGAGATAGCTTACAGAACGGCCTGCAGAAAAACAACGTTTTTCAAATGAATATTCAATCAACTTATAAGTTAATGTAAATTTCATTTTTATATCTAAATATGGTTTTTGTAGTTATTGAGTTTTATATGGATGTCTTCAGATACAATAAATTATTGTAAAAGATTTTGTTCTAACTAGGTTTTAACTTTTTTTGTATATTTTTATCTTTTTATTATAAACCTACATATATATACATATATTTGAGAATATTATAAATTGAGCATCATTATGTAAAAAGGTGATAAATATTCCCCCTCTTATAATCAAAACTCGACACTTGAACTGTAATGATTACAAATTGAGTCCGTATTGATGAATTAATAAATTATCTGCCATCAAATATTTAATGAAGTTTGGATCTTATATAGCCCTGACATTTATATATATTCTTTAAGAAATAAATAATTATATTTTAAGTTTTTCAATACAAATTTTTAAAAATATCTCTGAAAAGTTTTAATGAGTAGTTGCAGAGTTGTATAATCTTTTTCACAGAATAATCTACTACTAATTCATATAACAAGGACGTGATATTATAAATTTATATTAAACAAAGAGCTTTTCATGGTAGGAGGTAAAAATGATAAATTCGATGGCCAGTAACTTGAAAAAATTTAATAGCCTCACCGTTTGACCAACAACAATATTGTATTAAAAATCGCAGTATGAAGTTACTAAAATGTCGATATTTAATAAGTAAAAAAATATGTTTTTGATTGATGGAACTCAACTTTTTTTCCAACTGCAATTGATTATCTTGTCTTAAACTCTCTTGGAGAGTGTTCGCTGGGGGTAACAAACATATAAATAATAATTCTTGTGTTCAAACTGATTCACCTTATTGTAAGGTAAGTTTTAAATTGACTGTGTTAATTCCTTTATAATAACCTGTTATAAATTCCGCATATTTTAATATGTATTTATGTTAAAATAAAAATTAAAGAAAATATTTTGGAAAAAATTAGTAATATTCGGAATACTAAATCTGCATAAATAAGTAAAAACAAATCAAAGTTAAATTGTATAAAGGATGCGCTTCTTTTGTTTCCCGAAACAGTAGCATAATTGCAACCCTTTTGTAAAGAGTAATAAACTATAAGAATGAAAAACTTTGGGTATAAATTAAATAAAAACACCCAAACAATTATTTTTTGTTAGCTGTTCGAAAAATTTTGCAGGCGTATACAATTTCGTTGCAATAAATTTTCGGTCTAACCTTTTATTTTACCGAATTTTTACCTGAAAAATGATTTGCATATTTTGCAAGAAAAAAAATTGTATATAGTTTTTAACTATACTAAACATTTTATTTAATATATACCATATTTATAGTTACTTGCAAAAAAAAGGATATAACATAAATGCCAGTTACTCTAAGAAGTCAATTTCAGTAATTTTATTTACAAGAAAAAGGGTTGAACATTTTGTATAGATTTTGTTAAATTAGTAAGGATCACTTGGAAAATTGTATACAAACAACAATTAAAGTGATCTAGCTGTTTTTGAAAATTTGCTGTCTTGCTGAGATTCTGGAATCTATATATATATAAAACATATCATACATTTACATTCTTGTCCTAATAAAGAACTTATAATATATTTCAGGTTCAGGATATCTTTCTAATTTGAGTATAACTATCAAGAAATAAAACAAAATTATAAAAGACTGCTCTTCGGAATATACTTTGTCTAAAAATATTTCTAACTTTTTTATTTAAATTCATACAAACAAATTTAGTTTTGGTCACATCAATTATCAGTGTTACAATTAAAAGTTTAAATCGACAAGTGAAATGCGTCCTATTTAAAAAAATATATATGTATGTACTTTAAAAAAGAATATCATCTCCGTATTTTTGAAAAACGAAAATTATCTCAGTATTTTTGTAGTAAAATGTATATGACAAATTTTATATGCAGTATTTGACAAAAAAAATCAAATTGCTTACATTATTTTTGTTAACGGAGTTCTAAGAACTTGGATGTGATGTTTTAATAATCAGAATCTGATAGATATATAATATTAAAATTTCATAAGCAACTTTTATAAATCACAAAAGTCTAATATGTAATACAGTATATGTATAATATGTAAACATAAATATTTTTCAATTAAATTGAACTTACAATTTATAGTAACATACTTTTATCATTTTTAAATTACTTATTGCATTCTCAATATAATAGAATACATTTTAGCACAAATAAATTTTGTAGTTTCTCATATTTGTAAAAATAACTTAATATGACCGTGTTGTTCGTAAGCTATATTATATATATTTCTTACTTTACGTAGTTAAAACATTTTATCTTATTGCAAAACTTTAAAAGTGTTTTCATGTTTCTTTATCCTGTTACTGGTGATTATTAAATTGATTAGTCCAAATTAATATTGGTACCTGGACAGTATAATTTAAATTTGGTATAAAATTATGGTATTTCGTAAGTTCATTAAAACAATCAATCCATCATATTACTTTGAGCAGAATGACAATTTGCGTCCAGTTACACCTTTTGTCAACATATTTTTTTAGATATTGCTATAACCACGATTCTATATTGCTATAACCACAAAAAATCAATCAATTTATAGGAGCGGATAATTTGATAATACTCTATATCATTAATTTAACATAATTTTGCATTTATATACATTTTCCAGAAGCTAAAACTCAACAGGTGCAGTCTAGTTGTATATCTTGATTAATCTTTGAACAGTAATTTTAGATTGATAATTCTGATTGCAAATTTTTTTTATGTAAAACGTCAAAACTTTAACTTATTCCAAAGGAGCAAACTAAAATATCCTTAAATTTATTTAAACTTTATAAATTGATTAATTAAAACTCGTGTAAATAAAAATATTTAAATTTATATATAATATAATTTCATATATGACTTTCTTGTTCTAAATTATACAAATTTACATATTTACTTAAGTATTCTTAATTATAATTCTTAAAATAAAATATTACATTTTGTTTTTTATGAAACATAATGTAATATGTTGATTTGTAAAACAAAACACATATTTTTTTATTAATTATTTATGTAATACAAAATTTTGGTTTTCTTTTTATTTTAATTATTATTTATAATATCAAACTTATACAATTACAATTCACGCAATATTGTCTATAAGATTAGAATAAAAACATGCTTAACATGCTTAGATATTTCTCACAACTCTTTAAATATATCTGTATAAATTTTAAGCGATCTGTAATAAAAATCTAAGTTTATGAGAGATAAAATATAAATATATAATTTATACATTTATTTTCAATTCATTTCTAAAATATATATTATTTTTAATTTCAGATACTTATTCAATAGAAAAATTAAAAACAAAATGTCACAATATGCCAATTTGAAATTATATTAGATAGCTTGAAATCCGAAAAACTTTATTTAATCTCTACATCATATAAGCTGTCTGTAATTTGTATAACCTGACCAATAAGAAAGTTTGATATTATTTTAAAAAAAAATTAATATCATAAAATGTTTATACAGTTAAAACAAAATTATATAAGAAAAAATTATCAAAGAGTTGAGGTTTTAAATGCTCTCAGAGCAACTTATCAAATTTAACTCGCTGTAAGAGTAACTCTGAACTACCTCATAATTCTGCAGTTTTTTTCCGTGAATCGTAGCTTTTTAACGTAGATTTTTCTGGTGGTACTAACTGCTTAATATTAAATCGAAAAAATACCACATTAGTTAATTAATTTATGGAATGATGATTGCACAAGTAAAAATAGTAAATTTTTTAAAAATCGGTGATTCGAGAAATAAAATATATGTTAATTAGTTACAGTGTACTAGTTACAGATGAATTGACGATACACGAATTCATGATTTGTTCTTGACATTTTTCACAAAACGATGTGAGCCAATTTTAGATATAATATTGTGTTAGGAAATCGTAATATATTTAAAAACTGCAGTATAATTTATTAGTTTAAGAATTTTAAAACAAATAAGAAAAAACAAAAAAAATTGAAAATAAATTATTTTTGCTCGTTAAATGACGATATTTTATGACTGATTAAAACTTACCAAATCAAATTTTTTACTTATATAATAATTCTTATTTTACATTATTTATATTATTTACATTTCACACTTTTCAGATTTGTATCAAAATTTTGTAGTTTATTACGATCTGTAAGAGTTAATGATAAATAATAAGATCTCAATTAAAAATATGTACAAAATTATTAGTGAGATCTGAAAACACTTATTTTCTAATTCACTGCATTGCCGAATTGACTGTTAGCGCGAGCAATTATTGAGAGATTTATTATTATATTGTGAACTTTTAGCTTTTCAAGTCTCTGGTAATTTATAGTGTTAATATTTTTTCAAAATTATTTCAATTTATGTTATTAATGCACGATGGGAAAAGAAATTTTTTATCTATGGCACATTTATGTTTTAAATTTATCAAAATCCAATTATATAAATAGAATTTTTTCAAAAATTTACTCATTCTCAAAAATTATTATTTTATGTAAAATTAAAACTAGTTGAAAAAGAATTCAGAAAAAAAGTAGTCCAACGCAATACACAAAATACCCAAATAAGTTTCCGTGTTGAAAAAATTTAAAATATCATCTTCTACAGTGACGTCAGACCGTAATCTTGTTTAATTGTTGGATGCGGATGGTGTTGCATCGTATGAATTTGCGTTTGTTGCGGTGTACTAATTTGATTTTGGTTTTGATCTGATTGTGAATGTCTTGTTGTTGATTGATAGCTCTGGTTCATAAGAGTACTAGTGGTATCACTTGTTGTTGAGTTATAAGGACCATTTCTAACAGATGTGTTTACGTCACTTAGGCTTTCCATACTTTCTGTCTGTAGACACTAGAATAATTTTAATCAATATTATAACAATATTAAATGAAAAACAAGAGATAAATACAATCAAATTTATAATTCTTCAACTAGTAATGACAATTAAATTTTATAATGTTGTTGAGGTTTATTCTATATAAATAATATTAGCTGGAAAATCCATTAATTCTTTTCAAAATTATATTTTAAGTTAAAATTCTCATATTAAAATATTAATATCAATTTCATGGAGGAAACTAAATTTTAACAAAATGTTAACCAGCATAAAACTATACGACAAAAATTTGTTTTAAAATTAAGAAGATTTTAAAATTTCCATTGAAAATAAATTGATTTTTTAACATAGTCAACACTTGTGCACAAAAAGCTGTTTGGCAGAGTTTTTGTATAAAAAAAATTGACAGATAAACTCTTTAGCCCTTGCACATCAACGAAAAAAGCTACAGGGTCCTTGAGTTCAATAGAAAGAAAACTCGAATGTTAATAGGATTCCTTAAAGGACACAACAAGAATATGCGTAAAGTATATTGGTTTGTCAGAAGATATACTGTACAGATTCTGACTCTTTGAAACGGCGGAGCAAAAGACATACTATTATAGAAAGTTCATATATGTAATAAAGTTGATCAAATATAAGCGCAGTGCTAACGTGAAAATGTTATGAACCTAAATTGGTTTACAATCATATTGCAGTGCAGTTAGTAAAAATGTAATTTAATAAGAGTCAAGTCAATAGGCTGTAGAATTTAAAAAAAACATTAAAAATAAAACTATTTTATAAGTATTTTTCTTTCGAGAACAATAACAATTAATTTTATACTTGACTAACACTGAAAAGAGATTTCTAGATTACTTAAAGAAAACAATACTTATTGTAAGGTGATTTGCTTCAATATAAGTGTAATTATTATATATACGTGTACAATTAAGTTGATATTTTGCATTTGGTATTTAAATAATAACATCACCTTTTTGTCGTAATAGCATCAAAATTCAAATTGAAAAGAAGAATAAAATATTAAATGTTTAAATTTGTAGAACAAACACGTGTAATTCGGATCTTATGGATAATTTATAATCAGTTCCAGTTACAGTAAGCTGAATGTTACAAATTTTCATACTACAATCATAGTAAGATTAAGCTACAGAAGGGATTGATAGCCAAACCTAAACAGACAAATTATATAACTGTCGTAAACAAGGAACATGTTTCCTCAGTAAAGGTTCATAATATAAAAGACTATTGCATATGGTCAAAAGGAGTAGAGGACTAAAACGTGCAATTTAATTGATATGATATTAAAAAAAAACTAATGGTTGCAGTGGTTTTTGCAGTAATTTTGTTTTCTAGTGATATGGACAATAATTTTAGTCCTATTGCACCAACCAATTTTCACTTTACATTTTACAACTTTTTATTACTTTTACAAAAAGTCTTCAACTTTAAAAATTTTTTTTTGCTCCAAATTAAAAAAACCTAATTGTAAAGCAATTGTAGAATAAGGTAAAGAAATTTTGCCCATTTTTTTTTTGTATTCTGTTGCACCAACAATTGTAACTTTTCATTTTGCAAATCCTAAACTGAAAAGTTAAATATAATTTTCCTTAATTAAACTAATATATTTTATAAAATTTTTTTTTTTTGTCTTATTTAATTGCAAAACAGCTATTTTTTTATTTTCATCTGTCACATGAAGAACATAATTTAATTTTTAAATTTATACAAATTTCCTTTGCGAAGCGGAATTTTGTTAAGTATTTACAAAGAAATTTTTTTTTGGAATAATTTTAAAAAATTTGCAATTTTTACAATTTATAACTCATTCGAATTAATTTGTTCAACACTTTGCAGTTAAACTTGGTACAGTAGGGTCCAGGTTGGTGCCCAGAACCTTAGAATTTTAAAATTTAGACTTGAAAAGTGCAGCATTATATTAAAATTTTATATTAACATCAATCCTTTAACAAAATTTACTACGTTAAATAATATCCTTTTCATAAGCATTGTACTTTAGTATGTGAGGAGAAGTATAATTTTCTACTATATAACAGTAAACTTTGCTAAAGTAAGTGCAAATATTAAATATAATTAATGTCTGCCATTCATATTTTATCTATACTTAAAATAATTATATAAGTAATGTATAATTCATCATCCATTTACCTCATTTTGAATCGCAATTTGTTTTTTGGTATTATTTGTTCTCTTTTGTTTCTTCTCAGATCCAGTTTTAGAATCAGTCCCATTCTTTTTTCTTACATTTTTTGTATTTGGCAATTTATTATCCTTTTTCCATTTCATTCGTCGATTTTGAAACCATATTTTTATTTGACGTTCTGACAAAACCAAAGTATGTGCTATTTCAATTCTTCGTCTCCTAGTCAAATATCGATTATAATGAAATTCTTTTTCTAATTCTAAAATTTGGTGGCGTGTATAGGCAGTTCTTTGTCTTTTTGGTTCCATGCCTGGCTGATAGGATCCATTAGCTGTAAAAAATAAAAAAAAAAAAAAGTCATTAATAAATGTCCTTTTTACAATTGTCAATTCGGGTGTGATAAATAAAATATTAAAGAACTTTTGATTTTTTTTATATTTAAAATGTGTAAGTATTATGTTTTTTTTTATATATATATATTTATTATGTATATATCCTTGTATATTGCAGGATAAATAATATATTTAGATAGCCTCATTTATATATATTAATATTTAGAATTTATAGAAAAGCAAATTAGAGAAATTGTGTGAAAGCTCTGTTTGACATGAATCGATGGAAAAATCACTCAAGCTGAATAAACTGCCAACAATTTGAAAAGTCCATTAATATTTTTTTTATATATACATTTTTTATAGGTATATATATAAAATATATAAAAAAATCTTTATTACTTTTATGCAACAGAAAAAAATAAATGGGGAAAAGAATATTTTCCAATAATATTTTTGTTGGAAGAAGTATTTTAATCGAAAGCCCCCAGAATATTTTTTCACTTTATAACTGTCGAATGTGATTATTGGGTAGTGAAATGTCAGTTAGATGATATAAAAATATATATCTGTATAATAGAATTGCAAAATTTATAATACAATACAGGTACATATATATTTATTTAAAAGTCAGTAGCTTATAACTTTTGTGGCAGTTTTAAGAAAAGTTAAATCGTTTTTGAAATAAAAGTAATAATTCATATTTAAATAGAAATGTGTTATCGCTATATAAAATAGATATTATATTTAACTCTTCGTTCAATGAACACATAGTATTTTTTTTAAATTGTGATAAATGTCGCAATTTACTTTTGCCTCAAACCACAATCTTATTTTATTTCTTAATGATTTTGATTAATTATTTAAAACAATCACCCTTCAGTCAAAATAAACTTTTAACATTTACCTACCCTATTTAGAATCGCCCTTTAATAATATTTCGCGAAGATAACATTCTTAAGAGAAAAAAAACATCTGCGATTTTCCGTGTTTATTATTTTTACTTTTTAATTTTAAACTTGAATTTATTTTCTCTCTTTATGTTAAAAAAGTTTTTATGTCATATCTATAAATTTTTAAATAGACTATCTCTGTAAAAAAATTTAGGGTGTCTGACCAATCTATAGCTGAAACAATTAATTATTTTGTGAAGCAAGGGTTTAATCAAAATTGTAATTTTTTAAAATTTAATTCTCATATAATTTTTTAGAATTTAATTCTTATCTTATATTTTGAATTTCTTACTTTTGTTGTATATTTCTAAGTTAAAGAAAATTATAAAATACGAACACAAAATTTTACTAAAATTTAAAGTAAGTATTTTATTAAAATTCAAACAAATGGAAGCTTCTGAATTTCACTCGTTTATATTATTTGTTTCGACCTCTTACACAAAAAATGACCAGCTAGTCGCTTATTTGTGCCTTTTTACACGTAGTTTAATTTTGTAGAATGCAGTAAAATTGAGATGCGTGTGCCGAGCATGCATTTAAAAATATGAAATGATTGTTGCACATAAGGCTGTCGCATACCACTGTGTACTCTAGGTGTATTTCTTATGTGTTGTATTCCGAAGGTCTCATCAAATATATCGAAATAAATTTCCGAAATCATCAGTCAGGGAGGGATATGAACGTAAAATTTAAAAAATCGCTTTTCATTTACAACAATATTAATATTTTCTATTTCGTATTGAAAATAAAGTTTGGGAGTGTGATAAACCCATCAGTTTTCCAGTCAGCTTATTTTCCTATGATGTGCAATTACAACTTTGTTATGAAATTATTAATAAAATATATTTATTCAGAAATTTTAGAGTTGACCCATCTGCTGGAACTAAAATTTCATAAAAATATGAAAATTTAGTTCCAGCAGATTATTGTGTTACATACAGTATGACCCGTGATTTTAAGCTTTTATAAGAAAGAATGATTATTGGGCGATGAAAATTTTTATTTAAATATTAATAAGAAACTTCATTTCAATCAGTCAATTTATAATTTTTAACATTTTTATTTTTTAAAACAACTTACTAATATAGTAAAATATACATTTGTATTCTGTTATCTGATTGGTATTTTGTAAATAATTTTTGCATTGGTTTGGGGTTAACAGAATAAAAGTATTAATTGACACCCAATATTGGTACTGAGAAGTTATCTCCATTTGGTGACTACTTGCTCAGTTTTTTATATCGCATTAAATCGCATTAAAAATTCCGGCATCGAAGCTTACGAATTCAATGGACAACTAAAAACACTTAGAATGATGAAAGATTCTACTTGGATAGAATACAATATAAATACAATAAATTGTATTATGATATCAGAATTATGATTTAAAACTTGGAAGGTGAAATATTGGAACCATAATGCACCTAGTACTGAAGAAAATTTCTAGGTAGATTGTTTGACGGTATTTATAAACAGACATTAGACCCTCAAACTAAGCATCCCTGAACATATAGTTTTGAAGGTTATGATGCTGAAGGTGTACATAATGAAGCTATGTTGATGTCGATACTTAAACCAACATCAAAGCTTAGAAATGGAAGGAAATCTAAGATTGGATAACGTTTATTAAATTATACAAAACAACTTAGGGCCAAATGCAACAATAATGAGGAAACAAAGCAGAATACTAGAAAGACGGGGAATAATTAAATTGTTGAAGTAAAAACTCCACAATTTAATTATAATTAGAATTAGCAAATTTAAAAACCACGTGTAAATTTTTGTAACGACGCTTCCATTGAAAATGTTGTAGTCCAAATTATAAAACACGATGGTGTTTTATAAGAGGTTCATAACCTATATGCTTAATTTCCCATCTAGAACACATCCGCATGGATTCTTTTGTAATAAATGAGGCTAGTTTCCTCAACAACCAACTATTTTGCCAAAATTAATTTAATTTTTACGGGATACACCAAAAGGAGCTAAACATATTGTATGAATTCAAAAAATTACAGAATTTCAGATAACAGAATCTTAGATATTATCTTCAGGTGGAGAAGGCTAATAATTTTTTTATTAAATATCTAAAATAAACAGTTCACATTTCCCAGATTATTTTCTGCACAAATGCTCTCTTTCAATATCTTATTATTTTTTATAATTATATACAAATAATTCGGAATTCTGAAATCTGGAGCAAATATGATGTTATATGACAGAAATGTGGTACAAATGTACGGGTTGTCAGAAATGTGGTACAAATTGTGGGGCACTTAACACAAAAAATAATATTTAAAAAAGAATCAATTTTTCATAAAAAAATTTATTCATTAAATTACAAAATTGTTGGTTTTCATGGACATTTCTCTCCACCCCTTCTTCCATTTTCTTTCCAAATTCTTATATTATTTTGTAGTTATTTAAAATGATTACTTATTTTTACCTTATACAAAATTAAGCCCATGAAAAAGTTATCAGAACTAATTCCTTTAAATATTTTTCTCAAAATATGGATGGCATATAAACATAAACCCAGCTGATTGTTAGTATAGTTAAAATTATAGTCAGCAAGTAGGCATAGGTCATATTGGTAATAAACTTTTTCATAAAATTAAAAAATAGAAGAATTAATGTGATATTAATTTAAGTTTGCTTATAAATTAAAATCTAATACGTTTGTGAACAATTGTGTGTAAATACATTCATTTCAATGAATATAAAAAATTATAGATACATATAAACTACTGAGCAATCACAAACCATAAATATAGATATAATATCGTAAAATTACAGGAAGCTTCATTTCTTTTAACACGATACATCGACTCTCTGTAATAATAAATATATATCTTATCTTTTACTCAAATAAAACTTTAGACTGTACACATATCTAACTTTGTACAAACTTCTTTTTTGTAAAGAAAAATCAATATTTCGACTACCTAACATTCAATTGAATAATATTTACCCTTGATGCCTTTTGACAGTCTTTTGATTTTAAGAAAACGTATAGCTATAAAGCAAAAAGTGCAAATTCAGACAAACATTTTTAAAAATAAATCAGCAAAATTAGCTATGATATTTTACTGACATAGTAGATTCATAAAACGCACACATAAAATATTTATATATTTCTATATATGTATATATAATTTCATATGCCCCCCAGAGCATGTGGTTGATGCACGATAAAATTCAATGTTTTTTGTGCAAACTGCAAGTCATCTAAGCTGCTGCGGTGCGGCTATTGACGTTAAGATACATTATGTTATTGATACTGCATATGAAATTTATGTATAAGGTTAGTTTTATGTATAAATAAGAATGGTTACAGAAAATGATCGGTTAGAAAATTGAAACTCGTCCGATATGCTAAATATGCCATCAAGGTAAATTTCAATATTTGAGTTTGAATTGTGATAATTAAGTATTTCTTCCAAATTCTTGTACTATAAATATAAGTAACCTAAATACAGTTATTTACCTATAATTATGTAGGTTTATGTTCGTGAATAAGTTATTTAATGTCATTCATAGTTTAATTTATATTTTTGTTTTCTGTGGATAGTGCAAGTGTAACCTGTACTTGAAGTTTCTTCTCTTCATAATCATATTTCTTGAAATTCGGACCTAGTAATATATATAGATTCCGGAAGATGTTTTTTATCATAATTTTTTTATCAAAATTTAACTGCAAAAAGCTTCTAGAGAGTCCAAACTAAGTCATTAGCAGATAGCTTCAACCATTAGAATTCACCCACAATCTTAAAGTTAATTTTATTATTGGTATTCTTAACATTGATAAATCGGAGTGGAAGGAAACGCAGAATCCATTATTACACTACCACTAAGCCACTATAGGTTTAATTGATATAAAACTAAAAACAAAATAATGTCCTTTATTTTCGAATTTAACTACAAATAGTATAATGGCATACTCTTAATAGAGTAACTTTTGAAAACCTTAAAAGATTTTATATACCAAATTTTTCCGTATATGTCCCGTAGGTATCAAAATGATTGATCATAAATTTATTACTTTTAGTTTTTGATTACATTCAACTTTTCTGTTATGTATTCAAAAAAAAAAAACGACAGGCAAATCGCCACTGTTTGTTTTAACCAGCACTCTGGCCTTAAATCTAGCTATGTTTTTTAGACTGTGCGTATAAATGCATTGTAATGACTCTTCGTGGGATCTGTTGACTACCTGATAAAAATTGTTATCTTATATTTTGAGGTTTTTTAATTAATTATAATATTAGTAAAAAATAGATGTAACTGGATATTTGCGTTGGTGGTCTTTCTCTTGGTAGTACATGTATTGCGTTATAATTTTCACGATAGTTTGGAATTTATAATATGTTTTTCATCCAAAAGCCATTTTAGAAACTTATTTGTTGATTTGGTTGGTCATGCACATGGAACCGTTTTTAAAAATTTATAGTGAACTAAACCTTCCCATTTGAATCCATGCATTTGTGAAGAGTTATTAAAATGAAATTTTATATTTGTGTTATAACAATTATAGCAAAGGATTCATTGTATATTTTTAAAGAAAATTAAATATCTCGTTTTATAATTTAGTAGTGCACCAGTGTGCTTTCTAATTCGTCTTAATTATTTATCTAAAGTAATAGAAAAAATTATAAATAATTGTATTAAAAATTAATATTGAATGATAAAATGAATAATATTTTTAAAGATTATACAATTTCATCACATATAACAATATTTTGCAATGTGCCTCAAGTTTTGAATTTTTTTGTCCTTTCATTTGAAGGTCCGTTAAGTTTATCAAATTGTTAATAAAGATCAGATATAAATTATTGATATAACCCTCATTATAGAAAGGTTAAGGTTGTTGAATCAGAATGTGATTATAAAAATTTTAAAAACTGTAGGTTACAACTTAACATAACAATATTTTACAGAAGCCTTAACACTTTAGTCAAATGCCAGTTACTAATATTTTTTAGATTGAATTCCTAAATATTAGCTATCTAATGTGTATTTGCTAACATAGTATATATATATTTATAAAAACATATGTAGTATACTAAGAAAAAAATGGAATAAAATTAATATTGAACAATAATTAATATCTATGTTACTGCAGTAAAATATTAGATATATTGAGAATAATTTCGGCAGCATCCCAGAACTATTATATCCTAAACCGTTACCATTTTCCATTAGTAATTCCTTTTAAATTACTTTAGCAATACTAAGTAAATTTTAGTGTAGCCTAAGGATACCTTAAAAATTGCCATATGACAACTTCATACTTTTTTTTCCCGTAGGTCCACTCTGGGGAAATAATATTTTCATAGATTTAGTAACGGTATTGTATAAATATTTATATACAATCTGTAATAAAAATTCAAGTTTTTAGAAAATAAATCAATCAATTTTTAATACTCAATTGACAATAAAAAATAAAACCGAAATAGCTAATACAATAGCTATATATAAGTGTATGGAAAAACATTGCCTTTCATGTTCCCAGAGGAGGAAAGCATATATCATTTTAAAGATTTTCAAATATATAGTAAGTCTAAATAATGTCTGCAATTAATAATATTTTCAAAGGTAATAATATACCTATAGCTATTGAAATGAAGAATTATTGTCCTCTTTCGTAAAATTATTTTACCAAGGTAATAAATTGGTAAGGTTATCCTAATTTTCATTATATGAGGTCTTTAAAAACAAGTAGTTGTCAATCAGACAATCACCTCACGAACCACACTTTACATTAATACTTAGTATAAACAAGCCTGCACTTAAATTTTATGGGAGGCTATTAATAATATCTAATAGGAAGCTAAAGTTAAACAATTTCAAAGTGTAACTAAGAATGATAATAAATTAGGGTTCTTGAAGTTTAACAAGAAATATATATACATATATATATATGTACATATATAAATATATTTTTTCATATATACATCCTTTATTTTTACTTCAGTAAAAGAAACATTTAAGCAAGTTCTATGCCTAATAATTCTTAAGTGTAATATAGCAAAGGAATGTAGCATCAGAAAATGACATTATATTCAAATTGATTTCTGGAAATTTAAATGATCTTTAGCTAAACAATTTTGTATTAAATAAAGTCAATTGACACATTAATGAATGTTTAGTAATTTATTTCCTTTAGTTTGCTCTAGTGTTTTGAAGAAAAGATATAAGATCAATATTTGATTATGAAAATAATTTTTTTAGTAATTTTTTAAGTAACATTTTTTTTAGTACATTTTTAAGTAGGTAACTAACACAGTTTAATTAAATATTTTGCAAAACAACGAAACATTAGAATTAAATTTATACTTCTAATTACATTCATCATAATGAAATAAGTCGAACTTTCTCAATGACTGTGATAAATTTAGTGTTTCTTTGATCGAATTTTTATTTACTTACCTACTCCTGCGACATGTATTTTTTTCATCCAGGGATATATAATTCTATCACCATCAGTAGTTTCTCCTATTGTATCATCATCTTCAGAATCAGAGTCTGCCATGTCATCGTCATTTCCATGTGAACCCATTTCATCGGGCGATCTATCCAACATAAGGCGATCCTCGTCAAGTAAATCATCCTAAACAATTTCTTTTATTTAATTATTTCACCCAATAAATTTTTCACTTACTTGTTCAGAACTTGTGTCATCACAACGAAGACGCATTCCTAATTCTTGTAATTGTTGTCCTGCAGGTACAGCTTCTTCAATTCGTCTTTCCAGTTTCAGTCCTGATAAAAGAAAAATGAAAGCGTATTGAAGTTATTTTGTAGAATTATGTTCTTATATTATATTAAAAATCACAGTGATGACAACCTATATTTGTGGTATTATTAACATCTATATATATGGTATATGCTGCGAAAAATGCACTTCTTGTCTAGTTTTGAAAAACGTCGAATTAAACATGAAAATGGTATATTCAGGATTTTTAAGAAATTAGATTTTATAGTTACTATTACACATATAATGAAGTAATTTAAAATAGATTAAAATTAGCTATTAATAATCCATAGTCAGATAAGAAAACCTATAATTTTGCGATATAATAGCCTAATATACATATTATTACTACATATATGAATCGCGGAATTATTCTTTCTCATTTAGCGATCTAATTTAGGCAAGTACAAACAAGTTAAAATATAACTCAAAAAATATTTAAAAACTGTTTAATAAACTAAAAGTTTAAAATAATTTATAGGGCTGCCACCTCTCAAGATTTCGTACAAGAAGCCTCAAGACTCAAGAAAAAATAAATTTCAAAAATGAAGAATTAAATTTTAAATTTCTAGTACATATAATGTTTACAAAATTTAATTTAAAAACGTTAAATAAAATAAGTAACATTTATCTTAAGTTCCCAATTATTCCAGCTAAACGCAACACAAGAACATTTAAATACGAATAATTATAACTTGTTTGGTTAAAGTGGCGGGTCCCTTCAGTCAAAGGAGGCCCAATTAGCGCCAGCAACATTTTGAAATCACTAATCCTAGTGACCACTCCTTAATGTAATTATGAGGCAGATTTTTTATATCCGACTCGTGGCAATTAAAACTATAGAATGAGTTGTTCTGAATTACTAAATTTTATTTAATTTTAAAATTATATTTTGAATTATGGGAAATAATTCAAAATACTATTTTAAAATAAAATAAAATTTAGAAATTCAGAACATCTCATTCTATAGTTTTTATAATTATTTCAGTTTTTGTATACTTTAAAGATTAGTTAAAAGTTAATGAACTATGAATATTTTTGGTTTCATTTTTTTATAAACTTTCTAATTTTAATTCTAGTTTAACTTTTTTATAATTAAGTAATATTATAAGTAATAAGAAAACATCTTTAGATTAAATATAATGTGATATATGGCAATAAAAATAAAAAAAAAAAAACATATTATGTTTTGTATTTTTCTCTTGAGATGGCAGGCCCAATATATAGAGAGTAAAATATTTTTATTACGTAATTTAGGGTTCGTGAAAGCAAAAATTATTGGTAGATACATTTAAAAATTTGTGACAGTCAATAAATACAAGCATCACCAATTAACTTTTAATTTTAGCACCTTTCATAAGCAAATATGCTTATGAAAGGTGCTAAAAGCACCGTTGTAGTCTACAAGCATCGTTGTAGTTTGTATCAGCGTTATCCGGCCGACAGTTTTAATCTGGAATTGCGGAATCAAAGTTATTGCCAATAATATTTTCGTATTTTAATTTGAATTGACCACCTCCAGTGACGACTCTACAATATCGTAAGTTTTTTCATATTTTTAATATTTTTTTATATAATTTGTTTTAATGCACAAATTATTGATACTGTTGAAATCCACTATTTACTGTTTATTTTTGTTTTATTAATAAGTTAATATATCACGTGCTATTTCTTAATGTTATCATTAATAATATGTACATAATTTTCTTATTATATAGTTATTGTTTTTTATCAATAACAAAATGAAAAATCGTAAACGATGGCACTGTATTCATAAACATTTTTAAATTATTTCGTAACAAATTCTATTTTTTTAATCATCTTTAAAATCTAATTTAGTATAGTAAATGATTATCAAAACTTATGTTACAATTTTTTAGACAACATAATGAAGAGAAAATTTGTTCAACTCAGAATATTAACAGATTAATAAAACGGGGTAGATTCAATTATAATAATCTTTTAATATTCTAGTTTTAGTTAAATAATCTGTCAATGAACATTTAATATTATTTAATACTAGCAGAAACGAAAGTTATTAAGAAAAGAAAATTATTATGAAAAGAAATATTGTTTCGCCATGGTGCTACTGCTCGTGAAAAGCCTGGATTCTCTTGAAGGATATCCTAACATTCTATTGCAATTTGGATCTGCTAATTTGATATGGATTAATGGTTTACAAACTTCTTTATAGAGAAGAAATTTTTAATTGCAACAAGATAATGGCTTTACTAGTGAGATATTTGTTGTGAGCAAATGTTCACGACAGTTAGCATTTTTAATAATTCACAGAAAGGTTCATAAGCCTTTAACTCGAGTTCAACCCAAAACCTTCAAGCTGCTCTAGCCAGTGCACCCATTTTAGTACGACTATCTCTAATAATTGGTTTAGTACGACTATCTCTAATAATTGGTTTGAGATATTAATTAAAATTGTAGATGATAAATGGAATTGCAAAATGTTAAAATGTTAAGAATTATAGTTACGCTGTTCTCAAGTTTCTAATTATATCGGCTAAGCTAGTTATGAAACCACCTCACTACAATGCAAGTCACTATTTACTTTGTGTTTCGAACCATAGGAACATATTAGATTAAGAGAATTGGGTATGGAAGACATACTTCCAGTATGTATGCGTGAGAACTTGCTGGTAAATCGGACATGGTGTGGTTCTTGATTTTGTAAGCCTTTTATTTGTAATCCAGAATGAAGCCAGGAGTGCAAGATGTTGGGTGGTAACAAAACGTTCGCTTTATATTATAACTAGAAATGTTTGCTTTATATTATAATAGAACTAGACTTTAAAAACTAGTATCACATACACAGCTACTCATATTGGAATCTATAAAAATATTATAACACTCAAAACATTTTATTAAAATGTTTTGAGTGTTATAATATATGATAGATTCTTAAAGCTTGGCACCTAAATTAATTACAGTAACATAGGAAATAGAGTTCAAGCGACTAATTTTATTAAGATAACTGTGAAATACACCAGTTCTGGTATCACTAGGTATATGGGCGCCAGGTATGGCAATGGTCCATATAGACCCAACTTGAGTCTAAGTGCTAATACCTGGTACTTGGTTCGGGGCTAACCACGGCACAATTCATATCAAATACGGTACACTATTATAAATATGAAATGTAAAAGATTCATTGGCAAATATTCAAAATCAATTGATTAAACGATAAAGCAAAACATTAATCTATCTGTAATAATTGGCAAAATTAAATATATTCTTTTTAAATATACCAAAAATATAATTTTACAGTCTCTGTTCTTTAATTTTTATATTCAAATTATTCTTGGATTATAAATCTATGTATATTACTTTTAATCATATTGCACGGCAGAGAAATGTAGTGGGCATTTTCTACATTTTGCTTAGACACAAGTATCTCTAGATTCAAATCTGACTTTAATACCTAAGTTTCTTGGTGGAATTTTAACCATTAATATTACACCGACTTAAGTAGAAATGGAGACCCATAGTTTTAAACCAAATGCTTGGGATTCTAAATTTATTAAAATAACCCATTTTACGATTAGAGAAGATTTTAAGTTTGTTTTTCTATTTCAAGGAACAGTTTCCAAAATAGTATGTTTTCCCAAAAATGTGAGAGGAAACATTTTCATAAAGTTTTTCAAAAAAAACTTTTTTCTTCCATAGTAAAAACATAATTAAATAATAAAAACGGGCAGAAAAGTTATGTTTTGAATTGAATAGCAAAGGTAATTAAAAAATTTTTCTTCAAGTTTTTCCAAACTATAAATTTTGAGATATTGCAGTAAAAACTAGCAGTACGAAATATGGTAAATAAAAATCAATAAATTTTATAATATACATTTCAAACTTATTCAGTAAATAATAGCATTTAATAACCGACGGAACGGTATGGAAATTCTTTTTGCAAAATATTTGTTATGTTTTATCAAAGTTTGTCCAAAATTTAAAAATTTGGAAAAAATCAACAAATAATTAAATCTTTAATAACTACGATATTAGCTGAATCGAAGCCGCTGATTTTAAATATTTCAAAAACATATTGTAACTGGGTCTTTTTTTCAAAGAAAATTTACTCTGTATGCAATAAGACAAGTTTGTCTTCACATATCTATTATCTTTTTATTGATGTTTATTTGGATGTGAACTATTTGGAGAACCTTACTATTGAGATGATTTAGGAGAATACATATGAAGACATAAAAGTTACTTTTTTTAAAAAAGTAACTTTTACGCCTGGATATGTATAAGATTCGCTATTATTTTAACAATCATTTTTAACAATCTGTACATATAATTTAAGACTTAGTTTTTCCTGCATAGTTAAGTTTTATTATGTATAATTACAGACACATAGTATGTATAATCACAGACACAATTACAGACATTATAATTACAGACCTACCCGAATTAATAACGGTATACTATCACCAGAATATCTTTTAGGAGCAAAAAATTTAATTTCCAGTTCCAATATCATATTTCATATAATTCCAAAATTAAAGAAAATTACAAAAATTTCACAAATATATGTTCATATATGATTTTGGTTATTAAAAAATGAACGTAAATCTTTGGATGCATAATAATAATGCATAATAATAATAATAATAAAGATTTTGACCAGTACTCGCACTGCAGGTTTGGAGAGAATATTTTGTGTACCGATAGTTCAAAAAACATTTACTTTAAGCTAACAAATTGAAATTATAAACTTTAATTCTTTATGGCTACATCTATATGAAGCATGGGTTAAACTTAATTTATTTGAAAACGGAACGCCGCAATAATTATTTTATAATATTCAAACAGTTTTATTTCGAATTTCAGTCCATGCCATTGATTGGTTTTGCAACTGAAATAACAGAATACAACAGAAAAATACAACTGATACAAAATGAGTATAAAAAAGTTAGTTATTACTGGCGATATTATACTACTACCTACCTAGTTCTTGCAAACCAAGCACTGTATTCGTAGGTTCAGTATTTGGACATTGAATTGGTAAGTCCATTACTTGATGGTGATTGTTATTTACATAATATCCACTATAATAACTGCCATTGTTATTGGAATACGCATTTGTCTGAGCGGAATGAAGTTGTGTGCCATATCCATGATGGTGATAATAACTGCCAATGCTTTGATGTTGTGGTGAATAACTAAAATTATTTGAACTATGATGTAATGCACTATGGGATGCTGACGAAATATATTCAGATCCTGTTTGGGTTGATGAGGCCATTGTATATCCATTATAATGATGATATTCGTCAGCTGATGGTGGAAATTTTGGATCTAGACTATTAGATCCTAAGTGATGATGGTTTTGAACGTGTGGTGCATGTGGGTATCCCATTAAAAATGAACTCATTGTATATTTTAATTTAAACAAAATGCAAACTGGATAAAAAAAAATCCTAGTGCAACGTTTTTTGCTCTTGTTTAAATAAATAAATAATAAAGAAAGCTTGTTTACATTGCCAATAAAACTTTTAAAATAAATATATATTCTTTTTTTAATTAATCACGCACAAGCATTCACATAAAATGTGGGCGAATAATGACAATACATATTTGCAAGTCATTCACTTAAATCGTAATTTCAATGCCATGTATTTATTTATATAAAATTTATATATATATTCTTTAAAACTGGTTTTTTTTTTTCTACTAAATAATTTTTTCTAACTTTAATATTTATTTTTAAAAGGAAGATCACAAAATAATTTTCTAATATTAAATTTCCAAAACTCGATTCATTTTTAATATTATTATATTTTTTTAAATTCTCACGAAATTACATTTAAATTAATAATTATTTAATTAAATTCTCACTTGCCGACTGCGATTATAAAGAACATAACAAACTTTACGTCTGATCGTGACGAACTAATCTTTTGTTATGAAGTATTTTTTGTTGTCAGCACTGCTGAGTTGTCATTTTATTGACATGACGTCCTATATACTTATATTCTTTTCTCAACTCTCAGCTGTTTTCTTAAATATATTTAAAATATAAAACTGTGTCGGTTTTTGATTGGACTGTTTGAATTTTTCTTAACAGCTGTAAATCCAGAAATAATTTTAACCACCATAAGTGTGAGTATTACTACTCAACCATTTTACTTCAACTTGAATTCCAAAAAAAATATGCATATAATTTTGCCACGCCTTCATCTACGACAGTAGAGTTCAGTAAATTTGAACCTGTTAAGATTTTTTTTTCCATGTAAATAAATAATGAATAATTTTTCACGTAAATATTATAATGTTCAAAGTGTTGATTTTTTAACTACCCATTTATCAAAATAATACTTGTGTGAAATCATAAATTCATTGATTGCGCTAATACCCAGTTCTATTCAGATTGTTTTTTTTTAGATTTTTAAAATTTAAAAAAAAAACGCATTAAATTCCTGGGCTACAATAAAATAAAGATTCCATATTTATTTATTATATTAGCTATCTCTTTCAGTTTTCAATAAATTTTTCATATCCATAACGCAGAGTCAAAGAAGTCGTTCTTGATTTACAATGCTCCGCCTATTTTTATGTTGTTCGACGCTTATCAACAGTAAAATATTTATATTTTTAAAATATTTGTATATGTTTTATCTAATATTAGTTTTTTGACTGAATATGTTGAATTACATTTTAGTTTGAATTTTTCTGAAAAATATTATCTCAATAATAGCGTTTTTCTTTGTTTTTAAGGTTAGAATATAGATTATCGTGGATAAATTAAGCTTTTTTTCATATTAATATAAATATAAATAATAAGAGATAATTTAATTAACACTAAGTTTATGAGTGAATATAAATACACCCTGTTCCAACGTCACCAAGTATATATTGGATAATAACGTATAGTTAAAACCTAACCTATTTAGTGTTGTGTCAACATTAAAATATTGAATTATAGTACTTAAAGTAAAAAATATTGATTTACACATTTAAAGCTTATAATAAAATAGTATATTTAAGAAAATATAGAATATATTTTGAAAAATAAGAGTAAATTAAGAAAAAGTAATAACAAAAAGTTGGAAACTGAAACTAGGAGCTAGTATAATACATGCCCTTCAAATACAAAATGACAATTTTTTTCTTTACCTTTATACATATTTAATTTCATGTTTTTTGTTTGGCCTTTAAAAAACGGATTTGTGTGCACCGCGATTCGTTTGTTTGGTTCAATAATAGCAATTTCGACATCAATGATGTTATTTAAAATATAATTCTAAATTCTACATTTAAGAATTTTAAGGCATAATTTCCTGTGGATAAAATTTTAATTAAAACCTAAAATATTTAAATATCTGATTTTTTAATATGTTTTATATCATTAAAATAAATAATTTCTCATCATAAATATAATTTTCTTATTAATGTTTTATTTTGAACAAATTTTGCTACCAAAAATTTTTATTTTTAACAACAGGTATAAAACTATTATCAAATTTCTTAACAAATAAACTTCATTTTCATGAAAATTATATTTTATTGAAAAAATTAATAAATTTCGAAGATTTTTTCTGTTTCTTTTTTGTGAATATTGAATAAATAAATATCAATTATACTTCAACTTTAGCTAATACTTGCTAGTACACAATTATTAGAAAGTAACAATTACTCAATAATTGCTTACTTCTAACACTTACTTACTTTAAACACTTACAAATTGAAATTATAAACTTTAATTCTTTATGGCTGCATCTATATGAAGCATTGGTTAATTTATTTGAAAAAAAACGCCCCAACAATCATTTTATAACATTTGCTAATACTTGCTAGTACACAATTATTAGAAAATAATAATTACTCAATATTTGACATATGGATAAGGAAATAATATTTACTTATATTATTGTAAAACATTACTATTAAAATTCTGTTATTTTATACCAAATAAACGCGGTATCTATATACAAATTCAATTGTGCTAAATTTTATCTAAATTATTCAATTCAGAACATGAACTGCCATCACTTTATTTATTTCAATAGCTCAGATTATAATTGAATGTTGTCTTCCATATACATTAATTTAAGTAAGCATTCATTTGATTTATTATAGGTATATAGCCCAACAGTTTCAAAGGAAGTCCTTCTGCTCTCTAAAAATGGTAGGTAACGAATGTATTTATGCGAGATTAGTAAAAAAGTTAACATTGAAATGATAATTTCTGAATAAGCTGAAAATTTTTGGTTTCTCTTACCACACTTGTTTATTTCTTTACTATCCCCTTTCTATATAATATTAAAAACCACCATCAAATATGCTCACCAATCGAACTTATATGAGAAATAAATGATAGCTATTTATTTCAAAAATCAATGGTTATTTCAAAGCATATCAAATGGCCACAGAATTATTTTTAGAACTTTCAAAGTATATTTCTTCTTCTAAGCATTTTTCTTAATATGTTATAAATTAATTTCAAAAACCTGCACGCATTTGGTATTCATCCTTTTTATTAATATTTTTACAATTATATGAAAAGTTAGATATAAATCAAAGAATTTTTTATTTTAATAAATTTGCCGGTTTAAATTTTATAAACTTATATATTTTAATAAATGTTATAAAGAAAATTCGATCAAAGTGAAGGGGAAAGTATTTTTATTTTTTCTTTGAAAGTAGCATACCTCCTAACTAGTATTAATGATCATTTAAAATATATTAAAATGTGGAGAATAGTTGGTGCTATCCCAAAACTTTGAAACTCTTAGAAAAGTATACATTTTTATTTTCAGTTATATTACAAATTCCTTCCCTGGAAAACTTATATGTAAACTTCCTAGAAAACTTATATGTAATTGAAGTATTTGTATGAATATTTATCGGCCCAATAAGTGGAAATACTTTCCCCTTCACTTTGATCCAATTTTCTTTATAACATTTATTAAAATATATAAGTTTATATTGGTATATATAATTTGTATATATATCACTATAATCAAAACATTGTTGGTATATATAATTGTAAAAGATTTTTTACGGAATTTTTATAAAATTTATATGAGAATTTTTTTTAAAATAAATCTATCTCAAAAATACTAAGCAAAAATCAGATTACAATATGTAATCTATTATTGATTCTGAATTACATGTTAAGTTCTTTGATTTCAAAATGCATTAAATTGTACATAATATTTTTATTGATCTAATATCTGGCGTTACATCAGTATTGCTTTAATTAATGCTTTGTTTAATTTAAAACCAATAATTAGCATATTACCCAACTATTAATATTATATGTATATTATTATTTTCAAAACCACAGAAATAAAGGATATAATAAAATCAAATTCTGAAAACTATAAGCTTTTTATTTCTGTTTACAAAAGTTGTTCTATTAAACTTTTCAGTCATAGTATATAGTATAGATCAATTTCCAATTATTATATCTAGACTTTTGCTCCAAAGCTATTAACTCAGAATAAACCAATTATAAATTATTTTTAATAATGTTTTGACTACAATTAAATGTTGGTTTTTCTTTAAAAAAAAAAAATCTTAAAATATATCAAATTAATGATCGCAATCCATTAAAAAACTAATCGAAACTTATTAAAAAATAAAATGATAACTTAACTCAAATTTTTATATTATTGGTATTTTCAGAAGAGTTAATTAAATATATAAAAAATAAATTTCTCATTAATTATTTTCAATTTTTCATATACTGTAACTGTTAATTGTAGGTCGCGCACGTCTCGGTTACAAATAAATTTCAATTAACCGTGCTTTTATAATACTTAAAGTAGCTACTGGAATGAGAATATATACTAAACATGGTATAAGCTACAAAATAATTAAAAGATAAAAATTTAAAAACTATGAAGACTTTTGGAGTCTTCAATAGCTCAGATTATAATTGAATGTTATAAAAACATGTTAAGGTTTATGTTGTTAACTGTTTTATACATAATATATTTATAATATATATATATAGATATATATGTTCGTTTCGTATAGCACATTTAATGGGCTCTATCTATAGCTGAATAACAGAAGTTGTTTATTTCTTGAAGAATAATCATTCCCGCGCCTTTTACTCTGTCGTGATGACTTGTAACTTTATTTTAGTTTATTGTGTAGTATATTTTCTAGTCGCATGGTTTTATTTAATTTTTTTTCTCTTGTTTTGGTGCTATCAGCTGGATGGCAATAATAATTTTATAATATATATAAACTATAGTACATATTCTTTAACAGATAGATATTTAAATTTACACTGCTAGCTAAAATACTTAAGAATGTGAATATATTGAATTTACAACTGATATACACTGAGAATTTTTTTTTTTTTAAATACAACATTTGCAGTAAATGACATTCTTTAACAATGAATACACTATATTTCCAAGAAATGTAGTGTACTTTTTTAAAAAGTGCTCTTGTAAAAAAACTTTTACTGCAAATGAAATTTCTTTTCTCGTAATCTTCGTTTCTCTTAAAATATTTGTAGTAAAAATAGTAAAAAGTTATTGTTCAGTAAATAAAAATTACATTTGCGTACAAAGAATATGCTTTAAAGTAAACGAAAATTACATTTGCAATAAGGTAAATTAACAAGTAATAGACATGTAATATAGACACTAAATGTAAGATTTGAATTTACAATAGTTTACAGATTATTTTTAAATATTCAATTGATTTTTATATCGTAATTAACCTTTTTTTTTATAACTAGCGGTGGCCTAGGGGTAGTGTACTGTGATTGCGGTGCATTAGGAATTTGGTTCGATTCACGTCGGCGAGATTGATGTAAATATCAATAATAAAATTATATGTTAAGTATCAGTAATAAATTTATAATTCATTTATAAAGGCCAGGGAACATGATACTAATAAAAAATAAGATTTAAATAAATTTTAATGAAGAAAAATCTGTATCTACAGGAAATAGATAAAAATAATTTTTGACTTTCATTTCCAACAAAAGAAATTCTTTTGCAATCGGCCCATTACTAATTACTACTTTCCCTCCAAAAGAAGTTTGGCACGTTTGCGGCAAATGAAAGTTCGACTCTTTAAAAATAAATCTTTAAAGATTTTTTTCCTCAGTGTACAAATCATTAAAATCTAATATTTTGGTTCTTTATGTATATAATAGCAATTATGGATTGGAAAATTTTAAATGTAAATTTAAATATCTAACAGATAGATATTAAATATCTAACAGATAGATATTTAAATTTTTGTAAATTTAAATATCTATCTGTTAAAGAATATGTACTATAGTTTATATATATTATATAATTATTATGTATCATTTAATTTTAAATAAGTATAATTTGATGTATCTAAAACTAATTATTCTTTTTTTGATATTAATTAGGTGTAATTGCAAATATTAATTTTAATATTTTTCCAGAAAGTATAATTACATCATATTTTAAAATAGCAATTAAATCCCATAGCAATAAATTTATTTTATAGAAATAAAATGGTGATTGGTAGGTATAAGTATTAACTGAATTAAAAGATTCGCATATTTATGATGTATATATTTATATATTTTAAAATAAATTTGTTGATTCCTGTTTTTTTAGCAAACAAATTTTTGAATAAAAAGTGGAAAAATTTATTAATTTATTGAAAATTTTTAAAATACGTTTTCAGAAAAGAAATTAAAAGTAATGGAAAATAACATAAAAGATTTTATTTACGTTATTCGTTTGTTATATTGGAAATGAATATAACAAAAAAAATATTTAAAATGCTATTCTACTTTTTGATAGATCTTATTCTAATATAGTTCTCAAAATGCATTCAATTCCATAGTTATTTTTTCTGAAATTATTGCATAATATTTAAATATACAAAAAAATAATAATTTTATATTCAGCTACTGATGGGAAATTGTGCGAAATAAGCTGTTCGAAAATTAAAAGTTAGTTTTCCCTCCCCTTAACTTTTAGGTATGGCTGTCTGTTTTTATACTATTCTAAGCATTTTTTATATTTAAAATTCAGTAAACATTTAATTGGTCTAAATTCGAGCACTGAGCAAGTGTTCAGGTATACTTAAGTGTTCAGATATAACAGGTATAGTTAAAAAAAAATGTCCTTTTCGTGTCCGGCACAATTTAGGCACCTTGTCAAGATATTAAGTTAATCGCTTTCCCAATTTATACCATTTGAAATCTTTTTCATTTGTCAAATTGCCTTTACATAGGAAAAAAAATCAAAATTTATAGCAAAATATTAAACATTTAATGTATTGTTAACCATTTCAGCGACTTTGCCATACATAGGATTCTATTTTTTATTGTTCGGACTTATTCAAAATTGTAATATGTATTATTATTTTTTATCCTCATTTAATTCTATAGATATACATTTTGTACAAACGATTATTTTTAAAATATCAAAGAACTTCATAAAAAGTGTATTTTTTCTTTAACTTCAAATAGCCAACCCACCAAAGAATAAACAAGGAGTTATTAGAAATAGACACAAAAATTACAGTATACCGTATATTTGTAACTATCAACTCACTCTTAGATCTTTACTAAAATGAGACTCTTTGTTAAAAAACATACAGATCACTGAAAAAGTAACTAATAGAAAAATTATTTCAGAATGATAATTTAAAATTAAATTAAGTATAATAATTTATAATCATTTAATAATTTAAAATAAACAAGTAACAATTTGATATAAATTAACTTGATGTTTCAAAATAGGTAACTAACTTTATTTTCTAAATAGGTAACTAAGTTTTCTTTGGTTTTTTAAACAATTTCATCGATTAAAACTTAGAATTTTTGTGGTTTTTGAAGTAATTCCGTTACCTGCACACTGCCAATAACCAGTTGGATTTCTGGTTATGCCTCGGACTGGCAAGATTTTTAAAAAGGCGACAAAGAAATATAAAATATAATAACTCTTTTATTATGAGTTAAATGTACTTAAAACTGAATTGAATATAATTTGTTTTAGATTATTTCCAGATGATGTGATCCAGTAGCAAAACCCGAAAGTTCTAATTCCTAAGAAATGTCTACGAAGAAATCAAATACTAAGTTTGTTTTATATATTTTATACAATCATTATCATATTTATATCCATATTTATATAATACGAATGAGTATGTATATAACTTATATTAAGAAAATATTATATGTAATAGCCATCACTATATTTCATCTTTTTCATGCATATATAATACATTTTTTCATGTACTTCACATTGCCTATTGTTGTAGTTGCCGCGTTTCGTGACAAGAGTGATTGATAGGTTTTATTCTTTCTTCTTTACAGCCGTGGTAGGTAAAGTACAGAGAAACGTAGAACAATAGTGTTCGTATTTTTCTTACAGTTTAATGGAGTTAAATACAGTATAGTGGTCGCCGCCAGAACAAAAATAATTATCGCATGTTGTTGCATTTAAAGCTTATTTTTAAATAAAAAAAAAAGCCACCGAGATCTTTTAAAATCTCGGTCAAATCATTCAACAGTTTTTCTTATACAACAAATCAAAGAATTAATTATAAATCGAATTTAAAATATTATTAAAAAAAATTTTAATATTTACATTAGTTATACATATTTTATTTTGTACATTATACAGTAGTCAACTACAATTAATAAATGTAGTATTTATACTCAAAATTTTAAAATGATTTCATTTTAATTTAAAAAAAAAAAAACTGATATACATATCTTTTTTTACTAGGATAGATACATGAATTTATTTTTATAACATAGTTCAATAGTATTGGATTCGTTTATATAGTAACATATATTTTTTTGTTAGCAGTATATATTTCAGATTTGATAAATCATTATTATATGAAAATTGTCTTTATATATAAAAAATTGTATACAATAATTGAATAGCATAATTTTTTTATTTTCTATTTTTTATTATATACATACTTACTAGATGTCAACTTTGTTTTCTAAATAGGAAACTTCTAAACTTCTAAATTGGAAGTAAATTGAATTTTACGATCTATACAAGTAGTTTTATAAAAAGTATAATCTCTTACAATCGCATAGTAAATATTAATATAAAATATTAAATTAGCATTAAGAAAACTCCTCACAACAGCATTTTAATTCAAAAAACTGTACATACAAATTTCATCGTAAGTAAAAATAGACTTCCTAAGGATATTATTTCATTGTTCTTTTCTTATAGTAATTTCTCTGTTTTTCTATTTTTTTTTTTTTGCTTACAGCTTTCTATCAATATAATTTATATTGAATCAATTTCCTTACAAATTTCATTTTGTTAGTACTATATATTTTTAACAGTATTGTGTATTATACATATATATAAATGTATATAAATTTTTTTTATAATACCTACGTATTTGTGTATAATACATTTTTTTTTTATGTGCGGATTTACTGCATGCGGCTTCAAAACAATTTTCAGTCCATGATTATTTTTTTAAGTTCTTTGGCATTTATGTCCCACGGAAAACACCATTAATCAAACCTCACAGCCATATAAAGTAGTTGTCAGAGTATTCAGCATAATATCAAAAAAAGCAATGCCTTCGTCTTTTGCGCTCTACTGCAGCCCTTATATTTCATTTATATTATTTATAATACATAGTCGAAAGTTTTTTTTTTTTTTTTGTCCGTCCAGTCGCATCTCACGTCATCCATTCGCAGAAGAAATTTTCTCAATCTAATACATCCATCTGTCAATCAAGAAGTAATGCTGTTCATTTTTTTTAAAGCTGATTTTTTTTTTGTTAAATGTGATGAGGATTTTTTTGTAATAATAAATATTTTTAGTTTATTATCTCCGTATTTTCTCGTATACAAAGTTATACTATTAAAAATTTTATAAGAAAATATAAAAACCCAAGCAATAATAGTTTCCTGTTAGTAACTTAATCATTTAATTATCTCAAATACATCTATACAATCATTTAATTTGCTAATTTTTTTTCGATAATACATTTATTTTGTATATTTATTATTTCCAAAGATGTCTTTTTAAATCAATTATATAAATATGTATTAGAAAATAAATTATGAATTATGATTTATGTGATTAGAATTTCTAATATTTCAAAATTATATTTTCTACTTTACTGGTAGTTAGTAAATTCACTCGAAATTCTGTGATAAATTGTTCAGTTACACAAACAAGTGTAAACTTATTAACTCCTTAAATCTGATTGTCAATTAATTTTATCACTGATTTACTTCAATTTAGTTAATAAAATTTATATATATTCATTTTTTTCAAACTTATATTTCCTCCGAAATTTTGTATATAAGTATATTTTGTGGAACGTGGTTAAAATACCTAATTACTAAGCATTTATATATAATTTAATTTTATGGTAGTAATTAATTTGTAAACTTAATCAATTGAAAGATAAAGCATTTCCAACTAATAATTTAAAATAAACAAGTAACAATTTTCATCCCGATAAAGAATTTACAAATTCAATAACATTTCATAGTACCGTATATTTAATTTTTCTAAATAATAGTATTACTTAGAAAAACAGATATTTGAGATACCTACAAAATCTCATAAAATAAAAAACCGTAGGTACAAAATCTCGAATAAATAACACTACATATTTTTATTTCAATATTCAATAAAATCTCCGAAATCTTTTAAATAAATAAATTCAATTAAACGTGTTATTATTAATTAATTATGTGATTTTGAAATATTTTTTGTATAAAATTCTAATATGTATATTAATAACCAAGTTGTATTTAAAATCTTTTATATTTAATAAAGTTTAGGGAGCATTTTTTTACTTTAATTTATATATTTATTTACAACTTAATATTTCATTTTGAACTAAATATTTAACTACTTAAATTTTCCAAGATAGCTTTCTAAATTATAGACTTTGCGCAAGAAATAAAAATATTCCAAATTTTTGTATTTTTCCAAAAAATTTTTTTAGCAAAATATTAACACTAGATTTCAATAGATTTAGCTTTTTCCATTTTTATGGCCTAAAACTAATCTAATAATATATATTAATAATATTACAATATTTCGAAATCAAAATGCTTTTTTGCTTTATATTTTCATTAGTTTGAGCAAATTTTGATGGGATTAAAACGTTTTATTCCCTATTTATATATTTTAATATCTTTGAGTATTTTTTAACAAATATGTAGAATATGTTAATTTCAATGACCTTGTCATGCAATACCACCTACAGATTTTAAAGTAGGGATCTCATTAATTAATGTCTAAATGTAGCAGATAGATGATTTATAAAATCGACATGTGAAACAATTTTTTTTTAATTCAGCAAAAACGTTATCAGCAGGAGCCTCAAAAGAGCATAAATTTTCCCATCAAATATATTATATAATATAGATTTGATCGTTAAGACAAATTACTTTGATTTCACGATTTTCCCAGTAATATATTATAAAATAGCTAATATGGGATATATAATATAATATATGTATACGAGTATATTAACGAGTAGATTAATGTACAAAATATTGTATTCATATTAATTTTCTATTTTTTAGGTAATTTGATAAATCAATAAATTTATATTTAAGGATTTCAGATATTTAATACCAATAAGGACTAATCATTATTTTAATAAGTTAAAGAAATATTAACTTGCGACTTTGCAATTTCGCAACTTTATTGTTAAAATACTTTATTTATTTTGAAATTTTTACACTTACAATAATTTTGATTTGTTTTTGGCGATCATTCTCTAATTTGTCGACTATATTGGCGTTTATAATAATGATTAGTGAAAAACTTATTGATTGTTTATATGATAGAATTAGTATCATTAACAATTTATTAGTTTATCTAAAGTTTAAAATCACATACCTGAAACTAGATATAATAAATTGTTAACTATAGCTGAAGATATTTTAATAATTTATAATTGTTAATTATAAATTGTTAAAATATCTGCGACTACCAAATTACTGAAATAAACTAACCCTGGACAAATGTTTAGTTGAAAACATTCATTTTATATTTCTTTAATTTTTAATACTATGCTGTATCAAACACATTGCTTAAATAAATATGTATTTGCCCTATTTTTACAAGGATTTTAGAATTATTCATTTTTTGAGAGTTTTTAACATTATTTTCTACCGCTGGGTAGAAAATATATTTTTGTATAACAGTTTAAGTCTATTTCGTGATTGTACCACCATCTATGGCACAATAGATGCGAAAAAAGCAGTATCTTTATTCAATATTCAATACATACACCTATTATTGGTATAAAATATATGTATAATTAGTAACAGCCGTGTGTTGTGACTAATTAGGAAATGAATTATAAAAAAAATGTTTGTTTTAAATAATTTTGGCACTTTTCTCTCTACTTCATTCTCTCAATTTATTCCACATCTGGTAAGTCTGGGAGGCATCAATCCCAAATAAACATTTGGGCATTTGTTTGTTGCATGGGCCATTCCATGGAACATTATCAGAGTTACCAAATTATAGTAAATTGAAGTATAAATTGAGAGCTGAAATATTTTGAGCAAATAAAAACTAAAATTATTTACTGAAATATTTTGAGCAAATAAAAACTAAAAAAAAAAATGGGCTAAGCTAACTAAATTAATTAGATTTTTTTTTTCTGACAGCTTCCAGTCTGACAACTGATATTTTAGACTCATTTTTGGAGATAAAAAAACATAATTTGTAATATGAAAAATTCAAATTGGAATTTTTCCCCTGTAAGTTTATTACGGAGGAAAAGGAGATTTTTACGGGAGAAAAGGAGATTTTTAGAAATTTAATCTTTTCCGGTACTATATAGATGAAAAACTATAAAAATTTTAAACGAAGCTCAAAAATTTAAACCGAAATATAACATTTTAATTCATTCCTTTTTTTCCCATTTTTCTTGAATATTTTTTTTAGCTCAAAGGGCTCTCTGAAAATTCCAAGAAGAGTCAACGACAAAAATAGGCTCAAAAGAAAGAATAATTTTTGAGACTCTTTTCTCCAACAAGAGCGGATACTTTTATCTATTCAATGCGCGTGTTAAATTAAACATTTCATTGGTAGAAATTTAATTAAAAGAAATCGCTACTTTATTCCACTCTTTCTTTAGTGCTTTTCCAATGACAGGCGTATTATCAATTTTAGATACCTTTTAAATTTGCAATATTCATTTCCACTTATCATTTGACAAAACACGTCATTTGACAAAATTCAAATTACGCCAGAACCGTCCCAATGTTGTATTTGACAAATAGAAAAATCATAGGTTATAAGTTATAATGAAATTATAACTTATAACCTATGATTTCAGAAAGTAAAATCCAATGCAATATTTTTCATTGGATTTTAGAATCCAATAGCTGGCGTAATTTCAATTTTGTCAAATGAATTTTAATTTTGAAAGTAATTTGAATTTTGTATGTTTGTAATTATATGTATTGTATTTTAATTTGAATTTTGTGCATAACCTTCTCGTACAATTTTTCTCAAGTTCTTCTCGTTACGTTAAAATGATGTCTGTAAGCAACACATATTGTACATATAAATATATCTATTTCATATTATATATAATAATTAATTTAAAATATAAACAATATATTTATTATTATTTTAAACTTGTAATATGAGTTATATATATTGAAATGTAGAAATAAATATTAGTATATAGAGCTTCAATATTACATATATATGATATATATAAATTTAGATATACAACATATACTCGTATATGTGTATCTATGTATTATTTATAAGTTTTTATATATTCTTTGCTTGCATATCATATACCAATCCTTAGTAGATAATATACAATTCTTGGTATATAATATATCCTTCCCTGCATGTGTCGACACATGCAGAAAAACGTACATCAATTTGACTGTTTAATCAAACATCCCAAATAAAAGTTTACAAATATGAAGAATAAATAATTGTTTTTAACAAAACTTCAGTTTTTTCCAACAATCAAAAAAAACATTTCAACTTTTTCAAATTAATATACTTGTGACCTTCAGTTTGGTTTAAGGATAATAAACAATACAAATCAACTTTATTTACTACAAAATTATGTTAGTCCTCATCAAAATATAGGTACCTTTATTTTAAAAATTTAACATTTTAAAAATTTAACATTTTTGAGCCCTAATGTAATTTTCATTTGTGAGAAAATTTAAATTAATTTTGATACAAAATTAAACAAAATTAATAGGCAATTGTAAATTTATTTTTATACAAAAATTACCAGCACCAAGAATTTTCTTTTTTTGTGACATGTGTTGTGTACGTAAGTTTTACGTAAACATATATTATATTTATATACAGTCTCAGAATCAGAGTCGCCTAACCCACATTTCGTTTTCTTCAAGAAAAATACATTTCATAAATGGACTGACTGATATAACCTCTTTTAATTCAAATAAAAACTTAAAATACTTACATTTGGCAGTATTTTACTTCCCTGTGTTCAGTTTGAGTCCACCGTTAGCGCAAAGAGCATTTTTGAAAAAGTTCATAGTAATTTTTTTTTAATTTTGTGAATAACTTTCGAAAGATTTAAGTGTATGTTCAAAGCAAGCATAAGCTCTGGTAGAAAAAAAAAAAAACCAAAAAAGGGTTTATATAAAATGTGCTGTTTATTTTGAAAGAGGCATAAGTCACTATGTAATCTATGGAAAAATGTCATTTTTACTATAATTTAAATTTCTCCATAGAGAAAATATATAATGGTATGAACATTCAAATGCAAAACAATCAAAACCTCACAAAACCTAAAAGTGACTTACTTATGCGACTTTCGAAATAAACGACTCAAATGTTATTAGTGAAACGTAAAAATTAATTTCGGATTTGAATTTTGATATAAAACTTTACAAAGACGACCACTTTTTAAAGTTTTTATAAACATTTCAGGCAATTTGCTTTTCTGTTATTAATATTTACAAGTTGGTTTGGTAATCTCTTCTCAAAATTCGAATCTGAAATTTATTTTTTACATTTTAGTACGTCAATTTAAAAGCAAAATGTATACTTTTTTTACAATTATTGCTTTTAATCTTGAATACTTTTCCAATATGCGATCTATTATAAATTTTGAGGAATATTTACTATACTAAATATGCAATTGAAAAAACTAATTATCCCGCCGAGACCGGTATAGTCTTAAATTTTTTTTACCTTTATCTATTTTTATAATTTTTAACATTTCGAAGGATAGTTTAGCAACAGTTCATGAGTACAGGTACTATTTGTTAGTATTTTTTTGTGAGTTTATATGTTTTCAATGAAACTATAAATATAATGCAAGAACATTTTCTAATGAATTATTTAGATTTAAATTTCAGATATTATTTTCCCAATTTTAATTTTATTTTATTAGGCTTTTCTTTATTAATTTATTTACACATGCTTTCATTAAAAGCTGTTTTCTCTATTGTTTGTTATTGCTTCGTGCTTGTAAAGTTTTTTCCGCCATGATTCAGAAATTATATATCAAATATAGTTCTTGTATTGTATAATAATTTTAAAATGGTTGCCGGCTGCTGTAAATATATTGAGCGTAAAATATGAATATAGAATATTAGTGTACTAATTTTATAATCAGCTTTGTTTTTATTATAAAATGCGCTTGCGCTTCTTTTATTTTTGTAAACTAAAATTCATTTATAAGGATAAGGGTCAAAGGGCAAAATCAAACAAAAACGTTTTTACGGAATGTTCTTTTCCGATATTTGTTTGTATTGTATTATTGCTAAGAAATTATTTGCTTTAAACAAATCAATTTGAACTTCATATCCTAATTAAAGAAATTATCTTATTAATAAAAGAGTACTACAAATAACATATTATTGCGTAAAATATTTTTATTATATAAATACTGATTTGTGATTTGCGCCAATATCGGCTCTGATGATTATTTTTTATACAATTAGTTACAATTAAAGTATATTTGTGTATTCAATAAACACAAATATTGCATGGCGTTTTAAAAGATATCCAGACAATAGATCGTTATTTGTTTAATTTGAGGTTTCTCTCTATTGAACTGATTGACTGCCTTTAATAGTAAAATTTGTGATACTATTTAAATCTGAAAATAACATAAATATATTTTTTTCGGTTATACATGATTTTAAATCATAAATAAATGCTTGTACCCATAACATTTAAATTGTTGTCTATTTATTAAATGTTCGCAACATGTAAAGAACCTTTCCTAAAATATATATACTGAAACTTATTTGGTTTTAAGTTAATATTATAAGTTGAAGATAAACAATTAAAAATTTCTTATCATTTCTGATGCATATTGCGTTACATAAACCTCTCTAGAACCGAATTTGTCGTTTACTTTTTAAACAAATTCGGATCTACAGGGTAGATGTAAAACATAAATTTTACTTTAATATTGGTTTTGTTGCCAAAATTTAAATACTGCAAATTCTGAATTGAACTTTGTTATTTAATGCTATGTTAATAGTAGCTGTATATAGCTAATTTTAATATGTTTGTTAATTTTAAACACTAATATTAGTAATCTTTTCATGTATATTTATTTAGTTTAGGTCCACATTTCTCTATGAAAAAAGTGACAGATGTAATCTGTTAAGTTCAGCATCATTTTAATCATATTTAGTTAACTTAAGTTTATAAATAAGAGATGTTAACATTATTTCTTTCTCTATTACAGCTTATATAGAGCAAATAGATTTAAACTTAATATATAATTCCCATTATTATATTTGCGGTTAGTCGTTGGGGATTATCATCTTGCAAAACATATCTAAATCTTTCCCAGTTCCTTCGGAGAAAAAATATGTTAAATATCCCAGTACATAAATTAAATTATTATAAATACATTTTTTCCAGTATTAGTGCCAAGTCCAATGTCAGTAGTGCATAAGTACAATGCAAAATTAATGTTTGAATCACGAATTGAAATCTAAATTTTTCTACAAAATACAAAAATTGTTACATCATACAAAATATTTGGGTCAAGGCTGAAATCATAAATTAAAAGTATTTATGTGTGTTATATGATGTTTTTTTTTTAAATTTGTTTATTACCTACCGGTTTTTTGTCTTTTTATATATGTGAGTCCTATATTTTTTTTTGAAAATTTTAGCAGCAAATAGTGTATATATTTTATTTACTTGCTGAGTCATTGTGATATAGCATAAAATCAGCTGGTATATACTATAGAAACATATACATTTATGTATAAGCAAAGCATCCAGTCACCGCTAAAGTAAAATGTTGATTCTTTTGAACGTCGTATTCTATAACTTATTTGATGTATGGCTCTGGGAAACTTGTTCTTCCACACCATAATATCCTTAAGAATAACTAAATTATTTCTAAAGTTTCTTCAATTCGAAAACCTACGCTCCACGCAGCGTCAATCCTATTTTGCGTGTAAATAAAGTTTTACTGTTTGTAGATTTCCTGGAAATAAATAATAAAATATAAAAGACCTTTTAAAAAAAATTGTTATAAGGAATTTGGTTAATTTTGTTGTTAATTAACCGCGTAGTGCGCTGCTTGTATATTTCAGGTATATATTAAATTATCATAAATATTTTTATACAGTTTATATTTTACATTGCTTGTAAATTTATTTGAAAATTTATAATACATACATATTTACAAAATACAATTGAGAAACACAGCATTTCTATAATTGATAATACCTTTATTAACGTGTTATGCTTAATATTGGGAAGTAAATTTAATTAATTAATAATTGATATTGATACTGGAAAATATTGAAAAATGCAAAACAGTACAAATTTTATTCTTCAAAATATTGTTCAAATTTTAATTTTGGTTTTAGTTCAATTATTGCATAATTAGGTTAATTCATGTAAATTATAAACAATAAGTTTACTCTGGTTTAAATGAAAATCAATAAAATATCTAAATCTTCCCCAGATTTCACAATAAAGAAATTTATGGTTCGGAATCCATATAAAATTAATAGGTCCAAATTACAATAAGTCATTGCATTTTAGGACAGGTCCCAAGCGAACTGTATCGCTAAGCAGTCATAGTATAATTTTACTACAGTACATATGTGTATTTAATTTTCATTTCAAAAGGTTTTCGTATAAATGTTTATCAATTTGTCTAAAATATTCTATAAAATATTCAAATTATAATTTTAAAATTTAAATAACAAAACGAATTCGAATTATTTTATCACTTTACCAGAGGTTTATTTAACACCAGATTTATATTTTTATAAAAAATAATTTTTATCATTGGATATGTCTATAACAGAAGACATAATTTCAATTTTGTCCCTCAAATAAGTTTTTAGGTATTTAATTTCAAAACCGGCATTTAAATTATAATATTTTATATGTAAATGATGATTTCTTAATTTAGATACTTCTTGAAATCGCTTAACTAAATTTTATAGAATTATAATTTCTAAATCCTGAAGAAGTATTTCCTACTATGTTTATAAATTCCGGCTTTAGTATTTTCTGCAAAAGCCCAACACGCGATTTAACATATAAGTAACAATCAATTATTTTAATTATATGAACATTTCAATACAATTATGAAAAAAATTGCGACGGCTGGTGATTGTATTTTATTTGTGATTTCTTTCGTAGCTCTTCTAAGTTAAGATATTTTTTTCGAACAGGTCGTTATTAATTAAATATTCAATACAAAAGCGGCTAATATTGTTAAGCCAAAACCAAATTATAGAATAAATAGATACTGGAATTTTATTTAAACTACATGTAAATTAGTTGGAAAAGAAATTAGTTAGAAAGGAAAATATTCTTCCAACATGAATATGAAGTTATAATAAAGTTAAGTTTTCAGTTTTCATCCATCAAATTTTTTGAGACCCAAATTAAAAATAAGTACAATTTTATTTAAATTTGAATCCGGATTTATTTCTTCTATAAAAGATGTGATGCTTCCCATAAAATTGAATATTAACATTACAAAAATAAAATGACCCAGCCGCAGACTTTGTAGTAATTCATATATAGTAGACTGTTTGTAGTGTTTGAATTTCGCAAATATTGTGGATGTAAAAAGCTTTTATATTATTCTCCTTCATTATCGTTCCAGCATAAAGAAATATACCAGCCGCAGTCATTCTAAATTCTAAATCCTACAAACTTTGATGTTTCGACAACAAATAATTGAAACAGATAATAACTTGGAACAGACGACGGAAAAGTGTAAAAATAAATTTATTTAGATAAATATATGCCAAAAGAATAATACCGTATCATATAAAAATATTTCATTTTATGTTAATTTAAAATTCAACAACCAAACTAACTACATTTCATAGGAAAAACTGTATTTAAGAATTATCATTTTAAGCCACAAGTAAACGCTAATTAATATAAATATTTTGTATGGCTATTCTTTTCCAAATGAGGCCACGACTGCTTTAAATTTTTCTCGTCTTTTTTTTTTTTGTTGAAATTTCATTAATGATGAAAATATATATATTTTGGTATTATTATTTACTCCTATTTCCATTAACCTAAGTCATGTGGTATTTGAATTTAATTTCTAAAGTATAAAGGTATTGAAGGTGAAGTTAGCAGAAATACTCTAATTGAATTTATTTTATTTATATTACCATTAACAACTTTAAATTAGTCGTGAGGTTCAACTTATTTATATGATTTTTTAAAATTGAAACGAAATTAACATAATATACTTAATTAAAATAGTATACATTTATCTTTTTAAATATTTTTTATATATATTTTTATAATTTTTAGAAAATTATTTAAATTTTAAATTACATTTAATACAATGATTAAAAAATCAAATTTCCCAGTAGATAATAATTGAAGTTTTAAATAAAAATTATTAAATTATATTTATTATCATACCTAAGGCTATTAAAATTTACTAATTTTCAATGATAAATTTGTATTTCGATAATATTTTATTTTATAATTTTTACCAAATTATTAAAAACTTCTTTATAATCTTAAAAATAATATTAGTAAAAAAAATTTTTTATGGATTTGGTATTTGTTACCAAATTTATTTAAAAAGTTTTTCTGTTTGATTTGGGAAACCAATATTTTAACATTAAATTTATACCTAAAAGAAATTACATAAAGATATTTTAGTTTAATATGAATGTATTCAGCAATGGCATAACATTGTTCAATGTATTAGTAAGGTATACCCTTGATAAATAAAATAAATACATCTGCTTTCTCTACACCAAAAAAAGACCTAATAGAAAGAGGGTTAAAAATAAAACTAAATATATAGAAGAAAGATACTTTTTCCAATGCACAAAAATATCAAAGACTTGAAATATATTTTTAATATTTGGCATTTGATTTTATCAAGGGATGATAATAGGTAAGATTATATTTCTGAGTATGTTAACGCACACACCTATAGAATATTTCATGTATTTGATATTTCTTCATATTTTTCTACGCAGCCATTCTAATATTATTAGAGAGCGAAGGGTGCGGCCTAACACGGTTTTTCTACTATTTTAATTTTTAGCGCGTCTCTATGTACATACACATGCTGTTTAGCCGGGTTCGGATACCAATATTTGTAATAATTATTTGCTCTATGTAGAGGGTGAATTCACTCACCCAGGCTTCTTATTATTATTTTTTTGTTGGTTTATCCTTAACAGGGATTTAAGATTTTTATTAATATGTATATATGTTGTGCGAATGTATTTAATTTTACTTATGCGCATGAAACTTTCCACTAATATATATGTATATAAAAAAAAATAAGATGTAATTTTTAAAAAAAAAAAAAATAAGGCTGTACAATATTCTGGAACTGCTAAAATGTATATTGTACAAGAATTGTATACCTTTGAGTACCACCAGCAATTGTATAAAAATAAGCAATTGTCTTGCGCGCTTTAACTGGATTAAAACTACCAGGATAATTTTTCACATATCACTCCATTTTCTGAATAAACAACGCTCAAATAAAAATAATATTTGTATTTAAATTACTTATTTTTTTTATAAAAAACACTTTATTTAATATTTAATAAAAAAAATTTCAGTTTTAAATATTGATTTTTATGTTTAAAAATATAAGTAATACTTTTAACATGTTTAGAATTTTGCTTTAATTTACTTACATTACTTTATTAGTTAGGTTATTTACAAAATAGATAAATTATTTATAAGCAACTTAGTACGTAATATAAAAAAAATATCATTTTTAATGTCTAGCTTGAAAAATAAAATATCAAGCTGATTATTAATCAAGTTTTAATTTTTTTTCACTCAACGAAAACAAGTTTTATATTGGAAACAGTCTTTCCACACTGGTATTTAATATCAGACTGTTTCCAGTCATACTGAAGTTAAATGTGCAAAACCTAAAAAGAAATCTTTTACCAACACAGAGAGAAAAAGAGAAAACATTAGACAAAGAGGTAGAGAGGTTGCTAGAGAAGAAAAAGATAGTATGAAATTGAACTTAAAGTGTTGAGTTGAGAACAAACCTATAGTATAAATATGAATCTGTATTGATATTTATGGATTATAGAAAAAGTACGCCCTGGATACAATAGTAGAACAGCATTCAATTCTGTAAATATATTGCCAAAAAACATCCCAATTTTATTATAATATTACGTCAAATTGTTTGTAGAAAAACTGTTACATAGTTTCTGCAAAAAAAACTGGATAGCTAATTTTTCACTAAAGCAGAGAAAACTTAATTTTTGATTTTAATATTATGGAATACAAATTATTCTAAAGTTAGGTGTTAGGTCCTAAACCTAAATTATTAATATCTAATAACTTTATTTTTATTTAGTAAGTTTCTATAATTTTATTGACTCTCATTTATATATCCAAAAATTGGCTTTTGTTCACATGTGCTGCGTTTATTTATAATCATTGTATATACAGTAAATCGTAAATCTAGGATTTTAGGCTCAGAGAATATTTAGTTATATTTATTTTTCAAGGAAAGTTAAAACATGATTTTAAATATTTTGTTAGACGATATTGTAGAATAAATTTGATTTGAAAAAAGTCGAATAGAGAGAAAAAGGTTATCCAGATTGAAAGAGATTTCATAAAATATTTTATTTTACAAAAAAAAGTATATTTATATTTTAGGCAGACAGTGAATATAACAAATCATTGATTATTATTCCTTCTAAAGTATAAAGTAAAAAAAACGATTGGCAACAAACTTTTAATAAATAAAAGGCCACTTTCTGCGAAAATTGTTCTTTTTACTCAAGTTTTTGGCAAAATTCCATATTATAGTTTGTTTGATTGCTTACTACGATTTTCGTCATTCCTGACTTCTTTTGTTATTCCTCGGTTCATATTACGTATGAATAAGTAAGAATTATTTTTAATGTTTTTTTTTTCAAAAAATTTATTCATGTGCACATATTTTATGAAAATTAGTTATTTTAATTAAGTAAACTTTCAAATGAGATTAAATTGTTGATTATATCATTCAATGCGATTTTGTTGATCACTGCATCATTTTTCTTAACTATATTTTTAATATAATGCTTTTTCCATTGTGTGGCAGTATGAACAATTATGCTTGGACTTGACTAATTTGTACCCTTATAATTATATACTAAAATATTTACTTACTACTATTCTAGTATTGATTGTTTAGAATTGCTCTACTCCACTTTTCATTGTATTTACATAAAATATATATATATATATATATATATATATATATATATATATATTTCAAAACGATATTTAAAAATATACACAGGATATATATAGAACTTTGTACTTGTACAAGTGTCTAGTATTTATTGTATATCAGTGAAATATGAATCATTCTTTCTTTTTGTGAATTTCTTTCTACATAGTTTTTGTGCAGTTTTGTACTAAAGCTGTTAAGATTATTATGCCAGCTAATTTGTTACAGAAATAATTTATAGTATTATGGTAGATTTATTCGAAAATATCTATCAACAAAGTATATATACATAGTTTTAATTGTAATATATTTAAATGCAAAATGTTTCTATGTATATACAAAACAAATATTTGCAATATTTAAAGAAATTACTTACCTTCAAAAAATTCTAAGAATCAACTTTCGACCTAATCTCAATTATTTTGTTCCAGATATAACAATTTTGACAAATTCGTGTAAGATTTTTTATTTGTTGCAATTCTGATATATAAATGAGGAACTCATTCTAAGATCATGTAATTAAAATCGTAGATTAAAAAATTGAGAATAGAAAATATTAAACATACGCCGGCTTAATATTATTACTATTTTGCGAAACTTATTAATTTTAACTAATTGATATATTTTTAATTCAAAATATGTTTTATATTTCTTGCATTCATAGTTTAAAGAACGTACTGTAATACTTACTAATTTAATAGTTTTTTCTGTATTCTGCAATAGTTTTCATCAATATAAATATAATATTTCTTTACAACTCTTAATACTAAAATCAGAACGCATGATTTTATTTAGATGAATTTATTTAGATGAATCTTACAAAAATTTAAAAAAATAAATACTATGTAATAGAAATTATATGTATTAATTATTTTGTATTCCAATTAAATTATAATAGTTTATGTCTGCGGTGACTATTTAATTACGAGTATTGATTGTATTTTAACCGATAGTTGGATCAACCTAATAAAAATTGAAAAACACTTCACAGCAAAATTAAATATTTATAGAATTGCATACATTCCGGTGTCGATATTCACCAGCATGAAAATCCATCCAAACGCATAAATATATGGATTTCTGTTTTTATAAAAAAAAGCGGGCCAAGGCGGCGCTCGTAATAGAAGTTTTACCACGTCCATAAAATTAAAACTTTATGCGAAAAAAAATATCAGCGTATACAAAATATATTGATGGAAATTCGAAATTCCTATTAAAAAAAGTTACGGCTTAAAAAGTTTACTTCCAAAATACATATTCTATGATGATTATAAAAACAAAGTTTCATTTCTAATAAGTATTTTTTTTTCTTCATTACGTAATTTATTATGTAAATCCTTTAAATTTCGTTCATAAATAAATTAAATATTACTTTACTTACTCATTAATTGTCAGATGGACATAAAATTATGTCATTTATTTTAAATTTTTTGGTAAATTAAATATTGTACTGCAGTCGTAAGTAACATCACTTTAGAAAATCAGCGATTACTGGATCTGTGAGCCTTACAGAAACGTGTCAGAATCACTTTTAAAAATAATATTAATGGGATTAATTCCATGTTTTTTTAGTTTAAATTTTTTAGTTTTAATTTCAAAAGTTCTATAAATTATAAGAAAATTTAATAAATCTAACTTTATCAATTTTCAGTACTATTTTTGAAGTTCGGTTTGGCTTCTATACAGCTAGAGACAATTAGTATGTTTGTAATTATATGTATTGTATTGCAATCATGTTCTGTATTATTTCTACAAAAGAAATTCGTTGCATATTGTGACAATTAAAAATGTTTTTCTATTTTCAGGATCTTCGACAACACACTGATCTGATGATACTTTACAATATTATGTATGCTGGCTAGGATATATAATTATAAAATCTAAGTTTCGAAATAAAATTAAAATAAAATTTTAATAAATGAAAAATAATTTACTGTATTAAACACGAACTTTAAAAATTGAAATTAAGGGTTTTTTTGTATTGAATAATAATAGTACTAGTTTGGAATATTAATATTATTATTTAAATTTTAGGTGAAAAATATTTTTTAAATTGTATGTACAGAATACTGTATTCCCCAAAATTCTAATACAATCTATTTTGCCACTAGTATACAGTGTATTGGAGAGATTTATTTTCTTTTTTAGAACTTTTGCTTACATGCGGACGATTTTACTGCAATTGCGCACAATTACAATCATATTTCTCAGCTGAATTAGGAATTGAGAAGTAAAAGCTTGCTTCTTAATTTTGAATCAATCACCCTTCCTTTGTTTAGCTTTATGTAATTTTATTATAAGGATATTGAGGATTCAAATAAAGACAATAAAACAAAATTTTTTAATTATAATTATATTGTTTTACAATTTTTGAAAATATTTATACCTATATATATATATGCAATATATAGATATATATATCTATATTTATAGATATATATATATATATATATATATATATATATATATATATATATATATATATATATATATATATATATATATATATATACCTATAGACTGTATGTAAACATATACAAATATATTATTACATTAATTAAATATTACTATTTTAATTAAAATCTCAATATTTTAAGTATTTTTTACATGGAATGCATTACTTTATGTGGTTTTACATATTTATTTTTTGAAAAGGAAATTTAATCTAAAAGTTTTGTGGAGAAAATTACACAAAATTACACCACAAACAAAATGATATGAATAATACAGTTATTTTGTGCAAAATATTCTTATTTTCTAACAAAAATTATAAGTTAAAATAATTAAATAATGACAAATCAAATATAAATTAAATTACAAGCCTTTTTATTCTTCATTTAAAATTAAATCTTTTTTTGAATTTTAAATATATATATATATATATACTTTTTCTAGTTATTGCACAGAAATAAATGAAAACATAATTTTATCTTTTTCAGCTATCATAATTGTCATTTAATTTTGTTATAATCAAATTGTTGGGTATACCTGTTTTTTTTTTTATCTATATTACAATTTTAAAATTTTCATGATCCTTATAATATGTTTAATTGTATAATATCTATAATTAAACTTACAATATATATATTTTTTTTTTTCACTTTTTCTTACACAAAAATTTCACTATTTAAGTTTAAATTATTATTAACTGTTATATGATTATGATATAATAATAAAGGAGAGTGCACTAAACATAAATTTAAAACAAAAAATTAGTTTCCGAAAAACGGATTTTTTTTACTAAGATAATATGCAATTTATATTACATATTAATAAATATTTATATCCGATCACAATTTTTATTTTGTGTACATACATATTAAAAAAACTTAATTATAAAAGAATATTATTAATAGCTAGGTAGAGCGGTATCATTTATATGTATGTTGTATAAAATTATCAAAGCAGTATTATTTTGTTATTTTGATTTTGGTATGGTGTATATATATTTCGAAATACATATATGTATTTATTTAGAATTTTCAAAATAATTAAAAAACAGTTCAGCTGGTTTGTGTATCGAATTTTCTCTTGTTCAAAATTTATTTCAATATTATTATATTACTGACAAATATTAAATAAGCGACTAGCAAATATAATATAAAAAATATATTAGGAGAAACTATATAAATTTAATGATATAATTGATGATACATCCGACCAAATATATATATAAGATATATAACACATTTGATATAATTTTGGATATATTAATTAAATTGAAACTAAATCATATTCTTCTTAAAACTTTTACACGTATCATTGGAGAAGATATTGAATTTAAATTGTGCTCATAAAACGAATTTTCGTTATTCCTAATATAATTGCAAATTTCAAGAGATTCATCAGATATAATTGTTTGACATGCCTGACCGACATTATAAATTACGATATCCGAATGGTGATGGCTTTTCAGTTTTTTGTCAAAAAAAGACGACCTGCTTGTAAATGTATATGATGATATTAAAATTATTAACATTTAATTGATTATTTAAGTACTTTTGCACAGAGGACAAGAATATTAAAAGTTAACTAACTATTTTTAAAATAATTAATTATTTAGTAAATGAACTGTTTAACAACAACAAGTAATGGTTCAATAATTTTTTAATAATTGATACATTAAATAGATTTGTTATAATAATTAAGAATAAAAATATACACATAATAACAATCTAAATTTATTCTAGAAATTATTAAATTAAAAAGCCCTGTTTTTTCCGAATTTGTTTTTAATTGATTTAAATTCATTTTGTTTAAAGTTTCGGCTTATTATGGATACACAAAATGGAATTATTCGCAACACAAATTAAAGCTTAACGCTTTCGATATAGAAGTTATTTTTTCCCAATATTGTGTAAAATTAATTAAAAATTTCAAAAAAGATTACTTAAAAATGAAGTTTTTCAATTAAAAATTTCACAAAATAAATAATTCTTTTAAAGCCACTATCTTCATATTCTGTTCTATTTTATATGAAAACTTAATATCTAGAACAGAAATGCCCGAATTTGTAAATTTATATTTAAAAAAATCATCATATTAATTAATATTAATTTATTTGAATTTTTAAGACCTATTAATATTAAAGGAGGTACTTTGCTTTTATTTATTTAAAAAATCCTGCTTTTCAAAACCATAAGTTTTTATATTTAATTATATTAATTCGTATTGTCTTCAAATATTAAATAATTATTAATTTCTGGAAATACGTATATACATATATATTTTATCAGTAAAAAATTGCTCTAAGCTTCACAATGACCATTAATCTAGGACTGAAAAATGTATTATAAAATAGGACGCCAATATATAAGCAAATTATCTGAAAGTCTGTCCTTTTATTGTTTCCTTTTCTATATACTATTTTGTTAGCCGGTTACTAATTAAATCTCACTATTGGGCGATAAATAATTAATTTCCTACCACATTCTTCCTGTTGTTAGTTCTGGCTAAATATGTCCAAAAAATGAAAAATTAAAAACGAGTATTTTTATTTTGAAAAGGGGATCTTGAAAAGCGGCCATTTGAAATATAAAACTTTGTAAAGAATGTTTTTCTGAGTCGTTTAGAAAAGGCTTAAAAGTAATAAATCTTGCACTCTGATATAACTAACTAAATTTCTGCTGCCTAAGAGTAGTGAAAATATGCATGGAAAAACTCTCCTGCTTAACAATATATAAATTCGAAAAACATTCTCATGTTAACATAAGTTAAAATTAGAACATAAAAGGAAATATTTAAACATCCAATAAGAACTAAAAGTAATAAGTCAAGTAGTAAAACGGATCTTTTTATTAATATATCCTTTATTTATTGTTATAATATATTCTATTTTAGAAATGGCTTTATTACGTTACGCTAGTAAAAAGATGAGCCGCAGCATCAGAAATAATTTTACATAATTTAATTTATGAAATAGTTTAAAATTATTATTAGCTGATTGGAAACATTATATTATATTATAGTTTGCGAAAATGGAATTAAATTTAAATTGGTTCCTACGCCCATATGTTTTTATATTATAAATTAAAAATTTAAAAATAAGGAATAACATTATAGTCAATTAGTAAAATTTTTCTTTTTCTGTACATTTATACTTTGATTAGTTGCTGTGATCCTTGTCCTTTTGTAATTTGTGATTTATAAAGTAGAACCGTGTTTTGGGAAATTTGAATATTCTCTGTTTGCAGGTGAAAGCAGAACCTATGTCAAATTCCCAAAAAGTAGTTATCATTCAAATTCTGTAAAAATTTTCACAGTGTTTAAATAGGTTGTAGGCTGATTGTTCTCGAACAATTCTTCTTCTAATCTTCTCCTAATATATATATATATATATATATATATATATATATATATATATATATATATATATATATATATATATATATATATATATATATATATATATATATATATATATATATATATATATATATATATATATATATATATATATATTTAAACATCCAATAAGAATAAAAAAACAATATATATTTATATAACTTTTTACTGCTTTTACTACAAATATTTTACGAGAAAATTGGGAGGCATTGACAGTAAAAGCCTATTAAAAACCCTTTTAAGGAAACAAACTACATTGTTGCAGTTTGTTTACTGCAAATAAATTTCATTCAGTGCAAATATCGTATTTTTAGAAAATTTTTATCACAGCAGGTTGTTCTGACGACGTCGGGCTTATCTGCTTTCATAAATTTTAACTTTTTACTGACTTCGAAACCTGAGTAAGATTAAGATTAAGATGAGAAGAATTTAAGAAGAACTTGGGAAAAAGTGCGGAAAAAAAGAATAGTTCGAGAAAAATTGTCTTACAATTTATGGAGAAGAATTAATTGTGTGCGAAAAGAATCAGCCAGTTGCCTATTTCAACATTTAAAATTATTCAATATTGTTTTTATTTATGTTTTATTGGTTTGTGTCGTAGTTTCTTTCATGGAATTTATTGGAAAGTCTCGCCGATATTGAGAAAATTGATATTAACATTTTTATGTACAATTGAAAAAATTTCCTGGTTTTTTCTGCATCATCTGTAAATTTGAGTAAATAGATATCCCCATATTTTCTCGATTGTTACTTTGATCCAAAAAAACATTATGGGAAAAATTGAAAAAAGGCTGGGTGTGAGCTTTTTAGAATTTTCCATTTAAATATCTGATTTTCTCACTGGAACCTAGGAAGAAAAAGTGACAAATTCAGAAACCGCTCCTATCCCCATTTTTTGAATAAAATAAATTTTGTAATTGAAAATTTATAATTATTTTATAATTTGCTTTTTTTCTTACAAAGTGTTTTTGAGTAGCTTTAACACCTTCACTCAAATTGGAATAGCTGTTTTCTTAGGTGTCAAAAACACTTTTTTGCATTAATTTGACAATTTTATTGGAAAACTAATTAATTAGGGTTAAACCTTGATTTTATCACTGTTTATCAATGTTTATCACTATCAAGGTTAAACCTTGATAGCAGAGATAATACTTCTAGTTGAATAGCGCTAGAACAAATAAGCGTAGTATGAAACCAATTTTTCGAAAAAATTATTAATTGAAAAAGTTTTTTTATTTCAAAAAGCTATTCATTACGCTTTTTTTCATTCTCCATAATATCATATTTTCATATTTGAAAAGTATAAAAAATTCTTATTCTTATGGTTGTATTATTTTTGCTTCTCCAATGGTATTTATTTTATTTGTGGATAAGATTTTCCTTCTCTATTTTCTATAGTTTTTGTCCTGTAAATGAATATCCGAAAATATAAAAACAAATTATTTAACAACATTTATTTCCTTTTATTCCTTTTTTGCATACCCGAAAAGAGAATAACAATCCTTTTTTATCATATACACCCAACTCTTTTTTTACACGGTCTTTTTTTACACGATTTTGAAATAACTCGATCTACAAAAAAGAACAAATCTTCTTTTTTTATACGAAATATTTGGTTTAACACGATTTCCAAAAAAAAAATTCTTATTAATTTTTTTTATGTACTACTCGGGAAATACCCAAATTTTATTATATGATATATAATCAAGAAACTGAAGTCGCAATTTCAATTTTTCTATTTAAATTTTATTGTTGTGTTCAGTTCGTGGAAAAATTATGTTTTAAATATTTATTCTTTTTTTGCATGGTTTTTTAGAACAATTTATGGTTAATTTTTCTATTTTACACGGTTTTTTACAATTGTTGAACACATCCTCAATTTTAGTATGGTTAGCATGTCTTTTTTTACACGATTTTTTTTTACACGATTTTAGTTCGAACGTATCTACCGTGTGAAAAAAGAGTTAGGTGTACTGCAAAGAAATATTATGTGTATTGTTTTTGTATAGTATTTTCGCAACCTCTATTTAAACATGTCTACAGACAAATTAAATGACAAATTTTAATTGAATTTCCACATACGGAAATTATGAATTAAGTGGGTCAATTAATTATAAAGTTATTTGAGATTTCTCTATTCTCTAAGAACAGCATAATCAAAATTAATCAGTTAATTTCAAATTATGCAAACATTTAGCGTAGTAAAAACGGTAGGAATTTTTTTTTATCAGGAATAGCATATACAAATTTATTTACCTTGGAAGAAAAAATTTAACACGATTTTTAAATTTTAATTCCATTTTTATTTTTCAGGAAGCCTCCAAGATTAAAATGATTAAAAAATTGCTTCTTTAAAATCGTTTTTTAAATTAAATTTTTAATACAATGTTTGGTTTTTACCTTGATCATATCATTCAAAATTCATTTACCTCCTTCATGCATGTAATAAATTACCTCTTTAATTCAATCGAATTACCTTTACCGTTGTGTAAATGAATGAAAGAGGTAATTCATAATTATCTCTTTAAATCATAAATAAATCTGTTTTAATGGATGTAGAATCAGTTAGCTTAATCCGACTAACTTTAAACTGTGTTTAGTGACGAAAATGAATCAAAAACGTAAATGGAATATTAAATGCTCCATTGTTATTTGCAATTCTACACGAAATAATCCACCAAATTGTCGTTTTTTTAAATTTCCAAAAACTGGAACAAATAATGATAAATTTAACGTTTTAAATTAAACAATAATTATTTTTCATTTTTAATTTTATATAAAAAACAAGCTGTCCCTGTCCCTTCTGTAAACATTTTTCGACTGAGACGACAAAAAAATAACAAATTCTATTTTTTTAAATTCTAGAATATCTAAAATGAAAAATGGTAAAAAAATATATACATATGTATTTCCAAATTTTGAATTCAGAAAATTATTTAACAAAAATTTAGGTAGCGAAAATATTATACAAAAACAATATACATAATATTTATGACCTCGCATAGACCTAAATGGTAAAAATATTCTTATTCTCTTCTCGGATAGGTATGAACAGGAAAAAAGGGTAAAAAAGTAAATAAGTGTTAAATAATTTTTTTTTATATTTGCGGATATTCATTCAAAAGAAAAAAAAGAGTCTATACAAAAACTATAGATAATGGAGACGGAATTAGAGAGAAAGCTCTTTCATGAAATCTATATTACATAGCTTTTTGTACTGGCCAGTTTAGCTGGACCAGGAAAAAAAGCTATAATTTTGAATTTTTTGTTCGACATTGTTTATATCTATATTATTGTCTCTGCTTGATAGTGATAAACAATCTGTAAAATCGTATGTTCCTAATTAGTCATGACACACTCTCCATTTGTATGTAAATAGTGGCTCGGATAAAATTTAACTAAATCATAATCGCCATCTAGTGCATACTTAATGTACTTAAAGCTAAACTTACCGTATTACTTAAGTAGAGACTTAAACCTAACGGCTTTTCGAATACTGCTTAGAGATTTTGGTTTATAATATACTGGGCATGACAAATTTCGAAAGTTTAACTAAAATAAGTTCAATTTAAAAAACAATCGCCCAATGGCGAAACATTCAAAATTTTTAAGTTTTAAAATAAACTTTTTAAATAAACATTTAAGGAAAAACATAACTTTTTCTCATTACATAAATTTTAACTGACAAATAATAAGTTCTGAAGAAAAATTGGTCCAAAAAAAAAACAAGAAACAATTTTAATCGTTTATGAATGAATAAATTAGTTTGGATATTTCCTTATAAAATAATTTTAACAAATTAAATGTATATATACAATCTTTTTATAAAATTCTACTTATATATAACCAATTTATAAAGAGAGAATTGTCATTGGAAATAAACAGTTTCGGAGTAAAGTCATATTTTTTCAAAAATATATATTCTTCCCAAATAAAACATAATTTACAACAGAAAATAAATAATATTGTGTGTTGTTAATAGTCCATTCAAATATTAAAAATGACCAGTATTATAAACCTACACATATTGAAAAATCACATATGTTGTAATTGAATTATTATTACCCAAATCAGTTGTACCAAGGAATTCATTTATGTATATTATATTTTTTGATGTTTTGTTTTATATTTTTATAAAATTTGAGATCAAAACTCTTGAGGATATTTTGAACATTCAGAATTGCTAAACAATGAATTGCTGCTATCCTGATTGTTTTGATATCCTTGATATGGTTCCTGGTACAACTGATTGAGCCTCTAACCAGTACCCGAAAAGTGCCACGCGTCCTATGCACTCAAGTGTGCAAACTGTGAAGGATGAATATCAAACTGATGATACGGATGACCATATGGTGCCATATGATATGGTACTATATTCATTGATGCCATTTTATGTTCTTTTTTCCATTTCATTCGTCGATTTTGGAACCAAATTTTTATTTGTCGCTCTGTTAAACAAAGTGCATGTGCAATTTCAATTCTTCTCCTACGAGTTAGATACCGATTAAAATGAAATTCTTTTTCTAGTTCTAAAGTTTGGTAACGAGTATATGAGGTCCTTTGTCGTTTTGTTTCACCATTTGCATTCACGGTACCTAAAAAAAAATTATATTAAAAAACTTTTGTAATTAAAAATTTAAATAACATAATTTCAAATAATATCGTAAAATTTTATCATAAAAATATTCATAAATAAAAATGTATAAAATAATTAAAATTTGTGTCGAAAATTAATTATATTTTAAATTTATTGTCCCAACTCTTCAATAGACATAGATCTCAGTATTCGAAGGAAAGACACACCGAACATGACAATCTCCTCTCTTTATCATAATAAAATGTAAAATATTTTTTCTAAATTTACATAATGTACTGCCATCTTTCTATTCGTAATTTAAAATATGAAGTAGAGTGTAAAATTATTTGCAAGAAAATATTCATGTAATTCGCTTTTATAATTCAAATTAATTTGTTCCTAGCAAATATTGGATAATAAAATTTAGTAAAATAAAGTAAAAAATCTACATATAAAATCATGATCATCGGTAACTTAATGTTGCAACTTAGTATATTTAATTACTGCGGCTTTTCCGAGTTCAATAAATAAATTATATACAAGTTGGTTTAAAAGCATCAGTTTTTTCAAATTGGAAATATTATTCTAAAGCGATATAATCATTTTATTTTCATAGAAATAAAATTTTTCTTTTGATCTTTTGGTACATTGATAGATAACACTAAAAGTATTATGCTCCCTTCAAGAACTATTTAAGTTAGTGTGTGTGTTACGCTCCCTTCAAGAACTATTTAAGCGTTTGTGTAATATAAACAGTACAACAGCTTACAGATTGACGGACAAAACGCATAAGTTAAAAACTTATACGACATATACAAAAAATTGGATTTCCAGGGAAATTCAATGTTTTGTATATGTCGTATAATTTCCGAAGACCCGTGATACTAATTAAAAAAATTTATTGTCAAAATATCTAGCTATTCTTTTTTTGAACATGAAATAAAAAATTGGATATATGTATTTCCTAAAATTATTTATGGAAATTCCAAATTAAAAACCATATCCACAAAAAAAAATATTTATTTTCTTTACGATATTAAATGTAATAAATAGTAGTGAAAATTTACACTTTAGTCGCATTTAGATTCACATTTTAATTAAAAAATTGTAAAATCAAATAAAATCATATTTTCTTCTCTATAATTCAGAAACTATTAATAATTTTGAGAAATATTTGATACGCTTTTCTTTATCGCAAAAATGTTAATGGCACATAATTTTCAATTTATTAGCGTTGAAATATTAACTTTGCATTATTTCTTCATTTAATCCCCGTAGTAATTTGATTTTTCAATTTAAGTACTATTTTTGTAAACGTTTTATTCCCGCCATAAGTACCAAAAGTTGAAGGAACTTTTTTAAATACGCTACACTGCCCACCCTCAACAATTTGATTTTTTTGACGCCAAATGAACTATTGAATATACCCTTCAAATCTTTGCATTGTAAAGCAAAGGTTTGAAAGGTATATTTGCATTATAAAACTTTAAAAGCGATAGTCGCCAAAATTCGATAAATAAATATATTATACTTAAATATTTATTCTAGTAGATATTAACTTCACTCTAGTTGCCTAAATTGGACCGTTGTTTGTTCAATTGTGCTACTTTGTACGAGTTCATTGTCAAAACATTAAATATTTGGGTGATACTATTTAGGACACCAGTTTCCAATTTGTGCTATTTGGAGTTTTTTTTTTATTTCGGCTTCTGCAAAATACTACTCTTTTGTTTAGATAGTTTTTCAAATATAGTTTTTCAAATATTATCAGAAAAAGAAATGCTACACATAAATACCGGAACAATGAAACGTGGTACAACTTAGGCGACTGTTCACTATATATATAAATATTTGTAACGTAATGTCAAAAAATTATTCCTTTTTCCTGACACATTTAAAATAATAACAAGAAATTATCATAAATTAAAAGCGGACAAATGATTTTTAATAAATTTTTCCATTTGTATTAGTAATTTTTTATTTTTTCTAAAATATATCTGTGTAATACCCAAAAACCAATCATTATTTGTTGATATTTTCATAAATCTTGTTGGATCTACATGCAGGCTTAAGATGCCCGCGCCTTTGAAATTAATGATGCTCATTAATGTTTCGTGTATTTTTATCAGACTGAATGTCAAAATGGATAAATATATAATATATTTATTCATACAAAGCATATATGACGTTTTTTTTATATGATTAACATGATATTATTGAAAATTAATTTCTGGTATTATTGAAAATATGAAATTAAAATAGTTCCCTTTAATTTACTTTATTCATATTAATTTTATCATACTTTAATTTTGTTTAATTTTTAAATGTTATTTATTTAAAGGAAAACGTTTTTTTTTTATATATTTGCACACCCAAAGAATATAGATTTATATATTTTTTTAAAATTATTTTCTATTGACAAATTGATTAATGTTTTCCAGACTCTATTATATTCCTGTTGCTAAAAATTGATTATACGGTATATATATATGTATATATGTAGTACATCTATCTTTAAAAATATAAACAAAATAATTTTTTTTAGCATTAAAACAGAGTAATATTGTAAATTTATAGTAATACATATAGAAATATATATGTTAGCTTAAAAAATTTAAATTTGAAAGCTTCCCAATATAAAATATATGAGTTACCTTAAAGTACAAAAAATGTAATAGAGCTAAAATTCTTTTGTTAATACAAGCAAAACAATATTTACTTGTTCTTTTTCGGAGGGCGAAATATTTAACATCAAAAAACCTTATATTTTTGTTCCTCTTACCAAAAATGTCTGTGACATTCATCAATCAATTTCGTACCGCTTTCGTGACAGATATATACATAATAAAAAGAGACCTATTCAATTTTTACTCGTTTTTTCTTAGTATTTTATATTATGTTTTTTGTTTTTACATTCGAAAAGGAAACTTATCTGGGAAATTGGAAAATTATTTTTGTCCAAAACATTAACAAAAAAATAACGTAACATTTGTTCTTAAGATATTTTTTAAAGAACAATAAAAAGTGGGAAGAAGGATTTTTACATATTTTTTTTCCAAAATTATGCCTATTATTTCTTTGATTTCAATATGTTTTTTGGTCGATGATTATATAATTGAATCTTAAAATTTTTCAACTAGTTGAACTTGTTTAGAAATTTAATCAGAAATAATAAAAAAAAAGAAATTTATAGACATTTCTTTAATATATGTACTTACAATATTAATTTACTGATGAATAATGGCTTAGTTATTTTTATAATATGAAATGTTTGATTGAAGAGCAAAGTCCTAATACTACTTAGGTTGATTTTTCTTTTTTTATAAAAACTTTTACCTTCTTGTTAAATTGAAACAATTTGCAGTTTTACCACAAAGTAAAATGCAATAAGCCTTCCATAGTAAATAAAATATCATTGCCTTTTTTGCGCAACGCATATGGGCTGCCATGGTAAATAAAAATTAAAAAAAAAAATCACTTTCATAATAAAAAAAAAAAATATTTGTTTTTTTTCTTTTTTTTTTCTATTTTATTATTTTATGAAAAAATTTGTTCTTTCGTTAGGTTAGCTGCTCTTTTTCCTTATATCGATTTCTAAAGAAAATGTTTTATGCTCATCATATTAAAATATTTACACAATAACGAAATAATATCAATCGATAGTTAAGAATATGGAACAGTATATAAGTCAACATTCCTTCATATAGTTATATTATAATCACTTGAAAAGTTTACTTTACTCTTTCAGGGTTATTTTTTATCCAATAAAAAAACAAAATCCACTGACTTGACATCAATCAAACCTTCTTCAGTATAGATTTAAGACAGAAAAAGGGAAGTAGATAAATATTTTTTTTTTTACAATAAAGTTACTTTGTTAGTTACTTACTGTTCTATTTTTTGTTTATATTTTGTTTTTATTTAAGTTATTTTATTTATTTATTCCTCATGCAAATAATTTAATTCACTTGTACGTATTTTATTTATAGTTTTGTGAGAAAATATACAAATGTTTAGTTTAAAATTTTATGATTTTATGACAAAAAATCATGAATGTAATTCATAAATATGATCAATTAGACTACAAATAGTAGTTAGAATAAAGTTACACGTGTGAATAATATTTCTTCAAAACAGAAAAATTCTGTTTTCAAATTCATAAATACGTAATGACAAAATGAATATTTACTAAAGATTACTAAAAAAAAAATCTCATATAATTTCGTACATTTTTTTTATTCAAAAATTAAAACTAAAATAGTTTATTTTATAAAAGAGAGGTTCGATATGAAAGAATTTACATTAAAAAGATTCAGAATAATTTCACGTCTGTCTAAGAAAATTTAAATCTGTTCTTCTTTCTTTAAAAATATTCAAATTCTTCATTCCATTCAAAATGCTAATTTTCGATAATACAGTACACATAACTTTGTTCATACTTTAATATTTTCTTTAAATAAAAACACAAAAAATAAAAATTGTAAAATTCTTCAAATGGACACTGACGTTGTCAAATTCCATTACAACATGTGATATGAAATGTCAGGTGGTTATATTATTGTATTCTTAGTATGAGTAGCTTTATACTGCTGTAAAGAATATATCGTAATAAATATTTATAAAAATTATTTCATACAATACAATATAATATGTATACAAATATATGTATGCTAAGTTGTAAGCGACAAAAAAAAAAACAACAGCACAAAATTTTAAAATTTAATATCTGTGCTTGTAATCTGTCTGATGGTGAAGGCTTATGTAGAAACATAAAAAGAAAAAAAAAACACATTTTTGATGGCCACAAATTGCAAGATTTTACTAGCAAGACTACTATCCAATATTAGTATAAAATTGTTTGATAGTTTATAATAACAAAAATATAATAACTCATTTATGACTACAAAAAAAAATCATAATTTAAATATAATATTCCCGGAAACTATGGCTTTCTAAAGTTAATCTCGAATTGGTTTTAAGTATATATAGTAATTCACAATATTTAGTGGATTAAAAATGTTTGAGAAATTATTTGTGACAGCCACAGCAAGAAAATTTAACCCGAATCTTTAAATTTTTTTTAAAAATTTCTTTTAACATGACAATCTCAATATGTCTGCTATTATTAGTTTGAATATTTATTACAGCAACTGTTTGCTTGAGGACCTACGATCTTTAAAATTAGCTAGACAATCTGCGACAACAAGAAAATACTATTATAAAAATTATCAATAAGGCATAGTACATATATGTTTCTGTTAAAAGAAATTTATTTAAAAAGCTTAGTAAAATATTCACAATTTTTTAGCAGTAAATTGACCAAACAAATTACCTACGGGAGAATATGAGTAACGATAACTAAAAAGTATGAGACATAAGCTGTATAAGATCGCTTGACAGTAATCCTTCATACAAACAAAGAGTACAATTTACATATTTAATACATTAGTCTTATATTTTTGTTCTTGCCAATAATGTACGGATTGATGATATTGCTAATAGTTAAGGTAGACCATTTGCTATCTCACTAATAAAACCATAGCTTTTGTAATTTAATTTTGTTCACAATAAAGAAATTTAATGTTCGGGGTTCATATAAAAATAGTAGGTCAAATTGCAATAAAATATTCGGCTAGGGAGGCTCAGGTTCTTACACGCCGTATGTAGGAGATAATATCTAACAGCATTTCTCACGAAAACTCGTGATTGTATGTAGGCATCGAACTAATACAGTTAAATTTAAGTATTTTGATAACCTCTAACGTCCGACATATCTGAGTTTTTCTGAGTTTACTGTAGTTTTCAAACTTTAAATGAATACCAATACCATAAATATATGTAGTTTTCAAAAAATGTGCCTAAAACCACTTACTTTAAAAATTAGGATACCTTTAAAGTAAACAGACTATAAAATGTTTCGAAAACTTCCATAATATGTCGACAAGACTAACATTATTTATGAGTATTATCTAGAAATTAATTGAAACCAACTAAACTGATTCCACTATCAAGGAATCGGTTATAATATTGATTAAGAATTATTTAATAATCATGTTTTTATATAGGAGATGCCCGCTTTTTGAAGCATGTGATTGGTCTAACAGTAAGTCAATGAACACTGGAATTGATTTCTAACTTCTAAATAATTGAACTAATATTAACTAAAGTATCAGTTACAGAATTTTGTTAAGAACGTGGCAAAGTTCCTACAAAGTTTGCTGAATTTTTCCTTGGAATCGATGCCAGATGTCTTGCTAGGACACTAAGTTTTATAAGAGTGAGGTACGTATCCGTAAAAGGACATCTCAAGGATAATTGTACCATGTTAACAACAAAACTAACTAACTATACTTCCTCGTCTGATACAGGTAGTAACATATATCGTTGCAATAGTAATACGAAATAAGTTTAAAATATATTACTGTACTTGAATATATACTTAATAATTTACAAAATTGCATTCAACTTCAATAAAAATATTAAATAAAATACGAGGGATTCCTTAAGGGTACTTTTCAATAATAGAACCACTCTGTTTAGAAAGGTTATCAGAATGTTGTAGTTACTAAACTTTAAGTAAATACTTTATAAATACAACACCCCTTTTCACATATTTTCACCTTCAACCTAAGTGATTTTTAATAGATATAACATCTTTACAAGTATGGGTGTTATAATGTTACAAAAACAAATTATATATTTGAAATTTTCCAGTTTTTCGATTGATTTGACAGAAAAATATTTTACAGAAGAATACCTTCGACCAGACACATTAAGTGGTCAGTTGGGTTAGTTTTAGACAGAAAACAGACAAGAAAACTAAAAATCAAGAAATATGTATAAAAAATATTATCAACTATATATGTAAACGCTATACAAATTGCTATGTTTGTTCACAAAAATAATTTATAACATTAAAGAAATGATATTTCCTGACCTGTAAATTCAAATATGATGAATTGGTTTTCTATTTTCTTAAATTTTGCGGATACTGTAAATATTGAGAATCATTTTGTAGCATACAAAACTTGAAGATGTATATACATATTTTGTTTTTGTTTTTTTTTGCTTGAATAAAAGTCTGTTGATCAAAACAGCTACTATCATTTATATTCGTCTCTTTTTCGTTGAAGTGACAACGTTGCGACAAATAATTTGAAAACTTTCTTACCCTCTTCTATACAAAATTTTGGATATTATACTATAATATAATATTTATTTATATTTATTTGGGTTACCGTAAACATACATACATATATATATATGTATACTGTGAAAAAGATACAACAGAATTATAACCTTTTTTCTGAAATTACATCGGTTTCATGCCTTACTTCATTTCAATTAAATGACTTGTAATTAATTAAAATTTCATTGGAGTAAAACTGTTGCTATATATATTAAGTATAAAATTTTTTATAGAGGTATTTTAATTTTGTAGTAACTATTGGCTAGACCGATGAATTTTTAAAATTTTAGTTATTTAATATTGATAAGGAATTAAAATAAAAAGTGTTTATGTAATTTTTACTATACACAAATTTCGATTCGACTTCAACCATTTTTAATTTATGATATTCAATATTTTATTATATGTTAAATGTTCAAGGATTAAACGGCTTTATGAGAACACTTGAAGAGATGCAAGGAGTGTACTTAGTAAAATACCGCACGAAAATTTATATCTTGAAATATTTGGTAAACACAAATACAATCTGAAAAATTTCATAAGAAAAAAAAATAAGTGAAGGATAAAATACTATTTGGTATACACTTTCCTTGTCCAAATAAATGAAAAATTAGAACTAATGATTAAAGTTCATATACGTTAAAAAACTATATTCTGATCATGAATGTTAAAGTTGTGATAAAGGACAAGTACAGGTTTAAGAAAAAGTGCATTAAATTTTGTGTATTTATTTTGAAATTTATATAAATATCTCCAATATAGTTTTAATATTCATTACCACGGAAACTAAATTTACGAATAATATCGTAAAACTGTGAAACAGGTTTTGAGAAAATCAAACAATTAGTTAATCCTTCTCAATATTTTTTTTTATTCTCTACAAAATTGAAACTACGCTAGCGGCCGTAATGAAAAGATGAAATTTGTTTTACCTGCCGTGGTGAATTTGGTTTTATTTTATTACCATCTACACAACCAAAAGTTTTGCGCCATATTTATGAACTTTATAAAAATTTACACATTAAAATTAAAAATGATCTTTCTTTATGATTTGTTACAATCGGGTTGTTGGTTTTTAATCTTACTATATGCGGAACATTCAGTACAAGTGAGAGGTATGTAAACAGGGTAACTTAAAAGAACAAAAACATGGCGTCGATTTTATATAAGAAAATTTAAACTTAATATAAAAGAGTTTTTATTAAAGGAGTATCGAAATTAATATTAACCATTGAGTATGTATTTATATTAATAATTGTGGACATCCGATTATATAAATTTAATTTTACATTTATCAATTCGCTTATCTAAATAAATATAATTTATTCTATACAATGCAGTGAACCATTTTAAAATTTTGATTTAAAATCAGAAAATTTAATCTTGCCTATACATTAACGAACTTAAATTACAAAAATTAACCCTTTAATTCAGTGTTGTTCAACCCAAGGATTCCGCGAGAAAATAAATATAAATACAAATTTCAATGTTACAATCACCAACGCTGACGTCAAATAAAAAAGTAAAAAAAAAAAAAATTTAAACATTTAAATATAGTTATGGTATCCATAGAAAAGTAGGGGCTTGGTTCTACATTTGAAAATCAGAAATTAGATAGCGAATAAAATATACATTCATCGCTTTTAACATATCTCTTTTAGACATAAGTCCATTTGAAATCATTTCATTTTCTCATTTTATCGAGAAAATGAAATGATTTCCAAAGTAATTTGCTTAATTGTTCAAAAACTGAATAAGTAAGGGTAAAATAGATTGAAATTAAATAATTTTGTAGGTGCTGAACTATTTAATAAAATGTTATTGCCGTATTAATAATTTGTTATCATTAAATTAAAACTACTTGTCATTTTATTATGACAGATTCGTACCATGTCATAAGTTGTGAAACATACGTTAGTATAAACTTCACACCTTTTGTGATCATTTAGCAGGTAACAAAAACTATTTTAGTTTCTTTAATTTCCAAAAACCGGAAAAAAAGAGAACTGGTCTACATTTGTATTTTTTTTTAAATATTAGTAACCCTCATTACAATATAATTTAACCCAAAAGATTTATCATCTGTCAATATATCTTATCTGAAAGCCCTTTTAAGACATCATAACACGTTTAATGTTAAAACTATGTATTCGTCACTAGGGCATCCATCTTCCGCAGCAGGAGTTTGTAAACTTATTAATAGTGTATAGCGCTGTTTTCTATTTTTACGCGGTGTATAATATCAGAACTTTTCAGCTAAAAAAATTTTATGCATTTATATCATTTATAATATAAAAATTCTGGGACATTCAACAGTTTGTCATAGTAGAAGCCAAAAATTTTGAAAAGTTTAACATCACAAATGATCTTCTTTATAATATATTATCGCATATGGCAGTTTTAAGTAACTTATTTATTTCAATATAAACCAGTTTTATGTTTCTAAAACCTACAATTAGGTCATAATTATTTATCTCTATGGATGTTTTTGGTGGCAAAAAGGATCTGTGCTAAAGTTTCACCAAAAAAGTGAAAATTATGCAAAAGATCTTGTATACTTGATTATTAAAATCAATCATATTACATATATTATGATTTATTAAAACCATTTTTTTAATGTAATAGATTTTTTGTTTCATTAAGCACATAACTATGAGTTTATGCAGATATGTAAATTGTTATCGACACGATTTTGCAAATATAAATATCGTATGGTACAAAGTTGGGAAAAGAAAAAATATTAGACAATTACTAACATTGTAGAATTCTGACAGTTCTTTATACTGGTTTCACAATGTAATTACCTTACCGCAACACAAACCAAAGCAAACCAAAGTTATTGCTACGGTATAATAATTTTTCAATTCACTATGCTTATTATTTCACGCGTTAAATGACTTTTTTTTTTAAATGAACACAATTTATCAAAATTTTGAATGGATAAAGATAAACTAATAGAAGAAATTAGCAGTATAAATTCTTATATGCAAAGTTTGCTATAGTGGACATAAACATTTCTTAATTATTTATATTTTTTTCAATAAATATATTTAATATTTTTTCAGTTTTTTTTTGGTATTAAATAAAAATTAAATTTATTGAATGACAATTTAATTTTATAATAAATGTGACAAATTCAAGCGTTGATCATAGTAATAGTTGAAAGCTTTGCTTTCGATTGAATTGCGGTGAGTTCTATCAATCATTGAAAATAAAAATCTTAATATATGGACTGCTAGCCGACAACTTCAGTCTTGTTCAAAAGTTCCTAGAGAGGTTGAGTAGTAAAACTACAAAAATTATCTAAAAAGAATATGGCGTATTTGTGTTTAAAAATCTAGTTTGTTGATATTTAAAAATCTAGTTTCTCCCAGTTTTTGATAAATATAGTATGTGTAAAAAAAATGTCGTAATCTTGTTTATTAGTAAAAAAACTTTTGAAACAAAAAATATACAAAAAAAATTAATTATTTAATTTTTTTTTGTATATTTAAGGAATCCTTTACAATACACTTAAGCATGTTAAAACATGTAATATTACAAACTTAGGGACGAATATGTATGAAAAATGAACGAACATTTATAAGAAACGGAAGAATGTTTCAAATTCCGTGATTTATATTTAACACATAGTATCTTTTGCATAAAATTCTTATGGAAATTATTGCTGTTACCAGCTTTACTTTTGATACTGCACCGCTATGATTTGTATTGTGATATATATATTAATAATTAATTAAATCTTATCTTTCTGCTTGGATTTGCTTATGGTATATAATATTGTTTTTTATTTTTTGATGATTCAAATTTGTCACAAAAAAATATGAATTGCTTGCAAAATTTATTAATACCATATTCCATTGCTAAATCATTACAAACAATTTACTAAACTAAAGTGTTATTCGATATAATTGTTTTGTCTTACTATTAATGATACTTGTCAGTAGGTGTTTTAGTGTATTTCTATTACTTTAGAAGAGACGTGGCGAATATTCGGCACTTCCTAGGAGCAGATGTTTTACAACATATTCTTTTTAGGAAAATATATGAAACTGACAAATTGCTAGCAGTCAAAGATGAAAATACTATTTTCATATATTTCCACTTTCAGATTTGCTTTGCGGTGACTATGCTTAACGTTGTTTTCCTATTGTGAATCCAGCTTTACCTTTTATGTTGTTTACACTGCCCACGGTCTAATTTGGATAATATATTAGTGTAACAATTTGGCTCAACATTATTACAAGCTGGGAAAAACTTTCAACCAAGATCGTCTAAATATCGGGTTTTAGTTTTACTACCTATATTCATCCGATCAACATGTAAGCTAATGCTGATAATTTATTATTAATTTTTTAAAAAAAGGTTTAAAACTAAATTCATTCCGTTAAATGATTAACTCCCTTTTGTGAGTGTTATTCAAATATTTCATAGCATAATTAGGATGCATATATCGATATACTTTTCCTTAATGTCATTTTTAAGTTCGTTAATCAACTTTTAGTATCTTCATCTTAAATATGTCACAGACCCACATAACCAATCCTTAATTCACTATGTTTTTATTTCAATATAAGTTAATAATGAATAAATTAGTTCCGTTCGAGAAAACAATTTAAATTACTACAAATTGAGTGGGGTTTAGAACATAGAAGTTATCAAAATATCTGTTTTTTAAACTATAAATACTACAAATTTACATAAAAATACTAAGAATTAATATTTACATGATTTATACGAAATTCTGTATTCCACTAATTAAAGTCATAAATAGTGTGCATAATAATTAATTTTAATTGTATTATTTGTATTTTAATGAAAACTAGAATTTTATATATGTATTACTTTTAATATTTTAATATGTATTTTAAATGCATAACATTTTTCTGCTCTAGTCCAATGTGTAATTGCACGCAATATTGCAAAAAACTACTCTGTAAATTTCATAAAATAATGCTAATTGTAGTCATCATATAACCAGTTGATATCTTATAGATTTTAATGTTATTGATACTGAATATGATGTAATAATTTGAAGAGGAAAAGGTATAAACTATCAATTAATTCTGTTATTTGTATATGTAGTTAGAAATAAAATCGTTAATTTTGGAAATATCATATCACAATAATTGTAGCTGTCAGAAATGTATTCGCACTAGTCAAATTAAATATTATAAATTATTATTTTAAAATTTTTACAACTATCATTAAGTAAATCTAAACTGGCAAATAAAAAGCCGATCTAAATTAATAAATAAGACGTAATATAATTTAATGTAACATAATCTTTTCATACTGGCTCATAAGTTTTCCAAAACTTTTAACAAACTGAGATGAAAGCGTTTTCGTTTCTCAACATTACTTAGAAAAATATTAAAATATATACATATATTTACATAAGTTAAAATTAATTGGCTAAATGGGTCATCAATCAGTTTAATCTGCAGGACTTTGCACAATCAGTTGCATCTGCCAGACTTTGGCAAATATCTAATTGTAATTCAAAACATTAATTAATACTGTTTGTATCTTTCATGTAGCGGCACATGGCCGTTCAATATTCAATTAAAGCTATACTTTATCTAGCAAACCTGAACAGTTCGATTTAATAATAACTTTAGACCTAGAACGTATTTTGGGATGAAAATAATTTTATAGAGTACTAAATTGATTATTGATAAAATAAAATTTAGGAGAAAATATAGATTAAATTATGATAAACTTGTAAATGAGTGAAGTGTTGTATGTTATTAAATATGTATTCTTTTTATTGCGTAGAAAATTGTATGAAATCATTCGGAAGATATATTTATAATGCATATGATAAAAAAATAGGGGATGTCATGTCTGTAGTTAAATAGTTCAGATCACTATATTAGAATACTATATAATCTAGAAAATAAAACAAGAAGTAATTTTATTTATTTATTAAATTGTTTACAGCAAAACACATTTGGATCAAAAATAGTAATTTGAGGAACGGCAAAACAGTAATTAAAATTGATTAAATTTTCAATATAGTATTAAATATTTGATTATAGTATTAAATATTTGAAGAATTGTATTTGTTTATAATTTATTATAAGATCAGTTTGAGTTAAATTTTCAATCTATATTACTATATTAGCCTTACTTTAAATATGGAAGAAAGTGAAATACCCCTTAACCCACCTAACATTTTGAAGTTTTGTTAGACCATAAATAAAATCTAATATTTATAAGATCACGTTCAGGAGTCGTGAAGAAAATAAAGAAGGGTGCGTATTTAGGTAGTTTTGTATATTTTTGATTATAATTTGTATAATATAAATAAAATAAAAATATCAGTTTATTTTTGTAAATGTAAATTATAGATTTTATATTTACAAAAACCAACTGATATTTTTATTTATATCAAATACAGTTTAAAAACATTTAAAGTAATATTAAGTAAATTAAGTAATTATGTAATATATTTAAGTATATGCAGTTGTCTAAACTAACATTTTGTTTTATTATTTATATGAAATATACATTCCTAACATAATCAAAATATATTTAACAGAAAAAACCCCTTTTTTAAGTATGTAAAAACAAATAGTCTTTACTTTATAGTCTTTACATATTCATATATGAAATTCTTGAATTATGTAAAAATTTACTAAGCAAAAATTTATGTTTCTACGCGTCACTAAGTTAAAGAAAACCGTTTTGTCAACAAAACCGACGTTAAGCAAGTTTAAGAGCAATTGAAATTCGCGGTACATTAAAACAGAGTAATGAAAGGGTATGGTGCATTTTCAAAATCATGTTATATTGAAATCATATTCAAGTATATCCAAGTATACCTATATAATAACTATACATAATAATATATGCACCACTCGCAGATATTATAACACTTTGTAAATCGTAAAGCATTTCTTGTATTCGGAAACGAAATAAAATTAAAATAATAAGTTGATATCTATTGATGGGAACGAATTATATTATAAATAACTGGTACCAATATTAAAAATTTATTTCTATAAGCTTTTGGTTGGTATGATTTAGGTAATTATACTATTTGTAATCTTCTATCTTTCAGCTTTTGCGGAAAATTACTATATTTTTTTTTAGTAAAAAATAATTTTTCTAATCAAATTTTAAATAAAATATAAAACTTTTATTAAGTATTTTTACACGTAAATACTAGAATACATATACATAAGTCGAAATTTTAAGCTCCTACAAATATATTTTTATTTACATATTCATAGATATATATTTAATAATATGATCAATCTTTATAATGAAAGTAAATTTGTTATCATAGATTTCTTGTTTTGTCAATGAAAAGTTTAATAATACTTACAACCTAAAGTTCAGAATTAAAAAAATTAGGAAAGTTCTTTAAAAAATATTAACACTTCTAACTACAAAAAAGGTAATACAATTATTTTTAGAGCAGTTTTCTAATTCTAGGTATGTGTTATTTTTGTTTACCAAATAAGCGAAGGCAACATTAATACAAATTCAATCTCCAGATAAAAAAATAAATATAACTTTATTTATTTCAAAGGCTAAAAATGCCTTATGCTAAAGATTTGTCAGTTTATCTGTAGTTGGCATAGGAAATGTTCATTTAAACTTTAAACATTTTTATTAACATTTTAATGAACATTTTTATTTTTCTTATGAAGCTAAAAATATTGAAAAAATACAGTTAGGTACACTGGTGCATACATGTAACGTGTAGGGGTAATTTGTGACTCCAGTATATATGTTAAGCATGAGCGTAGATTTGTGCACTGACTTCTAACTATAAAACACAAAATAAATGAAACTTTAAATTTGTTATATTTTTATTTTTATAAATAAGAGGAGCTCGGAGCACAAATTTAGGATTAGTATAGTTTCCAATACAATGTTATATTTTGATAAAGTATTTAATTCGAAAAACAAGATTTACTGGGCTTTGAAAACTAAGTTTTTGATGAAGAAGGTAGGTGAGGTGCAATAAAACTTGCAAATTATAAAGCATACTTAAGCTTGATATTGGTCCTGAGGATGACATTAGACCTGATGTTATTTCTGTGGATCTGAAATACAACACAAATCATAGTAATGTAATTTCAGCTTTAAATCCTAAATGCACTGTTTCACCTACTAACTATATTTGCATTGCCAAATAACTAGGTTGCTCTTAAGTTAACCCGAAACTATTTGCACAAGCCCTAAAATTTTCAAAGAATAATAACACGTTTTACAAAGAATAATAATATTTTTCGGGAAAAAAAGTTGTTAATCTTTTACATCAAAACACGTCGAATCTTTTACATAAAAAGAACAATCACCTAATAAAAGCTGCAGAGTAAGATCCCCTGGGACTTATGCTTAAAGTCAAAATTTCTCTATATAATAAGCCATAATATACCGCAGAATTACTATTCAGTTTCATACTTATGAGCTTTCTTTATTTGTAGTATCTGTTATCAATATTGAAAAATATACTCAATGTTAAATTAAAATATTTTGATTAAACTAGCGTTTATTATATCTTACTTCTACATGAAAAAAAGCCCATACTTTGACAGATGTGTTTTTAGTAAGTTATCTAATGATTTGTCTTTTGAAAGACCCTGAACTTGTCGAATATAGGATGAGGGTTTTAATAGACCACGAGTTCGGAAAGTCTAAATATCAGAAATTAATTTAATATGGTAAATGCCAACAAAAAATTATATTGCATACCACATTAGAATAATATTATATAGTAAAAGTAACATCTTTTTAGTTTTGCTCTAGCTGGCTTTGCAATTAAAACTGCGACAAAATTTTTAGGTCTTTTTAAAACAAAAAGCGCTATAATTCTGAGGAACGCATTTTCTTTGCAGTAAAAGTATTGTTAAAATATTTTGTATTCTGAGGAACGCATTTTCTTTGCAGTAAAAGTATTGTTAAAATATTTTGTATTCACAGAAGTATGAAAAGGGACTAGAATTTACGGATGGTTAAAACATTATTCTTACATTTGTGACCAATCTATTTATTTTGAACTTAAGAGTTTTTCAAATAATTTTTATATAATTATAAATATTTTTCGGAAAAAGAAGTTGTTAACATTCCAATCATTGCCGATTTCGGGGAAAGACAAATTTTATATATTTAGCTTGTTCGAATAAACAAATACTTTTTTAATCAAGTTTTACATTTATGTTTTTGAATTTTTGGGATAGGATATTGAGCTGACGTAATTGAAAAATAATTAGTCTTGAAAAAAATTATCTTGGATTTTTTTAAAAGGACACATTAAGAAATGAAGTATAATAATGTATACGTAACTGTATCATTGTAGTTATGTATTGCTCCATAATGACATCTAGGATCCTCTGCTACCGATGTTATATAGCAGAAATTAGTAACTTATAATACAACATTTAATCCCCTCGAAAATCTATTTGGCATATTTGCAATAACATGTCATTGGTTTCGAAAATCTGGTACAGAGTTTCATTGTAGATATTCTTAACCGTCTTTAGGATCTATATTTTTCAATCTGTTTGTGTAAATTGTTATTATTTTTACAAAATAGTATTCTTGTTATTATAAAAATTTAATGATTATAGTTTATATGTTACGGACACATATGTTTATAAAGTTCCGCAAATTAATGATGGTAAAATTATTAATAATCCATTAAAATATTTCAATATTATAATTCACTACTTTCTGCAATATCACGCGGTGGGTCTGCTGACATGTTATTATGGAGTAATAAATAATTCCAATGATACATTTACGTATAAAGACAATTCATTACACTTCATTGCTTAATGTGTCCTATTAAAGTAATATGCAAGATAATTTTTTTACAAAATTATTTTTAATAAATTTAATGATAATCAGTAATTATTTTTAAATTATGTCAACTGAATATCCCGTCCCCAAAGATTAAACGACATAAGAAAATTACTCGATAAAAAAGAAATTGTTTATTCCCACTAGCTATTTGCTAGAAGAAGAAAATCTGTTGTCTGGTGAAGCACTTAAGGTATTTTCGCAGGAATTAACATAATTATAACCCTGGGGGCATAAAAAATAAATAAATAAATATATACCAAATATTCCATATATATATATACTATATATATATATATATATATATATATATATATATATATATGGAATATTTGGTATTATATATATATATATATATATATATAATATATCAAATATGTATACATATGTATTAAAATCGGTGAGCTGCGGAGCAATATATAAATATGAAAAATGACCAATATACAAATAACATCAGCCAGATTTATAAATGAAACAACTGGAGTATTGCGAATAGACGTGAAAGCTCTGGTAAAAAGAGAATTTTGACCGACAAGTTCCATCTTTAAATTAACCAACAACTAATTAAATATTCTTTCTAGTTATGCTCTCAATGCAAAGAAAATATGTTCAGTCCTAAGTAGTGTAGAATAATGGAAACAAATACATAGTAAAAAAATGTTTCACTAAATAACAAAAATTCGAATTCGCAATCCATAAAGCCTAGATAAAATTCTAGAAAAACTCTGTAATTACAAAAAAAGCATCAAACTCAAATTGCTGGGTTTTTTAGACTCAAATGTAAAATATAAATATATTTATAAAAAAAATTGAAATATCCTTACTATTAGTATATTTTAAAATCGCCGAACAATTAACCTTCAATTCTAATTTTATAGGGCATACAGTCGCCGAAATCATACCATTTCCTAAATTGTACTATACTTGTATTCGTAAACTAAATAATATTATTGATATCTATTGATGGGAGATTGTAATAAAAATGCTATAAATAACTAATAATAATATTAAAAATCCTTGTAACCAAATATTTATTGTAGTAAATCCTTACTCTATTTGCGTAATTTGGACAGTCATTTATTACCATATTGTCAAAACGTTAACTTTTAGAATGATGCGATTTAAGAAACCAATTTCTTAAATTGTATAATTTGGAAACTTGTTTTATTACGGTTTTAGTGAAAAGGCTACTCTTTTCTGTCGCTATATTTTATAGTTTTTGTAAGTAAGAAAAACATAAGAGTCTAAAATTGCAAATAATTATAATATCAAAATTATATAAATCAGATTTAAATTAGAACTGCCCTTTTAATTGTGTTTTATAACAATGTGTGGAATAGAAAGATTGACTCGAAAAGTACAAAATTAATTATAATATTTTTATCTTACATAACTCTATATAAAATATTTATTAATGGTTATGGCTTCTTAATTTAAAAGTATTTAGAGTTTTTAGTTAAAATATGTATGACAAACCAAAAGATGTAAACAGCATACTCACTTCCTGAAAGCAAAAAGAAAATTTTTTTTAAGTATTTTTTTTTTTTAACTTTGAGTTTTGTTCAACTAATTTTGAACAAATATTGACTTAATGTTACTAAAAAATATATATAATCTTTAGAACAATTCTTTCTACTAAATATTATTCCCAAAACAATAACTTATCAACTAGAAATGGTAAAAATTAAAAACAAATTTTTGACGCTAAGCCTTTTTTCTAGGTCCTCTTTGAAAAAAAGATCATATTTTGACATTATGGTACTGCCTCGAAACTTTATATGGTAAATTATCAGTGGCAATATTGAAAATTGCAAAATTTTAATATTTTTTATTGTATTTTAATATTTTTTAAGTAGTATTATCTTAATAAACATTTAATCCTATATACAAGTCTTAAAATTAAAATAACTATTAACTTTACAATAATGTCAAATACCTAGATTATCTAGAAAATTGGAAATATGACAATCCACCACATAGACAAAAATTCTATGCTAAATAAAGAAAATGATAAATAAATTATATTATAGAAAACTCAAAAAATTTAATGTCAAACAGTTAATATTTTATATTTATATCACGAAATTGAAATTAATATAAACACATATATAGAACACATATTTCTAAAAATATCATTTAACCCCACAAAAAATTTGTAGGAATTAATCAGAATTGAATATTTGCTCTAAATATTTTCCCCCATATACACTATAATATTTTTTTGGTTTTATTTCATCAGATCGTGTTGTTTATCTTTCAGAATTTCTTATCCTATCTGTCAGCATACATAGTGCGCATATTATTGGCAGCATCACGCAGTCAATAAGATTTTATATAAGCATAGTAGAATATTATTTTAATAGATACTATAGCATAAGAAAAATCAAATAAAATATTTAAAGATGCTATAAGATAATTGTTTATAGATATTTTGACAGTATAGTCAAGTGTTCCAACATATATTTCAAGTGCTTGTTATTTAAGCAAAAAACAAAAGCTATCACCAACTGTTAATTCTTTTTCTTTTTTTTTTAAATTCGATTTTATATTTTTCATCTTATTGTATAGAATAAAAGAATTTTTGTAAATATTGTATGTATTAAATTTTTTACTTACTTTGTCCCAAATGAACACGTTTCATCCATGGATAAATTTGTGGCGGATTTCCACCTTTTTTCCCGCTACCACTATTTTGACTACTACCAGCTTCATTGCCACTCATTTCACTATCAGAATCAGAGTCACCCGCATCTGGAGGACTATGAATTGGAACATTAGTTTGATGACTATTGCTACTATGATTATTATTGACATTTGTTGAGGTAACACCGGCTTTATTTAATGATCTGGCAACGTTTTCAACAACTGAACTTGGTGATAATTTTGGAGATATATCACGCGTTGATAAATCTTGTGGACTTGATATTGATTGATTATTATTGCCCGTTGGTGTTGTCGGATCTGTCGCATATTTACAACTTGTCTGTTGTGCATTATTTTGCTGATGGTTTTGTTGGTGTTGCTGATTTTGCAGAAGTAATCTTTGTGGTTGTAATTGTGTATAATCGACCATATCTGATGGATTTGGTTGTCCCCCCGCACCAGCTCCAACAAGACCAGCATATGCTTGATTTGCGTAATGTGATTGTGGAGTATTGGGATATAAATTGGGTGTATATGCAGCCGTTGCAGGAAAATAATCACTATTTGGCGCGGATTGATTGGCACCAGCAGATCCTCCATTTTGTGGCACATTTGGTCCACCACCACCACCACCTGGAACACCACTATTTGTATTACCCGTACTATTTGCCGCACCAACTGAATTCGATGGATGATTTTGCTGTTGACTTATTTGAGTTTGTGGATAACATGACGCTAATGAATTAACAAACTGATAAGATGACATTGTAAAGCAATCAGGATCCATTTTTATAAAAAAATTTAATTCCGTGTGTTGTAAGCGTAGTTAATTGAATATTTGTGTACTAATATTATCTATATTTTTAGATAATAAATGTTTGCTTCGAATCCTAAAAGAAAAGAAATAGTAAAAATGTATTATAAACTTTTTATATATTTAAAATAAGTTAAATTAATAATAAAGAAAATTAGTAGTAATAATGTATTTTTCGTTATTTCTGACCTATTTTCCATTAATGTCAATTAATTAAATTTAAAGGGCACTGTAATCTGTTTTTCAAATAACAATTTAAAAGTCCCTCCTTCGCTATTAAATATGTGCTACACAAATATTTTTAAATATACATACATATATGTATATATTTTTTCTTTGCTGGTTCAAAAACACAACCAACCTTTTAAAATTAATCGATACGCGTACAGGTTAATTCTATACAAAAGTATATGCCATTCAAGCATGTATTAATATTAAAATGTATATATATATATATGCATATTCACTTAAAAATTACAAGGCATAAGGAATTCAAATAACAAGTTAAGTCTTCCAGCTATTGTTAAAAAAAAAATCTATATACCCTGTTTTTTTGTGCACTTCTTTTAGTATCTTACTACGATTTGGTGTTTTTTTTTATCATTATTAATTCTTCGGTTAAACATGCTAAAGGGCTAAATTGCCCATTGGTTCGAAATTATGGGTTTCGTGGATGAATATATCTATAAGATTGTATTTTATAAACGTTTTTATGAAGCAAGTTTTCCATTTTCTCGCTTCATTTTTTTTACGTTTATTTGCTGTTTCTTAACGAAGATACTTTTTGGCTGTAAGGTGAATTGTTTGCATGTAAGAAATATATCTTTTTGCTGACCAGTTACCTTCTTTATTATACCATATTATTTTGATGTTTTATTGACCCCAAAAAAAGGTTTTTTTTGTTTAAATTTAATTTTGTTTTGTTTATAAAGATTTTTTTTAAAGTATATTAAAATTTTTACCATTAAATTTTAAAATGCAATTTACGTTGTTAATTTTTTTTTGGTAAGTTTTACAAAATTTTCTTTAATAACAATTTTATTAAATATCCTTAACAGTTTTTTTTTTTTTTGGTTTTAAGAATTTCTTTATATAATGCATATACATTTAACCAAGATAAGTGCTTGTGTTTCTTTCAAAATTTATAAAATTTGAAGAAACAACCTAATAACTCTTTGGTCAACGCACCCATTAAAAAAATTATAATACATTATTATAGAAGATAACATATTTTTTATGAACTTAAGGCTTAAACTAATTGACAATTTAAAGCAAGTGCGTTTAAAAAATTTCAAAACGAATACGAATTTGAATTTTGATTTTGCATTTAATTTTCTTTTTAATATAAATTTTTTTTAAATTTAATAACTTAATTATCAACTGCATAAATTTCATTGTTCTAAATATTAATCTGAATAAAATGAAATTTATTCAGATTAATGTTTAGTTTTGGTTTCAGTTCTTCCGATACGAAATCTTATATACACATAAAGTATGTTTCGTCGTACGGAGATATACTAATTTCAATTTTTAAAATGCCAAATTTCAAAATAAATAGAAAGTTATTTCCGAAGTTACTAACAACAATATTTTGATATATTAAAGTGATTTGAAAATTTATAATAAGATAAAAAATTTGTAGTTTTATAGAATTTCTTATAGGAATATTTTCATAAAAGAAAGCTTGGAGAGAATAGATTTTATAATATAATACAATAATCCAGCGAAAGCTTAATTAAATATGTATAAATTAGTTTTAAATATGGGGTGAAATACATTTAATTAATTAAATTCCATCCAGTTATTTTAAATTATCTGACATTTTTTTCTCCAATTTTAGAAGCTTTCATACTTTTGCATTTTTCATAATTTGTGAATGTTTTCACAAATTATGAATTTGAGAATGTTGTGATTTAAACGCTGTAATTTAAACGTAACGTGTTTTACCTCTTATTAATAATTATTTCCATAAGTAACTGAAAAGCTTGAAATCAAACATGTTAAACAAATTATTTATACTAAACTTTTTTTATATTTTGATTTATAAATATTTTGATATTGATGCATATCTCTTCCAAACATAAATTAATTAATTTTTTTCAAAAGTAATAACAGTCTTGTTAGCGATTCTCAAAATAACTAAACATATCTAAGCACAAAATTAAAATATGGAATAAATTCGATATGTTTTCTAAATATTAATGTTTGACTAACTGTTCGACTAATAGTTTTGTTTTAGTATTAATTCTATACTTGACGTTTTAGAATATTTTCTTTACAAGAAGAATCCGTCCGTCCGTCTGAAAACGTTTACAAATTATGGTTTAATATAGTAAGTCGATACATAAATTGTAGCTAAACCATTCATTAAGAAAATTGAAAAATTTGCTATCAGATAAAGCCAAAATGCATCAAGTTGGCGGCTTAATTAGAATTTTCCGATACCGTGGCTTTTAATAAAAAATTGGAATTTGTCATAGTATACAATCTCCAAAATTGTAGAAAGGTACTGAAAATAGAATGAAATAGCAATTTGCCTTAGAATTGGTAGATGTAGTTATAATAATCTCTAAAATGTAAATGATGACGTTAGAGGTTAGACGTTAGAGCCTTACAGAAAGATAATAAAGAGTAGGTAAATACCAAATGTAATTTAAAATAGTACAGATTACATGAAAAATTATGAAAGAATTGGTATGAAGAGAATAAAATAAAGTCGGCAATAAATAGGCTTTTTATTGCATAATATCCAAACTATTTGGCACAAAAAACTATTTTCTTTGACAATTTTTTCGAAATTTAAATTAGTCGTGCATTGATTTTATTTTTAAATAAAATAAAACTGTAAATAATAATTAATTGTTTTTTTAATTACAGTTACGAATCGCTGGCTGAATCTTGGCATCCTATTAAAGAGTCCACGGTGAATCTTGGCATCGTATTAAAGGGTCTAATAACATTCTATTGCAATTCTAGTACACTACTACTTAAGCCACACTCGGTCTTTAGTTTAATGATTTCAATCATATAGATTAAGTAGCCCTGGAAGCGCCCTAAGGGCATAAAATTATCTAACTTTCCTGTGTCTTGTGGCTTTCACTTACTCGTCGAATTGTCAAATAATATATTAAAATATATAGATGATAGTTGAAGTTTTGAAATTTTGATTCTAAATTATTTTAAAACATGTTCTGTCAAATAATTTTTTGTGACATTTGACTTTTAATTCAATTTTACATAAACTAGCATTTACATTTAGGCGAGTACTACAAACAGAACTACTATAGTTTGTTTGTTTGGCACTTTGTTTGTTGAATTGAGTAAAATATATAGGCCTTTTCAAAGCTACATATTCTATGATTTCAACACAAAGTAAATCAATTATTTTCTTTCAGTATTATTGTGAAATTTCTAGAATTTTCCATAAAACTGAATAAAAAATTGCTTGGTGCAAGTTCACTTTAAAAAATATTACACTTTTAGTACACGTTTAACATACAAAGTCTCAGTAACGCTACAGCAACGGAGCATATTACAGGCAACTTAATTAAATATATAACTATTTGAACTTGTTTATAAAACCACTTCACAAAGGATGAAATTTTTTAAACTGGTATACTGGCTTTTTGTTCGGAGCAACTTCTTCGATCAGCCTAATAGAGCGTTAAAGAACTACGCAATAAATATCAGTTTTCGATGTTGGCGTTGAAACTTTAACTAAAAAAAATTAAGCAATGTTAGAAGTTCCAAGAACAACCTTAAATTAAGGAAATCTTATTTTTTTTTTTTTTTTTTGGTAGCAATGCGCTAAAAACATTATATTATTTTATCAAATAATTTTTTTTGTTTGTTAAATTTCTTCATACATATGCAAAATTAGTAAAGTTTAGACAGCTGCCCATGCTTATTTTTGTATAATGTATGGAATACAAAGTTTAGCCAGCTGCCCATGCTTAGTTTTGTATAATGTATGGAATACTACTTTGATTTTTTAAGCTTTAAGCCAAGGCTAACTTTAATTACAGAATGTCGCGCTTTTTTTAAGCCAAAGCTAACTATAATAGCAGAATGTCGCGCTTTTTTACCTTAGATAGTTTTATGGCAACATTAGAGATATTAGAGACATATCTTAAGAATATAATGGAAAGTAAGTGTGAGAAGTCCATTAAGCAATATTTCGGGTTATCATTTACAACATTTTATTGATTACATAATCCTTTTCGAAATTAGATTTTTTCAAAATTATATTTGAAATTAAAATAAATCCATATTATTAATCACCCAAAGGGTTTAAATATTTTATTTTTATTTAGAAACAATAACTAAAACCAATCATTTCTATTTATGCATATAAGAAGTTTTCCTTTTAAAACTAGTTTTGAGTATAAGGAAGCATCAATTTTAGTCTACTTCACCAAACACAAGTAGTTATACTAAACATTACTCATAACATAATTTTGTTCCTCAATGTTTTCAGGCAATTCAAATTTCTAGATTAATTTTCATATGTATACTATTTGCTTAACAAGAATTTTAACAGCTTAAGCCAAATACAAAATAAAACTTGTGTTTATAATATGTTATTAAGAAAATAATTTCTATCGAGTTCCGACCGACGGACAAAAATGAATAAACCTTTTCCAACCTTTTAAGAAATGTACGTTTGATATTCACAATAAGGCTTCATTTGTGAAGAAACGTAAGGGAAAAACTATTAGCAGTGAGATATTCAGAAAGATTACATTTATATAGCTGTATACCAATTCAATCTAACATTCAAGAATATAAAGTTGAGTAATTTTTTAGTAGATATATTAATTTTACTAAAATTGTAATACCATATATATCAAATTTTATTTTCGAATATTATTTGGTTATCTCAGAAACTAAAGAATCCAATTATTCTATAGATAAAAGGTAGCTGATATAATTCGTTGACACAATTACTACTAACTATTTTTATTTACATTGCGGTCGAGTTAAATTTAATTCAAAGTTGATAAATGATAAATATTAAGGATGGTTTCATCAAAATGATTCTTAATTTATTTATTTGCAACTATTACATTTGAAATTTAAAAGAAAATTATATTAAGGTTTGCTGTGAAGGTTGCTGTAAAGTGTATAAATTTATTATACAAATTGACGCAAAATATTTATATTATTTTTTTTAAATAAAACTAATGGGAAGTATAATATTTTAAAAACAATTAAATATGTATTTTAAACATTTTTATATTGCAAATGATGAGACTTTTTTTAAACTATAATTATTTACAAAAAAATGTGTTGAAAATACGGAGTAAGATTTTCTTGGGATTCCTAAAGAACCACATATGCCAACAAAATTTGAAAATGTAGAAACACAAATCGTTTTCTGCTATTTCTTATTAGGATCTAGTAAAATAATTTGTATGAATTTATGATCAAAGGATTTAATAATAAACAAGTTTTTGGAATTTAAATATATTTAAATATATATATAAATTATACGAATATGTACAAATATATATTGTTATGCTAAGATAATATACCAATAAAGTTATAAGATCAAAAGTTCATACTCATAAATCTAAGTAAACGATAAGTAAAAAATAAACACTATATGGTAGTAAATATGATAGAACATTTAAAAGAGCTCATAAATTATTCAAAAACCATCGTATTGAAGTCACCACATAGATCAATTGATGTTAATTAAATCCTAAATAACCGAAACATATTATAAACTTGATGGAAAAAAAATATAAAACTCATAAATTATTTTGCATCACTGATATTGAGACAGGAAAAAAGGGCAAAAAAAAAAAAATATGTTTAAAAGAAAACTTTGCATATATTATTATAATTTTAGTATTTTTTAATGAATAAATTAAGCTGGGTTCGCTTGACAAAATTATTAAAAATTTCTTTTTATCTATTTATAAATTTTTTTTCTAGTAGTTTTTACATTATTAAATAAGAAAAAAAAAATTATTTCATTATTAATAAGTACCTATATTTTAATTCAAAAGACATAAATCATTTGGCAACGAAGAAAAAATAAAGAACCCTTCACTCTTTTCCTATATAAATTCTTTTATTCTCTTAGTATCTATTTTTTTTTTTTATTTCTAGAATAGTTTTTGTTTCTCTTATAATATTCCCATCCATTTTGTTAAATAAGTAATATTTTTGGAAAATTTATGAAGATAACTCGTGTCAAGTGGCTGGCTATATATGGGATTCTGTTGAATCGTTACCGCTGCGAAAAAAATAATCGTTTTACTAATAAATGTTGGAGGTCCGGAATGTTACGACCTTTTTATGTTATATTGCATAAGGGATGACAAAGCAGCCTATTAAATGCTCATAAAATTTGTAAACACTTCATAAAATCAAGCCATAAATTAAATTCGTTTTGTTTTCTTGTTTATTATTGTGTTTAGAGGATTATTTAAACTTTATGAATTATTACTTAATATTGGTTTATACATATATTTTGAGAGAATAGACTTTAAACAAGTGAACAATTTTTTTCAGATCTAGTTATAGATTAATTATATATATATATGTATAATAATAAATTATCTGTAATACAGTATTTTCAAGATTTTTTATTAAGTTTTGTTGTTGTCTTAAAAAAAATTTTCCTTATTTACTATACTTATGATTAAATTAAAATTTTGTGAAACTTTTATTTAAAAAAACTATATATTACTTCAAATATTATTATTTCAAAATTTAATATTTAATAAATTTCAACTTACCCAGCTACAAAATTCACCATAAAACTAATATTTAAGTACTATCATAATTTTTGATGGCAAATAGTCCTTTTAGAATGTAATCCAAATGATTTTTATGTATATATAATTCCTTATTTGATCATAAATTGTAAAATAAATAGAAAAACCGATTTCATTGCAAATAGAACACAATATTAATTTAAAAATTATTTACTTATTTCTTTGTTTATAAAAATATGATTAATTTTTTTTTTTTGTTTTATAAACATAACATTTAACACAAAATAAAAATGTTTATGTATTTTGTCACCATACGGACAACTGATTTATGTAACTTTTGTATATTTATTTTAGCTTAAATTTGGTCAAACAAAAATATAAAATTTGAAATAAAAAAAAATAAAAAAAACAAACAAACTAACGTAAGATAGAAAATTGTATAAATTTTTATATTTTTACTTATACTATAAGTATATAGATAGTTTTCTTATTTTTTCCACCCTTAACCGAAATAATAAAAAAAAAAAAAAGAAACTAAAATTTATGACAGTTTTACCTCATAAATTTTATTTTAATAAACTTGAAATCTTGTTGTATTAACCGCATTACCGCATATAATAACAGTTGTACAAGAAATTGAAATGTTTTGTTACTTAGGTAGCCCGGTTCTTTTTATTATAAGTAATTAGTGCCTTATTTTTTTCGTAGTGTTTTTGACCTGAATTAAATGACAATTATAACTAAAATTATTGATTTATATTCAATTTAATTTTTTTGACTATTCAACAATAACACTTCTAAAAAATTTAAAACTTAGTAAATTTAATAAATTTTTATTTTATTTTATATAAAGTTTCACTGCGAGAATAAATTGAATTATTAATAATATATATTTTTTTTTTAAATTTTCTGGTAATTTGTATCAATTGCTATAAGTAAACAAAAACGAAAGAAGAAACATAATATGTAGTTAGAAATAATTTCTTTAATTTTTAAGTTTTTATCCGCTTTTTATGTATATACACTATAGCTTTGTAGACATATATTTATATACTTATTTTTTTATATAATTTATTGTTATTAATAACACTACAATTTATCCGACATTTACGTGTTAAAAGCGCCAACGTTTCAGTTTGACTAGTTGGACTTAATTTAAATCATAAAAATATCTGAGCATTAATAAAAAAAAAAAAAAACCAATGCACAGATAACACTCACTAAAAATTATTTCGCGCGCGCTCACACTTACTTTTTTTTTTTTTATATATCTGTATGTATATATACATTTTTTTTTATTCAATAACGAAATATAAAAAAAAAAAAATATACAAAAAAAAAAAAAAAATAAATACAATGAAAAAGTTATCCGAAATAAAATATAACTTTTGAGGGCTTTTCTTTTGCGCGTCTCACAATATGTGATGTGATTTCTAGGTCTGGTTTTTACCAGATTATCTCTACATATACATAACATAAATAAATATATAAAATTCATATATATGATAAGTTTTCATTTTCATGCACACGAATAAAGATACTTTTTCGAAAATCTATACATACAAAAGTTATACAAAATAAAATCTTAAATATACATTAATTCGACTTGTTGTTACCTAATAAATAAATAAATAAAAAATAAAATATCTGTGGTAGAAATCTTTGTATACCAGATTTTTATATGAAGTTTACTGAATTCTCAGAAATTTAATGTTTTGTGCACTTGAAAACAATATATATTATATTTTATTATACACAAATACACATAATAATATTTGTAATACCCGGTTTATACTAATGTTCACTTATATTTTACTTTTGTCACATATACACAACACAAACAGAAAACTAATAATTAGCACATGTTCGAATAAAAATTTATGTATAGATTTTGATTTGAGTATAAAAGGATCCGTCGGTTCATATTAATATGCTAACCGAATTAAAAAACAAAACAAAAAAAAACAAGTATATAAAGAAAAACGGACCCTTTTTATTATTATTAAACCAAACAGCGCTAGTAAAAGATACGAAAAGAACAACCAATATAAAAACGAAGAGTTATAGTACCTTCTTTCGAAAATAATGTAAAATTATTATAATGAACAAATGAAATAGAAATATATTGCTGTCTATTTTTATCATATAACCACGCCTAATTTCTATTGTAGAAACAGAGTAAGTATATTACATGATTTGACTAAAATCTCTCAAAATATTTTTTGTCCATATGTAGGTAAAAAAAGTTAAACTTTGTCAAATTTTTTTTTTGTTTATTTTGTTAAAAATATTTCTGGTATATTAATTTTCCATTAGAACATTCATTATAGTTACATTATTTTTCAAGTTTTTTTTTTTTCATTTTTGTTATTTAGTTTATGTTTAAGTTTTCGAAGTATGTATATAACCAGGTGCAGAAATACCCATCAACTAATGTTAATAAATATCTCAAAATATGTTGATCTTAATATCTATCTAATTCATATTTAATTACAGTGTGTGTTTAACCATTTATGTAAATTTTTATGAACATTTTCGAAAAATATATTTACATTTTTTTTTTTATAAGGGCGAATAAACATTATTCGAAAAATTTATGTATCTGTATTTGATTTAAATATTTCTACTAATCTGTCAATCATAGTAATTTTTAATTACACTGATGTATTGAAATTGAAATGAAATCTTTAAAGAAGGAAGTAAATATCAATAAATTGAATATACATATTTTTGTTTAAATAAATCAAAACGAATGTATCTATGTTACTAATTTTGAAATATTTAGCTTTATTCAATTTGAACTAACTAAAGATTTAATTTTATTGCTTTTAATTTTTTTCATCAATTTATCAAAAATTAGAAATACTTTTATATAAATTTGCAATTATGCCTTGGATTACATAAATACCTCTCCTTATACTGAACATATTTGCATTATACTTGGTTCAAATATAATTCTAAAATGTTAATATTTGTTGTGGTTTTCAAAATCACAACAAATATTAACATTTTAACAACGAACATGACATAAGTTGCTGGAATGAAACAAAGAATTATTTATATTCATGAATGTGACAATTTAAAAATTTATCTTAATTTTTGAGTAAAAAAACAACACTAATAAAAGATACATGAAATTTAACTATGAATCAATTTCACTTTTAATATTTAAGCAATTTTTATTTACTTTATTTACTATAAACTATATATGAGTTATTTAAAATAATTTACTTATGAATAAAGAATTTAAACTAAAATTTTAAAAACATTTCTTATAAATAGTATACAAGTAGAGAATTTTTATTTATCAAACTCACAAATGCTCTAAGTAGGACACAGTTATATTCTTATTTCATATTGAACATTAATTAAAACTTTAGTTTTCTGAAATATGTTTTAAATAAAGTTTTAGTATGATCACTAACTATTTATTGTGTGAATCAGTTGAACATTTAATATTTAATTTATTAAGAAAATTAACCAATTACAAATATTTTTCCAATATTAAATATATTTGTTGAATGAAACAATCAATGAAAATTTTATTTGAATGAAATTTTGTGACATATTTTCATTATTTATTAATACCAACAAAAAATAACAGTAGCAAAGTTAATTTAATTAATTTAAAAATCTTTTTTAATGAAAAAGAATTTCTCATTTTCTTAACCATAGTCCAATAATCTTTTATTTTATGGTAAAAAAAATTTATTTTTTCTTGTATTATAAATATATATGTTCATAACAAAATGTCTTTAAGCACAATGCGTTTTTAAACGATGCAACAAAAGTTAAAATTCAGACTTTTTTCTGTTTAAGCATTTTTTATACATTCATCTTTGCCGATGGTTCTGAAAACTGGAAAGGGATAGCATATCGAATCAATTCACGTCATTTAAAAAAAAAATTCGCGACAAGAAAAATAATTAAAACTTGAGCCTTTATATGGCTATATACATATTAATGAATTTTTTATGTTTTTCTCTTTTATGGAAAAAAATGGCAAAAAAAATTTAATGAGCCAAAATTGTGTTCTGATTCGCGTTACGATAATTATTATTAAGTAAAATTTAAACTAGTTTTTATTTATTTATATTTTTTAGATGGTGCTATATAAATAATATAATTTAGTATAAATATACAAAGGTATATATTTGTTTTTACATTATGAGTATTTATATACTTCTTAGTTTTTATATTATTGTTATTATCCTAAACCGATAGAGCGTCACTGATCTATTAATAAAAAAAAAAAAACAACTTTACATCAGTTATATTCTAAAGGACCGATGCTGAATTGGAAAAAATTCTGCACTGTTTTTATAGAAACATATAAAAAAGCTTGTTAAAATTTCATTAAAAATTATTTACATATATGTATAAATAAAGTATAGGTGTATACAATATACATATAACGACTACGATAGAATCTTTTGCATTATAGTTCTTGTATTTACAACTTAAATAAAATTTAGTTTCCTATTGTTTTTTTTTGTTACAAATTAGTTACTTTCTTAAAGCGCATAAATATAAAATCTGCCCTACATTGTATTTATGTATTAGCATTTTTCATTATTTCTAATATGTAAGCATATAAATGTTGGAAAATATGTAAGCATTATTTCTAATATGTAAGTGTGATTTATAAATGTTTTTTTCTTAAGATTTTAAAACTTAAATACGAAACCAGTACTTTTTTGTTTTACAGGACGATAAAAACCGCGAGCAAATTCCAAAAAATGGACAAATGAAAATTTTGAAATTTAAAACAAAAGTTAACGGTTTAGCGAAATGTATAATTTAAATCAACACTTAATTATAGTAAAGAATTAAAATTTAATAATAATATCTAACGTGATTCTACAGATACTATTTAGGGGGACCATGTGAAAGAATTTTAAATTGTAATCGTAAAATTCTTTTATTTAAATAAAATTAATAAATTTTTATCTAATTAATTAGAAAGGTTAAAGTTTAAGTTTGTAGGGATTCTGCATGTAGTACCTTTCGAAACAAAATAAAAAGCTTAATATTATGAAAAGCTTTTACTAAATAATTTATTTCAAATCAGAAACAGTTTGTCCTTCTTTTTCTTTATCAAAAGATTGTGTAATATTTTATGTCATATTGCGCAGAAACATTTCTACAATATAAACTTCAAGTAAATAATCTAACATAGGTTGATTTGTTACTTGCTCCACCTTTATTTCCCTCAAATACACTGAAATCTTCATTTCACATAAATGTGAAATCTTTTTATGTGAAATCTTCATTTCACATAAAATACAAAATTGGTTAGTATACAATCTGAACATTGCGATAACTATAAAAAGAAACACTTTTTTGTTTAATTTTCAAAATACATATTCTATTTTATTTTCTATTTAATTGAACTAATTAAAACAATGCCGACAGATAACAATGATATTTCTAGTCACAATATATTATTGTTTAAAATCATTAACCTGTTTTTCTTATATGTATAACTGTGAAAACCAGACAAGGACATTTTTCACAAATATGACGAAGAATCCTTTTATTTGAATAAAATTGTGGAAAATAACAATTTATTTTAGTGAATTGTTTATATATTTCAAAGAAATCTTTTTTGAAAACCTTTTTTTTTACAGTAACCTTGAACTAGATTACTTGTTTCATACCACATTTTAAATAACTATAATTGCACGTAATTACGGTCCTACCCAAAGTTCACCTGAAAGGATTTTTTGTACAGTTTAAAATTTAGATCTATCTATACAATAGTTTAATTTAGCCGTAAAAAGATTTTGAATATTCTGCAAATAATTTAAACATTATTAAAATTAGCTTACAAATTTTTTTTTGATTTCAAATATTTTTTAATCTAGTTATTTTATGATAGATTTTATGATATATGTACATACAATCATTTACATCGGACAAATAATAATTGATAAACTAAAAAAATACAATTTTAAATAAGAAATATCTAATAAAATTTATTATTATTTGGAAAATATTAAAAAATAAAATATTAAATATGTTGTTCTGATTGATGTTAAGTATAATTTATTAGTCTCCTAAATAAGTTTATACCTATTAATTATATGTATATTTTTTATTAGTACTTTGGTTAAAAATAAGCCTGCCTTATCGACAATGCTAATTCATGAAATAAAAAATACTATAGTGTAATTGCAATTGACTTTATCCTAATTAGAAAAAAATACATCCCTTGTGTTGCAATAATTCAATATCTTGCGCACAGAATGTCACACTTAGATGTCACTACCAGTGCAGAATACAAAAAAATTCATGGTTACGAGATCATTTAAAAAGTATTGTATATCTGAAGTACGAATAAGGATTCCATTACATTACATACTTTTTATTAATAAATAATTATAATTGCAACACTGGCAACTCTATAATCGAAAGATAAAAATAGGATTATAATATTTTATAAAAAGTATTTTTAACTATGAAATTAATTTGTAAGCCATAGGATTAATATTGCACAAAACACACAATGTTAAATTGCACAAAAATTATCTAAAAATAATTCTTTTGAAGTACCGAATAGTCAACGGCAGCAATATCTAATATTGTAATAATAAGTGAATTTTAATTTTTTTTAATAAAACAAGCTATATATGTATACATATATGATTACTACCATCGAAAAGGTTAAATATGTATTCTACGAGGGGATATTTATTGCATTTTATAAGCTATACCGAAAAGTTAAACTTGAATGAAATTAGAATAATTTTAATATAATTATGTCACTGTAATGATAATTCCTGGAATATATTGCATTGCACTCTGTACAGAAGTACAGAATTAATATAAATTAATATAAAATAATTTGATGTTTTTGCACCTGAACCAAAAGTATGTCACGATAGTGCTAAAACTTCGAATTATTCTATAATAAGAACATTGAACTAATAACTTATAATGAAAACAAAAAAAATAATTTCAAATTTAACGAAATCATTATATATAAGCTCCAAATGCATTTAGAATAAAAAATACCCCAAGTATTAAATTTTACGAATCAATAACAATCGATATCCTGCGTGTATATTATGAAGATAATTAGAAAACCTTTGTATATATATTCATTCATTTTTAAAATTAGTTCAAGGTTTATCTAAATTTTCTATGTAAAGCACTCCTTCATAACAACTAAGTCTTGTCAATTATTGAATTCCAAAAGCGAAAACAATATTATTTTAAGAATATTTGAAATGTATTTTATTATTTTTTTATATGTATATTATGTATTATAGAACATTAAGGGTGCCTTTTTTTAAAGCGATTTTTTTATTTGTGAAATGCGTCATTTGTCATTCTGTCATTGTAAAAAGCCAAACATGATTCTAAGTGAAAGTGTAAGCTAAAATGTGCTTTAGGATATAATTTAACCAGGGTGAAAAAACTGATACATCTGTAATATTTTTGTATTCAAATAGGTTTCTAGATAAATTTAAAAATATACATTTAGAGAACACTTTAAATGGAAAAATTTATTATAAATATAATAAAACTTACATTGAGATCGAAACCTCTTGTTACTACATATATTTTCTTACCAATAAAAGATTATTCCATATAAAACATAGTGCCGTGATGTAGGGTAAAACAAATTATTTTATTTTATTTCGACAATTTGAAATAACTGATTCTAAAGAACCAGAGGTAATATGAATTCTTGTTACATCTTTTATAATTATATTAAAAATCACGTAAATTATCTTGAATCATAGACTCTGGAAGTCACGTGACCAAGCGAAATCGTAATTATTTACCCGGATTTATCCAAAATCTAAATCTTAGTTCTAAAGTTGATGCTTTTGCTTGTGATTATACAGATGGATAGGAATAATTAAATAATTAAAATATAAATCAGTTTATAAGGTTTACGTCTAACTGCGAAAGCATATTTGCGCGAAAATTTGGAAAATAAACTGCGTTAAACATAATTAAAACTTTCGGATCAAAAACTTGTTATTATCATTTATTCTAGCGAGATAATTATACATATTTCTAATTATTAAATGCTCAATCGAAATATTTGCTCCATTATCCAATCACAGATGAATAAACGAAGTTTATTTATATTTCGAGTTCCATATTCTATTCATTTGTTATTCTATTATGAAATTTTACATAATTTATTGCATGTTTAACGATAAAATACAATCAATCAAAAATCTGATACATCAGTCAGGAGCCAAAAACGAAAACAATGTCAAGTTCTTTTATCATACGACAGAAAATATTCATGAAAGCAGGACAAATTTATATTTGAAGCTATACGGTAAATTCTATAAGATTTTTTCCTTCAAAAAGACTCTTACAGCACCCCCCCCCCCCCCCCCCCCCCTCTCTAACAAATTCAAAATTGTGCTGACGGTAATATTACCAGAATGATGTAGATAAATTTCAATTCAGACAGCAAGCTTAATATCTGGTGTAAATTATTTGTGTATTGATGAATGAATTTATTTCGAAATGAATGGTTCGAGAATTAGTTTTTTATGGTAAAGTTACTTAGACAAAAAGTTAATATAAATATGATAAAAAATATAACAAAGAAATAACGTAAAACGTTTAAGTTACGAACAGTTCATTCTGTCAACAAAAATGAGAAATTTTATTTTATAACGCACGTAACAAATACATACATATATAACATAGCGCCGTTTTAAATATATATAAACCAGTCAGGTGCATAAAATCACAGTATTGTGTTCCAAATGAAGAGTTATTTATATTCTAAAATTTTATTTTGACTGCGCGTATATCAGTCAGTCCCTCTTTTTTTTTCTTGATTACACATATTTCAAATTTCGTTTTTATTTGGTGCTTCTATATTGTAGTAACACAGGATATTTAAATTATTTTTTAAAGGATTTCTTTAAATGTATATAATTTATCTGTTTTTTTATTTTTTTTTAATTTGATATCTATTAAATCTTTTGTCGCTATCATTAATTTATTTAAACTTATAATTTTGTATATAAATTTTTATAATTTATTATGGTAACATACTAATTCATTTTAATCTAACTCACTAAATGATGAACCAGAACAGAACATAATAAAAAAAATTACAATAAACAGAACGAAAAAACACAGTCTACAGACCAAAAGGGTTCTTATGACATTTGTATGGTAATTTGACATAAGTTTTCGATTTATGGCTTTTTAAAATGCTTTATGGACTTAATTTTTTTTTTTTGGTTTTAATTTATATGTGAATTAAGAAAATTTATAAATATCTGTAATACCTGTTTGCCCACCGTATTCATATCAGACCTTTTTTTTTTATTTTTATAAATAATTTTTATTTTTTGACCTCGTAAATGTTTTCTATATCACATTTCTTATATCAAGATTGAATAGATTATAAAACTTTGGTCAATTTTAAAGATTTGCCAAACTTTTTTTATTTTTCATTGGCACGTTTTGCGTGTAAATTACGTTCCTCAAAAACTTACTTTGATTCATTGTTATTAAATAATATAACTAGAATATGAATATAATTTTTTTTAATAGAACAATTAAAAACGAACAAAGTTTCAAAAATAAATTAGGAGTAATAAAAAGTTTTATGTATTTTTGTAATTAAAATTATTCTTTATAAATGTTACCCGAGTGTCGGCTTAGTTCTTCTGCAGTAACAAAAAAACTTATTATTATATGTTTTAATTACATTTTTCATTTTCAAGACTGTGCGCTGTATTTGCATGTCTACATAAGTCGGGAAAAAGTTAAATTGCCTCAATAAATGTTTGAAAGAATTTTATATTAAATTTTAAAATAAAGACTGAAAATTTCACTACAACAGTTGGTAGGGCCATACATAGAACATTTTTACTGAACAGTTTGAAATTTATGTTAAATTATGTGATTAGTATCAGTGAAAATTTCTTCTTTTTAAATGATATTATTTTTATATAGCATAATGTATTTAGAAAAAAAAAATATTTTTTACACTTGTACGAATAAATGAATTACAAAGTACTAGTTGAAATGTTCGTCCAACACAATTCTTGCACCCTGTCATATTTTTATAAAGTTCTATTTTTCAACTTTAATTAATTTTTCAGAATAGAATAATGCACATAAATAATATATTAAATATTTTAAATAATTCATATAGTAAAAAATTAATCAATAATAAAGACCAGTACAAAGCTTGCATAGTTAATCAGCGAAATTGTCTTTTATAAATGTCAAAACACCTAAGCATTGAAAAAATATTTAATTTGACTTGAACTGGTGATGTAATAGATAAGTGTGAACAAAATATTCTTCACGCCTGACAATATACAAAATTTTACTTATTAAACTTATACATATATAGGTAATATTTCATTATTAAATTACAATATTCAAGATTTTGATTTAATTTGACGGGTATAGTAAATACTTGAACCGTAATGAGTAGACATTTAAAAATCTACCTACGGCATTCGTCATAGAAAACTATTTGAAAACATTTCATTTCACTTAATATGTATTACAGAACTATCAGACCTATTTATGCGTTAAATAAAAATTATGATTAAGTCCAATGTGTAAATAGTTCTGTTATTCAAAATACGAATTTCAGCCGTCACATTGAACGGATTGAAAACTTCCTAATAAGAATGCTTTACAGATCGCTGTAAATTTTAGGGCAAGGATTTAACGCAGATCTAAATATGTTACATATTAAATGAAGAAAATATAGTGTTCCAAAAAAATGATTTTTACTTATGCCAATTTTCAGTTTAAGCAAGACATAAACCGTAAATTGCACAAGCGTTTATAAGGTTTATATAAGCTATAACCAGACTTGTATCTAGTACCTTCGACAGACTAAACTATTTAATGATTATTAATTTCTTAAAATATAATTATGCATCACGCCTTGTAAGTTTAATATTAGTGTATATTATCATAATCTCATTAATGATCCTAATTTTAAGTATATTCTCAGAACGATTTTAATATATCTCCCAATATGCGTACGCAGTGGTAATTAGTTAAATCCTCTGTGGAAAAACACATATTATTTGAAAAAAGCACAAAAAAATTGGTATTCAGCAGGAAGAAATTGGGAAAAGAATATAAATATCACAATTGTGAAATACAATCATCATGAGATATGTGTGATGTCAAATATTAATGACCATTAAATGCCAAGTATCACATAGTTAATTATATTTAAACAGAATCGTCTTATAAATTACTAAATATCTCTAGAAGCGAATGTAATCAAATCAAGTCTGTAGTGTAATAACCCTCAGAAAAGTGGATCAGAGACTGTGTGAAGATTGTTGTGTGCGTCGCAAAAAAACACTCTGTCCGCTTTCTCCTCGGTAACATTAAAAACAAATAAAATATTAGTCATATCCTATATGACTATCCAAGTAAAATCAAGACCAGGTACAGAATAAGCAACAAATGAAATTCCTCACATTCCTCAAGGGCGCAGATTGGACACAAAAACAAATGTATTTGCAAGCAATGTAGTTTATTTATTCTTTTCTCGTAATGTTTCAAACATTTGTAGTAAAACTGGTAAAAAGTTATTTTGAAGTAAACGAAAATTACATATGCGTCAAAAGAAGATTCGTTAAACTAAACGAAAATTACATTTGTGTCAAAATTATATTCGTTTAAGATAAATTAACTAGTAATTACTGTAAAATTTGTGTTTACATATACAGTTCACATTTGATTTAAATTGATTTATATACCGCAATTAACCTTTCTTTTGATAACTGGCGGTGGCCTACGCCTAGTGTACTATGCCTGTGGCGCTGGATATACTAAAATTATCTATTAAGTACGCGCATTTTCCTTAATTACTATTTTTCCTCCAAATAAAATTTGCAGGTTTTGTGATTGTTTAAAAATACGTTTGGGATAAAAGTTTATTTTTATCACTGCAGGCATTCTTCATTGCCCGCGTTGGGTTGAAACCTAAAAAGCCTAAATCGGGTTGCCAGCAATAAAAAGCATCAGGTTGCCAGCAATAAAAAACAAAAGGTATGTCTAAGGTTCGGCATCCATGATATGTCATAGAATTCTTATGTTCAAATTGCAATAAATTACTAATAAAGTCACTTGCTTGTTACAAATAAAATTTCTTAACTACAAAGAAACCTATGGTTTCAAGATCTACATAAAATTAATTTGGGACTTGCACTGGTCCTAGTCCTACAATAGAACAAAATATAAATATTTATTTGAATTATAATAATTATATTATGAATTTCTAAATTAATTTATTTAAGTTCTTTGTCGTAATTAGCCAGTGATAATTTGGCTAACGGACGAGTTCATATTTATTAAAAAAATATTCTTTCCCAATCACAATACATAAATGCAATTCTATATAGATTTATCTGTTTGCTTTTCGAAACGTGTGTGTTAAACTTCATATTAGAATTGTAAATCCATTATAAACTTAATATTTACAAATATTAAACATTATTTTACTATAACTGTTTTTAACATAAGTGTTGCATCATAATAAAAGTAGGCACACTATTTGGATTGCTGTTACCGCCAAAATTAAAAAAACAAGTCTCAGTTACGTAAATATCGTTTACTGCAAATGTCAACAAAAACATAAATATCGTTTACTGCAAATGTCGTATTTTTAGAAATGGTGTAAAACATTTACTCTAAAAAAGTTGTATGTTGGCACTGAAGAAAGCTCTAAAAATTACTAATCGTGGAAAAAAATTATATTTTTTAAAATCATAAAAAATATTTAGTGTACTTTTTGTAAGGATTTTGCTACAATAGAACAAAAATAACAAATACATGTAATTTTAATGTTACCAATCTTTTTAAAGCCTTTTATTTTTATAGAATAACAGTGGTAAGTAATAATTGTTGCTTAAAACAAAGCTATTTTAATTGTGATGATGTAAATAATGTTCGCATAAGGTCTAATGAGATAATAATTTTGGGATAAAGCCAATATATAAAGTAGGGGAGCAAATAACATATTAATATATTTTTGTTAAGAACATATCGACGTGAAGGTTGATATCGCGGAAATAATATCCGATTTAGAATTAATATAGTTTGAATATTGTGCTGCTAGATGAAGAAGATGTTTATTAAATTCCATTGTTGGACCAACATTCCATTGGCACAACTAAGCAAATCCAAGTGTGTTAATTTTTATTTGTTTACTTTGTGGACCTTGAAAAATTGTTGAACCAGCCTGTAGATTTGTTTAACCTCTAGATCAGGGATGTCGAACTTTGAACAAAAACCTTAAATATATATGCTTAGTTAACAATTTTAAGTAATTTAAACTTCATTAATTCATGAATTTATTATAATAGAATTAAAGAAATAGCAACATAAAATCAATGTGATATTTGACATTGTGTTTGACACAGCAATGCTTCGATATTTGGTTCGATCGAAGTAGCTGTTCTCAGTGAGTTCTCAAAATTCTCATCACATATTTTGCTTCCATTTTATTCTTCGTGTGCTTCATCCTTGAAAATAGCAGTTCACAAATGTAGGTACTTCCAAATAGCGATGCCATGAATATTGCATGATTGTGAAGCAAGGGTTTTTTTCTCTGGGAAAACATATCTTATAAAAGTCCACTAAAGAGCAATTATTAAGTATTGCTTTAAGTTGAATGTCAGATTGCAGATCTATGCATTCCATATGAAAACTTGCAGGTAATTTGTTTATGCCGACTGAATAGCGTCGCAAATTAAGCCGGGTTTTTTTTCAAAATTCGCAGAAGCCTTTGACTGGATTCGAACCCGGGACTTTCGGATTGGAGGGCAGTTGCTCTAACCACTGCACCACTTAGCTGTTTTAAATTAATTTTGTTTTGGAATAAAATCCATTTATTAGTATGACCCAAAATTACTGACCATATCGGTGACTGACCTTATCGTAATTTTGACCAAGTTCAAGAACATACATTTTGATGATTTTAAAATTACATTAAAATATTGTAATTTTGTTTGAATTATGTTCAAAACGACAACCAGAATCGAATGTTCAAACCTAAAAACTTGTGAAAGTATACTTTTGTATCAAAATATATAGCATTTTAAAAAACAAACTGGATTTATCAATTCATTTAATAACTTTTCAATAAAAAAAGATTCAAATCATTCGAAATTTGAAACAAAACATTTACTTCTTTTAGTAAATCAGCGCCGCGATTCATTAAAATTATAACTACAGGCTGTAAGGTTTGTATAGAAGAGATAACTGATTATGAATAATAAAATGATTTTAATATTTTAAAATTACTTTCCAACTTATAATATTTTGTTTCTAATCAAAAAATCCTCATTGACACATTTAGTAAGCCAAAATATTTTAATTATCTTGAAAAATTAAAATGATTTGAAAGTGTAATTTGTACAATGTAAACGAAATTGTTAGAAATAATAAGGTGACAAAACAGTATAGGTAGGTGATCTATTTTTAATAAACACAACAGGGTGAGGTACACCGTGTTCAAAATAAAGACATAACTAAACTAAGTGTTTCAAATATAGAATAATTTGGAACGAAAATAATTGGAAACTAAAGAAGACTATCTAGAAAGTATCGAAGAGGAAATTTGAATGTTAACAATTTTGGTAAAGACATCAGTAAATATGAATATTCTGAATGCATATTCCGCCAGCCAGTTCAAGTTTTTCATATTACGACATATAAAGTGTCGTAATATTGCTGAATTTTCTTTACAAATTACTAATCGAATGTTCAAATTCACACCAAAAAATTGATTTTTAACCCTGAAAATAACTCTTTAAACTTCATTCTTGTCATGTTGTCAAAAAAATAAAACTGTGTAATAAAATTTCAATAAAAAAAATCAAGCCTCTTTACGTCAACCTAAAATTTATGAAATTATTGGAACCTGGTTTTTCAATTTATGATAAAAAAATTTATATTTAACGCTTTGAAAACAAACAAAAAATTGTATTTTACGCTTTGAAGTAATTGTAAAGTAAAAATGAGTCAATTATGGTATACGCTATAATATACGGTAATGCTCGAAAAAAGTGTAATCAATTATATCTATAAAACGCAACTACTTTCGTTTTCTAAAAAACGAGCTCTGGTCTCGAGTTTAACTATTTTAAAAGTTCTGAATTAATAAATATTTGAGTTTCAAATGTTGAATGAACTTTTTTTAGACACTCTGTACCTGAGTATTAAAAATTTAAATAAAGAACATTCAGCAATATTACGACACTTTATATGTCGTAATATGAAAAACTTGAACTGGCTGACGGAATATGCATTCAAAAAACTGATTATATATCATTTATTGTAAATCATTTATTGAGAATATTCATATTTACTGATGTCTAAACTAAATATGTTAACATATGTACAAATTTCCTCTTCGGTATACTTTCTAGTTCGTCTTCTTTAGATTCCAATTATTTTCGTTCCAAATTATTCTATATTTGAAACACTTAGTTTAGTTAAGTCTTTAGTTTGAACACGGTGTACCTCACCCTGTTGTGTTTATTAAAAATAGATCACCTAGCTATACTGTTTTGTCACCTTATTATTTCTAATTTCGTTTACTTTACATTGTACAAATTACACTTTCAAATCATTTTAATTTTTCAAGATAATTAAAATATTTTGGCTTACTAAATGTGTCAATGAGGATTTTTTGATTAGAAACAAAATATTACAAGTTGGAAAGTAATTTTAAAATATTAAAATCATTTTATTATTCATAATTAGTTATCTCTTCTATACAAACCTTACAGCCTGTAGTTATAATTTTAATGTATCGCGGCGCTAATTTACTAAAAGAAGTAAATGTTTTGTTTCAAATTTCGAATGATTTGAATCTTTTTTTATTGAAAAGTTATTAAATAAATTGATAAATCCAGTTTGTTTTTCAAAATGCTTTATACAAAAATATACAAGTTAACACAGGAAAAGCTATGTACATTATAATAATTTAATTTAGATTATTAATTATATTACATATATATATTAAAATAGCATCATATAAAATATCAGAAATTTCTAAAATATGGGGTACATTGATCGTACTCGTTACCAAATGGACAACTATAACGAAGAACTTGTCAAAAAATTATTTATTGTTTCATTGTTATTCTCCCTGCAACACAAATTTTGATTTTATTTTAGTCAATAGATTTTTTTCTGGTTTCTTCTCTTCTTTAGGTATCTCCCCGGGACTTCTGGTTAGAAATGATAATGGTAAAAGGACCAGTCGCATATTTGTATATTATTTTAGTTATTTAGATAAATTATTTTTAGTTATTATTTTACGATGCGAACACATGGGATGGTATCGCTGCTGAAGTCGGTATATTATGTTGTATATGCGGTGACGAATTTTGTGATAAAATTAATGAAGAATCTCTGTACCCGGATGAAGAAATCTCAATCGATTGGCCTTGCTGATAGTTTGGTTCTGAAGGAAATATATTAATATTACTTGAGAAATTATTTTGCAATGGTGTAGTTTGTTCTGAGATCTGATGTATATTAGGACATGCGATGTTAGTTTGTGTTTGATTGTAATGTGGAGAAATACAATTAGTTTGATGCTGATAAACAAATTGTTTCTCTGATGAACTTGCTAAACTATGATCTTTCTTTGCTTTCATTCTTCGGTTTTGGAACCATATTTTAATTTGCCTTTCCGTTAGATTTAAATTGTGTGCCAATTCTATTCTTCTTCTGCGTGTCAAATACCTATTAAAATGAAACTCCTTTTCCAGCTCTAAAGTTTGGCATCTTGTGTACGTTTGCCTTGTACGTCTATCTTTTTCTTTCATTTCTGCAAATTGTTATATTTATTTGATTTAATATTTTATAAATTTTTATTTAAAATAAAATTCATATTTAGATTATGATTTACCTAACACATTATCGCCATTTTGTTCCCATTGATATTCATCACTTGTTGGTTTTGAATTAATTTGATTGACAACTTGACATTTCGTATTTTCTAGCGGTGATAAGGGTGGAGTGCTTATGCTTCCTACAACACTTATCGGCGAACGTATTATACAATCATTGGTCGATGATATATTTGATGGTGGTGGTGTTGGAAAACCATCCTTTATACAATGACTTTGAGTTTTTGGTGAGCATCCTAAGTAATTCGCTTCGGTAGAATTTGGTGAAAGAATACAAGTTTCATTTATTTGTGTTTTATTCCATTCAAATTTTGTTGAGGATGAATATTTTAATGATTCATATCCATTTAAATTATTTGCTAAGGAATCGAATTTTTCAGTGAAATTATATTGTTGATGCTGCTTAACGGGATTATTGTAATAGTTTGGTGTATACTTTAATTTTTTAATAGGATCAGTTAAAAGAGCTCGAAGTGCTGGTGAATCATTTGATGGTAAGGATTTCCGTTTAAGACTTTTTGTTTCTTTTTCAATACACGTCGTACAATCACTTTCAATACAATCCTTAATATTTTCAGCATAAGATGTTTTAGATCCCGGATTGTTTGATGAATATCTTGGAATTGTATAATCCAAATTATTGTAATAATCTTGTTGTTCGTAATTAGCTGATATGTCCCAGTAATAATTATTATTTGCTTGATTATATCCACTATTGTAGTAATCAGGATAATATTGATATTTTCCTGACATAATTCCATCTTGTTGGGAATATTCCTCACTCCAGTAATGCGTTGTAGTCATTTTAGTTCACTATTATAGTTATATATCTTATTCTAGTTAGGTATATTAAAATATAAAATGCAATATACTAATGTTGCAAACTGAACTCGACGATATATCTGCTTTGAATGATTACAATTTCTATTGATCGTTAGCTTAAATTGCATTTCATATCAAGTAGGGTAGGTTTGGCACACGACATACAAACCTATCAGTGTATGCGTGTATGTAAGGATACCACTACAACGGTTTTTTTTTGTTAAATAATATACTATAGCAGTAATGATCCCTAAATATAAATCGTCATATTTTTTTTATTACTTTTTCTCTATAAAGTTGACAGGCAGACAGGGTTGAATTGAAAAAAAAAGTAGGGGAAATATATTTGCTAAAATTTAACACGTAAACAGGAAACCAAATATTTCTTTCAGATACATAGATTAGAAGTAAATATTCATTGCAAACAGAGAGAAAGAGAGTGAGAAAGTAGTTGGAAAAATTTACGTAAATAGAGAAAAATTTTGAATTCCTGAAAGGTATTGTAAAACAATAAAAAATAATTTAAATTAGCCTCTAATAGTTTGAACAATTGTAATAGAGTTTAAACTTAACAATTTCTGTTAAGGATATTTATGATTTACTTTATGCTACAATTTGTTTTATTTTGCTATTTGATGTTCAAATTTAAGAAGCATTTATTATTATTTTAGTTTATATTTTAACCTGTATGCCATACTGATTTAGCAACTGGTACTATTTTTAAATATTTGACTTTTAGAATTATTTTTTTATATTTTAATCAATCTTTCCGTTTAAGACTTTAATCACAGAATTTTCGATTTAGATATATTAAATTTATATATGTAATTTAGGGTGAAATATAAAATTTCTGTTCACAAGTAAATATTATTTTATGCCGCAAAATAAACTAATTTTGTTAAAAAAAAAGATGAGAAAAGGGATGATGTTGTTTATAGTGGGAAAAAGTTAATTCCTTATTGCACTATTGCACAGAAATTATATTGCAGCTCCCACAAATACATTTTGATTGATACTGAATGGCGATTACAGCAGAAAAGGTTAATAGAAATTTTATTGGTTTGAACAGCTAAATCTTATGTGGGATATTGCTTCAAGAGCTAAATCTTATGTGTTTATTTAAGTCCAAAAACCTAATAAAAACTTAATGCTATTTAAGTCCAAAAACCTAATAAAAACTTAGGATACTTTTGTAAGAAAATGCATTAATATATGAATCTTGAAATATAAAAATTTAAAATTATGAATAAAATAAAATGTAGTATGTATTTAGTTTTCAGTAAATATTAAAAAAAAATTGATATTGAAATCAAAATCGGAAATCAGGTCTTATTTAACATGTTAAAATGTTACACACTTAAAAGTTATCGATACAAAAACTAAATACAGACCCAATCTGTTCGATTTCAATTCTATGCTGCTGAATTATATACAAATAATAAAAGTATAATTTAATTTATTTGTGCCTTTTGATAATAGAATATATTGCAAAATATACCCTATTTTTCATTTTTCAAACCAGGAACTGCATTACTTTCGTTATTTGTTTCGTTTTTCAGGGAGTTGTCCCATATTTTTGAAAAAACCAACTTTTTAATTAAATCAACTGTTGTATTTTTTGTTCATATGATGAAATAGTATTATGAAAACATAAAAGACTTAATGTTGATGCATCAGTATTGGCATCATACATTATTTACTTATATATACATTTCACTTAACTATTTTTTTTTACATGTTATTTAGGGCAGAAAAAGTTAAATGTTTATATTGAAACTAAAATAATTTCATCAATGCGTATAGTTCATGTTTCAATTTCTGGAGTTTATATAATAAAATCTATAGTTAAAATCTGATGAACAATATATATTTTTTGATTAATTACCTTTTTGGATTTTGAATTTGGTCAATATGAAATTCTAACTATATCAGTTCGCGACATTTAACTGATAAATATTTTACTTAATGCATAATAGTAAGGTTCGAGAAATCAAATAAAATATGATACATCAATTCAATATTTATTATTTGTATAAAAATATTTGTAATATAGTACACTGAAAGTATACGTATTAGTTGAATTTATAATTTTACTTAAAGTTTTTACATTATGATTTATAATAGTATAAATATGTATAAGTCAGGAAAAATCTAGACAAAACATTTAAATTATATTACTGCTCATACTATTGTCTTAAAAATTATTGCATTTTTCCTTCATATCCAAATTTAAACATATTTCTAGTTATTTATTTGCTCAGCTCATAAAATTAAATAAAAATCGGTTTATCTATATTTAATTTATTTTTTATTTTTTATAAGATTGTATATTACAAAATAACCTCATGATTATATCTATAAAATATAAGAAGGTGTACGTACGGAATGTCTCTGTCAATGTTTATGTTTCTTTTAGTGTTTTGTTAATGGATTTCTGTTCAGAATGTGATAAGTTTGACACTAATTCATTAATTATTCTCTTCAGCATTTTGTATTGTTTAATGAAATTTAATGATGTCATATGCAATTATTAAAAGAATTTTAATAATTTTAAGCAATAAATCTTTTTGAAAATTGATTTTTTTCTTATTTCGGGAATTTAAGATATTTATAATTTTAAGTATATATTATGTTAAATTTAATTTTTTAACTATTGCTCTTTTCCGAATACGTTTTACAATTATTGAGTTTTTATTTTGTATTAAAAATACAAGAAGTTGGAAATATTGCATTTTAATTTTAGAATTCCTTAGATCTTTGGCATTTATACCCTTAAACTATTTTAAATTAATGAAACAAGAATTTTGCATATGCAAAAAAATATTTAAAAGGGTGGTATACTCATAATTGTTGCTAAACCAATTTTTAGAAGATTTGGAGAACTTACTATACGATTTAAACAAAATTTTATGTTCTATTCGCCGTTTGCAAAACTTATTTTTTAATGATTCATTTCAGGCCCGAAATATATATGTACTAAAACCAATAAGCTATAAAAGCTCAAAAAGCAAATAAAGACTGCTATCCAGATCTGGTCTATTATTATTTTTTTAGCTCTGTTTTCTTACTGGTAGCAAATTCGTCAGTCAACACGTGGTAGGTAAAATTTATTTATTATATTTAACTTTAATGTAATGTTGTTAAAAAGTTATGAAAACGATATCTTTATATAAAAGTATATAAGATGATATACCTTTTTGAAAGTGTATGCATATTTTTATGAATTTACAAAAATAATATCACATAATGTTTGTTAGATGTGTAAAAATTCCAATTTAATAAATTAGTAAATAAATAATTTCGGTCATTGATTATCTATATTATTATAGAAAACCCTTAAATTTATATAAAATATTAAAATATTATGGTGTCTGTAAAAATTGACACCTCGTGAATAGTTTTTATATTTTGATTTTTTTTTCTTCCATAAAAATAATAGATAAGGAAATGCACTAAATTAACATTTTTATATCAATTCTACCACAAAGTGGCTCTTCTTGGTATCCTTATAATAATGATTGGCATGAAAAATGACCTGAAAATGATTTCAATAGGTTGCATTATAACCGAATTGCACACATAATTAATGATGGTGTAAAATAGAAAAAATACTGGCTTGGTCTTATGTTAAACATGCAAAGTTAATAAAAGAAGCCAAATGCCTTCGTACGGATATCAAGTTTGGGAATAAAAAAAGAAACAAGGAAAAATAAATCCATTAATTTTGTCAAGCGCATTTTTCAGATAAAAATTATGCAAACGGCAAAGGCATTTATTTTGTTTTGCGGAACAAAATTAGAATATAAATGATAATTTATTATTTAAAAAAGATGGTAGGAAATATTGAGTTAATTAAACAAATTAAGTTATTGATTATAATTAAAGTATAATTTTCAGTTTTTATTGCACATTGTTTATAAATATTAAGTACATTACATATTTCTTTTCAAAAAGTTCAAAAATTAATATATAAAAAACACACACCTTTTTACTACTGTCATTATTTCTTATAAGTACATATACATATATTCGAAATATTAATTTTTTTTGATTAAATTTTGGGAGTTGAAAAGAGTGTGCAATATTTATCGATGGCAAATTAATTTAATCTTTTAAGGTAATGTTTAATCAACAAGTCCGCAAGTGAAAAGGATATTATGGTAAATAAATATAAAATTAAATAACTACCACAATTTAAAATGAGAATTTATAGCATTAAATATACATATACTATAATTACTTTATAAATTCTTAAATTTATTATAAAAATTATTTACTAATATAATTAGGCTTTTTTTTTTTGAAAAACAATCAAGTTGTAGACAAGGATGAATCTTGCTGCCTCCTCCCGATTATTTGTATAGCAAATAATCTTAGCTACTAATATCGACATTTTGTTGACAATTCAAATTTTTAAAGGTAGCTACGGGAGTTTGTATTTTCAATGTTAAGAAGCCCCTGTTGGCAACTTTATTATTTTATTACTTTGACAATAATGTTCGCACGTATATTCGTATCTACTTTCTGTTTATTACTATTCTTAATAATATTTAAAAATAAATATACACCAGGAACAATATTGCTTTCAGTAAAAGATCATATATATATTTTATGTTTTTAATATACCCAACTTCTAACGAAAATTGTCGTGGTTCTGAGGTATACTTTTCAGTTTTCATACAAATATTAGTTTGATATTTCATTGACTATTATCTAATTAAAAATTAATTATCTACTATTGGAGAATTGATTTCATACAAATTTTATACAAAAAAAAAGTATACGTAAGTAATTAATTAAAATATATGTATACTTAATTAAGCATATACTACTTTTAGCATTATAATTTTCGATTTTGAATAAATGTGAAAGTATTTTTTAAATTTAGTTTTCTGTCGTCTCATAAATTCATAAAACGAAATTATTATATGGTACCCTAATAATTGTAAAATAATAAATATTTTTTCGTGAATTTACAAGACCTTCAAGATAAATCGCTGAAATGATATATACAGATATTTTCGTAGAAATCTAATTTATATGAAACATGGTACTGTTTATGTTTTGCCTATAATACGTATAAATATAGCAAGAACTTTGACTTTGAAGTTAAAAGGAATAAAAATACCGACACTGGAAAATAGTACTGTAGTAGTAAACTAATACTTATAGAAAAAAAAAATCACAAGGAATCTTTCATCTTAATCTGTACTCACGCGACAAGAATTTATTCCAGAGTATACCTTCGTAGGAATGAAGCTATTAAAAATAATTTATAGTGAATACGAAAATATAGTCAAGGACATATTTTATTTGGTAAGTCCATTCCACCATACTGAGAAGATAAATTTTTAGTATTCTTAAGTAATAGGTAATAAATTCGTTTAAAGTTCAAAGGAAGGATAGCAATTATTGAAAAAAAACTAATAGCGTCACACGCGTAATTATATCTATGTATAAAGAAAATAAATTTGAATATATATTTTCATCAGTTAGTTATCCAAGGACATGACGAAAAGTGTGTCAAATTTTAATGTTGACAATATTTTGTAAATAAGTGGATATTTTACATCAAATAATACTGTAACAAAAAAGATACTTAAAGAAGGTTATCTATGTTAATTTATACATGAACCGATTATTTTACAAACAAAATTATTGGTAAGACTTATTACGGACCATACTGAGTGGATAAAGTATGCTCAAATGTGATATTTGAAATTATAAAAATTATTTTTTTTTGATTTTCATTTTAAATGATATTATAGCATTGTTCTCTTTTTGTCAAAAGGGAATTCCGTTTAAATTTTAATATAAATAGTTTATTTATAATTTGAAATAAATTGCATATAAACATATTCTTAAATGACTTAAGTTCGTATTGGATGGGCTTAATTTTAAACAAAGACAATTCATCTTCAAAAAAAGCTGTTGTTGAAAGAGTTTGATAAAATTTCATTTTATTAAAATTTTAATAAATCAACAAATAGCATATTTTCTGTTTTCTGCAATTTATTAATAAACTCTTTATATTCGAAAAAAATTCTATTACATAGTAATTAATTTTCTTTGATAAAAACTGTTTCCCATGTGGTTCCTTAGAAAAGATAATGCACGGCCCATATAAACTAAATGGCTCGAAACAGTCTACATCGTCAAAAAACAGCGCTTTTCAATAATATTTTGGCGTAAACATGAAGAATATTTTTTAAATAAATATTGCCAGAGCTAAAAAACACTTAGACTACTTCAAAAGATAAACCGCTGTTTAATTATATAAAATATTTTTTTTATTATTCAAAATATATCCATGAATACATCCATGAATATTTGATATTTTAACTTGTAAAATTACTACTATCCAAATATTTCGATAATTTACGAAATCCCGACTAATGAATTGTATAAATATATTAAGTTGAATATGGCACAATAAACAAATAGTTAAATTAAGAAATTATAGAATATTATAATTTAAGACAAAACATAATTAGAAAATAAAGAATAAAAATATTAATTTTTTTTTCGTGGTATACTTAGAATATTCAATTTGAATTATATGACCTGTTTATTTTGAAAGTGCAATACAATTTCTATTGAAATTGAAACGTACAACCTTAAATATATCGAAATAACCAAACCTGCTTCATTTTCAAGATAAATTGCTGCACATATATAATATACGAGATTTAGTAAATTATCGAAATATTTGGCTAGAAGTAATTTTTCCAGTAAAACTATTAAATATTCGGGGATGATCCTAAATATGTTTAATAAAAAAATAGTAAATACTATATTAATTATTTAAGTATTTCCGTTTCTATACCTTAATCGAAATATATGCATTTGTTTTTATACCGCAGGTCAGAAGTGTACTTTAATATTATAGCAATTATTCTAAGGTTATGTTATTATTAATTACGCCATTTTGATGTTATACTATAATTATCAGATATTTTAAATACAACTGAAGACTTTCGGCAACATATTCTTAATTTTAAGCTCATGTACTTATAATATATTTTTTTCTAAGGCTGAAATTTTCGGAACTAACATACATATATCAATTTATTTATGCAGTTAGAACCTTCATATTTGTAATAATATCTTATTTTAAAAAAATGTCATAATAACGTCTTCATTTTCTGACAAATTATGGATGTATCACAAACATATAAAAATTTATCAAAACAAATGTATATAAAAGAATGATTGATTAACATTTTTATTGAGCGTTTTTAGTTTTAGGAATATTTCCGTGTTTTCACTTTTCGGTAAAAATCCGAATCATTAAAATCCGAATCGTCAATATTGCAATATATTAAATACATCCCTTAGTAGTAATTGAATAATTTTCAGAAAAAAAATCGAACCCAACAAAAAATTTTAAAATTATTTTTTGTACAAATTTGCAAGGATATAAATTTGCGTATGTAGTGACATCTGTTTGTCAATATTTTGTGAAAAAAGAATCCAATGCGAATCGTGATTGCGAATTTCAAATTAGAGCGAAAAATATAGAAGAAGAATCACTAGAGTGCGCTCTATTGATTCCATTATGATAATGCAGAATCTGAAAGATAAGGCAGGTCAATAGAATGCATTTTAAAAAACTTGGAAAATATTATTTACCTTATTTTAGTATAAATAGGGCACCAAATTTAAGGGAATAAATATTTTATTCCCTCAAAATTTCGAAACCGTTAATTTTCTTTGAATATAATCTTTGTTGCTTTTTGTGCTAAAGCAAAAGTGAAAAAATCTCTAGCTCCACATTTCAAATATAGAAATATTAAAAATGCATATAAACCTCTTTTTCTCTTGTAGAATAAGTTTGACTTGCACTTGGGGAAAAATTATCCAATTTTCTATTAAGAAAGCCATGATTTTTAGATTTTTTTTGTAAATTTCTTTTCGGTTTTTTTTAATTAGTTTATTTTTTTGATGCAATTTGCAAATTAAGTTTTAAGCACAAATTTAGTTATTGTATAGGTTGAACATAATAAAAATTTTTTAAATAAAAAACCAAAAAAAATCTAGAATAAAATCAAAAAAAAAATCCTTAAAAAACCAAAAACACGAGCCATTATTATGCCACCACGTCCATGTCGTTGCTTCTGGATCACGATAAGAGTGTGGTAAAATGATAATAAGAGCTTACATTTTCACTCTAATTTAATTCGTTTTATTTTATAATGTTGACCATATCATTTTTATACTAAGAAACTCTTAAACGGTTGCGCTCTTAAAAGAAAATTCCTAAATATAATAAAAATTGAAAAATAAATTTTTCCAAATTTATTTATTTCATATATCCTAAATTTCACAAATCCAAATAAAAAGCCTTCTATGTACACAGAAAATTTGGTATATTCCTTATTTGAATTTGAAGAAAATCTGTAGCTGCTGCAGTCATATCAGAGAATAAAAAAAATCCGATCCTGAATTTTTTTACAAGACTAAATGAACTCAATAAGAAAGGCATGAAATTACCAACTTCAATGCTCAAGAAATAACTTCCTCAAGAAAGGCATGAAATTACCAACTACAATGCTCAAGAAATAACTTCCGTGGTATCAATAATTGAAACTGGACAAACCGAAAACTTACATGAAGAACAATATAATGATATTAGTCTGTGGCCAAATATATAAAACTGAGAATTTGATTGAAGCTGATATTCCACATAAACCAGAAAATATTGGAGACATTAAAAATTCGAAAATGACTGAAGCCGTTAAAAGTGGTGTCTCGAGAACACTAAACGATTCTCATTTTTATTTACATAGACTAAATGGAAGTAAAGAAAAAAGAGAATGGTTAGTTTACTCAGAAACAAGTAATTCTCTATATTGCTTCATCTGTAAAATATTTTCACCCAAACTAATGTCCTAAAAATAGGCTGACATGAAAATTTCAAAGAGTATAAACATTATATGGGTGCGTATGTACACTGAAACAATATAATTTTAAAAATTGATTCGAAAATATTAAAATAATATGAATCGCACACTATGTATTGAAGAAAAGCATTAACTAGAGTGGTTGCTACTGTGAAACTCTTAGGATCATTAGGATTGGCGTCCCGAGGAAATGATTTTGCTAGGAAAGGAAATTTTATTAGCTGTATGGAATATTTAGCCGAGTTTGATGATTTCCTAAAATTACACGTGGAAAATTATAATAACTGGGGACAAGAAATGTTAATTATCTTTCAAATACCATAGTTGATGATTTCATTACATTAATGCCTACGTACGTAACGACAAACATTTTAAACGATAAGCAAGCACGCAATTTTGCAATAGTACTTGATTCTACTCCTGATGTCAGCCCCAGTTAGCAATAATCTTTTATCATAAGGTACGTGGATAGAGAACATATGATACAAGAAAATTTCTTAGGTTTCATAAATATCGTGAAACATGATATTTAAAGCATATTTTAGTCTCCACAATAGGTGATTTTTCCTTGGACATTAAAAATTGTTGCGGCCAAACTTACTCCCAATATGTCAGGTTGTACAATGGATTACAAGCAAAAGTAAAAAATCATAGTAAGTATGCAATATTCGTACCGTGTGCCCATTCGGCAGAATCTTGTTCTAAAGCTATTCCCTTTTTTGACTTCATTCAGAATTTATATATTTTTTTTTTCATCTTCAACCAAAAGATGGGATATGCTCAGTATTGCTAAGTTTACATTAAAGCGAATAAGTGACACCAAATGGTCAGCAAGGGCAGATGCGGTACGTGCAGTAAAGTGTACTTTTAATTTAATAAAAGAATCATTCATGAAATGATCATTCGTGAATTTAATTTTGCTATTCGAGATTACAATGAATTTGGAAATATGGAAACAGAAGCTTTTATATTAGAAGATAGTTTTCTGTGATGAAAAAGGTGGAGACCTATTTGAGGAATTCCATGAGGTTTTTTAATAATGGTGGGTATAAAAACAAAAAAACGATATCGATTACGATTAGATGCCTGCATGCGGATAGCATTACAAACAATAGAACCAAGATTTGACAAATAGCTGGAAATAAAGTGGACAAATCAGATAAAAAAAGGATAAGAAAACAAAAACTTCAATATGATGAAAATATATTTTAAAAACTTTCGCAATATTTGTAAATCTAACTCCTAAAGAAGGTTCCGCTGAATTGAAATAATAACAGTATTGAAAATATAAAAAATATATATGAAGACGACATTGACAGGGAATCATGCATATATGAAGTGTTACAATTTCTGTTTTTTGCTAAAGAAGAAGGTTTTGCTAACGCCATGTACCACACTGTTGAAATAATATTAAAAATATTTCTAACAATACCAATGCAAAGGCTTTCTGCGATGAAAAGGGTGGAGAGCTTATTTTTCATTATCAATTCTTGAATATTTTTTATGTTAAAATGTATTTTTTATGTATAAATTAAAAAAAATAATGAAATTATGTTTTATATTTACATATTATATAAAAAAAATAATAATTATTTGTAAAAGCTAAAACAAAAAAATCAATTTATTATAGATACTATACAAATATAAATTATTATTAAGGAATACCGTTCGCAAAAATTGTTTGATATATTTGGTGGGCCGTGAATATAAAAAGGTTAAGAACCACTGATTTAACTTATTTTCGTATAAATATTAAGATAGGCAATGAAAATTAATTTTAATAATATTTTTCAGTATACAATGACAATTTTCACACTTAATTTATGCAGTTTTATTTGTTTTATGCATACAAAAACAAATATTTATGCCTTCTAATCATTTCACAAATTATGCTCAGATTCAAACAGGTAAAATTACGGTCGAAAAATATTTTTATTTATTATTTATTTGTTTACATAGTATTTAGTTCAGCATTTATTATGTCAATACCAAAAATTATTTTTCTATTTCGAAATCATACTGAAATGGTGATAGGAAAAGTTTATACGGAAAGGTATAATTACAGATTAATTGCAGGTAAAACAATTATATTATATTTGTAATGCGCGTTTCAAAAATTTGCGGCCCATTTTTATAGTTCATTTAGTTTATTAATAATTACATTGTATTACTCATATTTAAGTTAATGTAACGTACATGTATATATACTTAAAACTATAATATTTTACTATTTGTATAAAAAAAAACATGAAAATATATACATAAATAAAATATGGCAATGGCTTCAGAGACTAATCATCTGCACGCAACATTTCAATCAACCAGAATAAAAGTGTACATTATATAAAAATCTTATATAGATACATATATATGGAAAATTAATTTTTAATTTTATGAAATTGGCATTTAATTTTGCCCATTTTTAAAAGTTGCTTTGACTATTAACGGATTCATTCATTCAAAGAGAATAGTACTATAAATACAAATAATAAATTACTTACAGAATATATTTTTATTTATGGGTTGTACATACATATGAATATACAAAATTGTATTATTAGGTTTTAATCCACAAAAATAATAATTTATAAATAATTACGAGAAGTATTTAATTTTTAATATTAAGTTTAAATTTATGTGACCCTAAAATACAATTCGGATTCGAAATATACTTTTATTCCTGAGTTTCGAAAAAAGAAAAAATTATACAAATTTTTAATTGACAATGAAAAAAATTTCCCAAGAATTTTTGATAGTAATAATTTTTAATATTTGATTGATGACTAAAAACTTTGTATTGCTGAGTCTTATTATATATAACTTTCAATATCCGTATCATAATTTGTAAGAATTAATTAATATAAATTTAAAGCGAAAAGAAATACAACTCTTTTTCATGTTATTCATATGGTATTACAAATTATTAAACTTTCTGAAATAGTTATGAAAAAAACGATAACAATATACAAAATGATAAATAATTAAAAATCCAATATAACAAAATAAATAATAAAAAAGTGTAATAGCAACAATAATCAACAAAAAAGGAACAATTATTAATGAATATAAATAAACATAATTACTATCGATAATAAAAACATAGAGCCACCTAATAACTTAAATTTTGAATTAATATTGTTAAAATAGCTAAACAAAATAATTTTTAGTAATAAAAATCGATATATAATTATCTTAGCAACTATTTAATATTTACCGCTTATAACTAAAAATAGTTCTACTAAAATTTGTAGCAAAGAATCTGTATGTTTATTTGCAGAAGGTTTTATTTTCTTGTTCATCCAGCTCTCGCTGGGGAAAAAACATAGATATAATCCAACTGATCTATCAATACAACATGGAAAATTAAAAAAGGTATTGCATGTATAGAAAAGAAAATAGTCAGAATCGCTTTTATATATGATTAGAAGAACAAAGAGTTCATAGCGGAGTAACTATATGGAGCGAACGAATAACACTTTTAGTATATTTTAAGAACGTATGGACTACAATTTTAGAGTCTCACCACGTCCATGAATACTATTGTCAATTAAAGGAAAGAGTATCCGTCTAAAACCCACGATCTTTAGCAAATTCGAGACGCTGGTGAAAGAAATCTGGTGAAATCTGACGATTCTTTAAAGATCACTTACAGAAAAGTTGAAATTCATGAGTTAGTTGGGTATACAAATATCAACGTCATATACAGCTAAAAAAGATCGTCAGCAAACACAAGTACTAAGTAATACGGTATCTAAATATTACTTTTGGTTTTGTATTCGTTTTGAATTGTGTACATACATGTTTAATTCTCTTTTTGAATTCTGGTGTTGTTTACATATGTCAATAAAGATATTTTAATTATATTTACAAAAATAAATTTTATTTTTTAACAAACGAAATCAAAATTGTGAAAATATCGATTACTTATGTAGTAATATTTTCACAATTTTGATTTGTTTACTAGTATTTTAGTAAAAAAAAAAAGGTACGAATGATTCAATATAACTTAGTGAAAAACCATTCTGCGATAAACAACAAACGATTCTAATACGTTGTTATGACAAAATAAAGAATAAAGTTTGTATGCTGTCACGCATAAAAAGCAGTTTAAACATTTAATTATAACAGCGTGGTGGTCTAATTAGACATTTTAATTAGTTGTAAGAAATTTTTTTATTTTTTAATATTTTTTATAATTGATTTTCACTTATTGGTCGATAATTATCTTTTAAAATGTATAGAATGCGACATTCAAAATATGTTTATTTCGCAGTCATTTTGTAACTTTATTTTATCGTATGTGTGAGGAATAAAGTACTAAAATGAAATTAAACGGTGTTCCAGTACCGACAGACCAGTTGTAAAACTTTTATGTCATCGGAACCATATTTTTTTAATCATAAAATGAATGGAATATTTAAGTAATATTCGACAGCTGAATAATGACGAAATACCGTCTTTAATAATTTTAAATAATATGTTTCTGTTTTGTTCTAGTATTGTTAGTATGTTTGAGTACATTTTACTCGAAAAAAAATATGCAAGCATATATTTTTCTCGAAAAAAAATATGCAAGCAACCACTCCTAGAAAACAAGAACTGTTCAGGCCGCCTCTATTCAAAAGAAATAAAACTAAACTAAAATACGTATTGACAAGTATCTTTAATATACAACAAGGGTCACATATATTTAAAGATACTTCTACTTCTTTTGGTTAACATTCTTACAGAAATTATTGCTGTTACCAGCTTTAATTTTGTTACTCCTACCACCTCTATGCTTTGTATTTTGATATATATTAATAATTAATTAAATCTTATTTTTCGGCTTGGTTTTTGCTTATGTTACAGTATTGCTTTCTTTTTTTGCTGATTCAAATTCACAAAAAATTGGGATTGGTAAGTATTTGAAAAATTCATTAATATTTCATTGCTAAATCACTACAAGCATATTACTAAACTATGTTGTAGCATATTACTAAATTATGTTGACAAAATAATTATATCAATTAACCCTTTGAATAAACACTAATATAATTCAGTGGAAAAAAAAGTCCACAAACTAGATTTTTAAACAAAAAATGATCTGAATTTCACATATTTCTGTTAAGAGGTTATCTCATAATTTCAAATAATATGGCTCATTTCATGACACAAAAATTTCAGAACTACTATTTGTTTTAAATGGTGTTTATATATACTTACTAAAAATAAGTACTTACTAAATTACTACTCAACTTACTAAATAATTATACATACAGTATTTTCTTATTAAATAATCGAATATTAAATTTCTTTATATACTTCCGTCTTATAGTGTACGACTACGATAAAATATGTGTGAATGTGACATGTGACTTACTTAAAAATATATCAAATTTATAAAATTTCTACGGACTTCACAGTACTGATATGGTTTCTTTGACTTTCTCTTCAACTGGAGAGATCCCTATAGCTGATTTATCTTTTATAGAACTTCGTGCCCTATGCCTTTGCCAGAATTATTGAAAAAAGATCTTATTTGTGTTTAATTTACAAACTAATGATTTTACAAATTAATACATATTAATTTCCGCATTAGTTGTTTAATGTATTGTCAAGTTATAGTAAATTTCTTATTTTTCATATATGTTAAAATTTTTTACTTTTATTGAAACTGCTAAATTTTTAGAAAACTAGGTATTCAAGGCATATTGACTTTTAACTATTTCTGCAAAATTTCTTTTACATCAAACTGACTGCAGAGTGACTCAAAACGTGACTGCAAAGATTTTTTTTTAAATGTTTATAAAGTTAAGAATTTTTCAAAATTTCTTTCGTATTCTAATAAAACCAAAATTTTGAACTAACTTTAGCTTTGCAAATATTATACTGAAAAGTTAATTAAAATTTTGCAAAGAAGAAAATCTATTTTCGAAGATTTTGATTATTTTTTAACACTATAATTTTAACATTGGTCGTTATTTAAAAATTATCCTTTTGTAAGATTATTTAATCTTACAAAAGGATAATTTTAATCCTTCTGTAAGATTAAAAGTGGAAATACAAAAGAAATTTTTCGGTTAAATTAAGGGTGATTCATAACCATTTTAAAAATACCTTTGAAAGCCTAACGCATAATCAAATAGAATTCCAGTTTAAAAAAAAGCCGCGCAGGAGAACATTGGTACATACATTTTGTTATGTACCAATTTGTAACTGACTTCTGCCCCTCCAGCTTAATTGTCCTAATAAAGGATAATTAAGCTGGAGGGACATACATACTTTATTTGCTTTTTTTGCATCGTTGGAAGGTGCGCAATATTCATGAATTCATTTATGAGATTAGGGTCGTCCTGAAACGTCGTACGAAGGTAAGTTTTGTCAGCTGTAACCAGTTTGTATTTTTAACTTTGCTGATGAGACCTGCGACGAATTATTTCAATTGAATGGTTACATTGAATTATCACGTTTTTTCCTCAATAATAATACATTACGCATTACGCTAACGGAACTGTCGCCTTCAATGTAATCTAATATAAATAACTTTAGCTTTAAAATTTTCATTTTAAAGCTAAATAACTTTAGCTTTAAAATGAAAATTTTCGAATACATATTTAATATGGGAGAGTTTCAACTACTTTAGCAGATCTTGATACCGAAGATCTGCTAAAGTAGTTTCATCCAGAAAATATGACTTAAAAACTATTGTGTTGTTGTATAAAAGCGCAGATCAAGAATTCAGCTATGATAAAAATTTAAGATATCATATATATAATATTAATATTTAAATCAGCAAATTTATTTATTATTAGATAATTTAAAAAGAGAACTCTAATTCCCTTTTTTTGTATTTGTTACTTTTATTATATTCCCGTTTTTCACATTAACCCTTTCAAGAAGTGCGGACAGTGCTTCTTGAAAGGGTTAAAAGAAAAAAATTTGTAATGGAAATTTTGAAATTTTCTTATTTTTTACCGATTAAACTTAGATAAGCATTTTTTTTTAATTTTCAATCAGTTGAAGAAACCGGTTTTATCAGTTCAATTGAATAATCTCTAAAGTCTAAAACATTGTTTTGGTTTCCTTTTTTAAGGCGCCGTATAACAGAGTAGCAAATTTCATAAGACATAGCTATCAGCAAACGAACTTATTGCTGATACTTATTTAAAATTAAATTATAGTCCAGATTGTAGCTCATGAATCTGAAACCAAATGCATCACAGCATACCACAACACCATCGATGATCCAAATTTCTAAATACAAAATTTATGGATTCACGCCATAACCTTTAGCGAATATTATTTTAAAAGTGACCAATTTTTTATATTTCTGTGGTACATATTACCAACCATTCAATCTTATGTAAATATCTAATCGGGGCACACTGGAAATATGTATCAAAAAAGCAGCGCGACAGAATTTTATAAGTTTAGTTATATATAGATAACTTTTATCTTTAAATATATTTAGGTATACTTAGAATGAAATCTTTTTGAAGAGCACTTTTTATTTTTATTAAATCTATCTTCAAAATTATGCAACAGTTTTATTTTGTATATACAGGTATTATCAAGATGAGCATTAATTCCATCTTGATAATACACTAGCTTTATATTAATGTCTTAATTTTCTTTGTCATTTAATTTAAATTTGAATACACTATTCAAAATATACTTATTGATTTAATTGTTTGATGAAACTCCTACGATTTTAAAATTACAAAAATATTACTTACATATATGCAGAATTGTCTTGAATTTCCATAATATTTTATGTAATAATGGATTGGTAAAAGAAAATAATTATTCATTAATTTGAAATATAATAGTTTTTAAATTAGGCATCTTGTTTTGTCATAAGTTCCATTAAATAGTACTTGATATACCTACATTCAGTATAAGAAAACATAATGTGTGCATGGCAATAATTGTTATATGTAATATTAAGTCAAAATTATTAAAGTTTAATTCAGTTTCAAGATATTCAATTAAAAATAATTTGAACCTTATAAACAAAGAGAAATTTTAAAATATGATATATCGAGGAATACATCTTTTAAATAAAAAATTTAAAGACAAATAGGAAAACTTGCTACCCAATTTTTTTTCTTAAAGTTCACCATTTTTAATGTACATAAATATTGAAGTAATAATTTTGTTAAATATTTTTCATCAAATGTTAGAACTGAACTAAATATTGTTAAGTCGAACAGAATGACAATTTTTTGTTATTTTTCAAATATTGTGTCAAAGTTGTCAAACTTTTGTGTGAGATATACTTATCAGCACTAAATAAGTATTAATTGCAAAATAGGAGAATTGATCAACCTGATGAGTAATATTTTTCTTCACAAAAGAACTCTGACTCAAAAAATGTTTATAATATTAAATTTTGTAGTAGCCCAAATCTACTATCCAAAACTATAAATGAAAATTATATAAATAAATTAAATTATGCACGACTTCAATTTTATGTTTATTACTTAAAATTAAATATTGGAAAATGCAAGTTGAACTAATTGGCTGTTGAGGCCATAAAGAAAGCTCTGATCGTAACTACGACACGACATTTGTGTTAATTCTCATACATATATGAAAAACATGATGAATGGAAAATCTAAAATTGAATGTAATGTTATCGATTAAATATTCTGACAAATTTTTAGAAGAGATTCGATTAAGCTTATAAAAAACTGTTCTAAAACCATGATGATGCCGAAAATCATTCCAGCCAACTTGGAATGATTTCGCCTATCATTATAGTTTTAGAACAGTTTTTTATAGGCTTAATCGGCAGTATTCCTAAGCCGTTGTGTTTTTCTTGGTCTACTTAACAGTAGTGTAATAGAATCGTTTTTAAAAACTCAGTTCTCTTTCCTTATGAAAAAATTTGAGGAAAACACAAATAGACAAATTTATTTTACTGGAAAGCAGTATATTTTTTATTTATATTATAGTAGAAATGAAAAAATTAAACCAACGTTGCAAATTTACTGTTCGATCATTTGCCAGTATACAAAATTTAAATGAAAGTGAAACTCAGATTTCAATTTATTTTCAAATACGTCGTTTTACAAAATAGCCCTGAACTAATTGTTAAATTCTAATATAATTCTTCATATTTCAGTTTAGAAATAAATATTTTTATGAATTTATATTCAATTGTAAATTTTATTTAATAAAAAAATAAAATCGAAACAATATTTTATTTCAAATTATAAATAGAAGCATAACAAGTATCATATGAATCTGAGAAAAATAATTTTTTTCATTTTCATTATTTTCACCCCATAAGCAAAACCAAAATTTGTGTTAAATTCTATCTGATAGTTTACTAAAATGTGAGAAACTCCTCAATTCCTTGTAGCCAAATGTATGCTTCTTTTTGTATACTGATCTGGGACCTTTATGTTCAAAGTAAATTTTTTTATTATATCCATGATTTCTCTTTCTGTAGAATAATTTTTTATGCTCTGAATTCTTTCAACTATAAAAAAATATTGTATACATTATTTATATACATATGTATATCTACATATAATTTGAAAAATGATGGAAAATTCGTCAACGTCAGAATCAGGCTGTAACTGTACATATAATATATATTTTTTTATAATAAACTTCATAGTAAGATGTACAAATATAATGAAAAACATCATGGTGGACAAATATTATACCATCTTTGGTTAAAAATTTTGCAAGAATTCATTCTTTAAAGTTTTTTAAATGCATCACTAATAGTTTTCCAAAATAATTATTAAAAAGTCATGATATAGATATACATGAAAAATACTGAATTAATAGTTTATTTTATAAAAATATATTTTTTACGTTAGTTATCATGGCTGCACTATGAAAGTAAAGTCTTAACTGATCATAAAAAAATAAAATTTTTCAAGTATGTATATTAATAATTTTTACGCAATTAAATTAACAATTAATTAATTTAATCTTTCTTTCAAGGACGAAGTCTCCGAATTATGGGAAACTCAGAGAAAAAATATGTAATAGTATAAATTAAATTTTACAGCGAATTATTGTCACACAAAAATCATGTCAAATTTACTTTTAGAGGTCGTCTCTAAGAAAAAAAACAGGTAATGTTAGAACCAATGGAGAAAAACAATGTTTTATAAAACATGTTTTAGTAATTTCTTTATAGTTTTTACTTTAGCATTTAATATCAAATTATAATGAGCAAATTCAATTATGAGCAGGCTCCTTCTGAATTTGTTATCTTAAATTTTATTATTGATAGCTCAACATAACAAATAATATGTTATGTTATTATGTTATAACAAATGTCAGTTAAAAATTAATATAAAGTAAATGTAAAGGTATAAATTGTTATGCAACATAAAGTTACATTTTTGTAATAAAGAAATTTTAATATTTCCACTTGGATTAAAGAGCAGTATGTGGTAAATAAATTATTGCAGATTTCTTAAAAAATACATATATAACTTGAAAAGAATTTTTTCATTGTTAACAATGAGATCCAAATTAGTAAGTTTGCATATATTACTCTGGAAAATAAGTAACACTAAACAATTTTAATTAAATTGCCACTAGATTTGCAAAAAAAAACCCAAAACATTTACATAAATAATATTAATTTATATTAACTAGTTTTAATAATTATTTGAGATAGGTTCAATAAAATATTTCCTGATTTTATTAAATGACATAAATTTAAGTGATTTCCCTTCGATTTTTTTCTAAATTTCTTTTTATAATTTTAAAAACCTCTTAGTCAAAAACCTTTTATATCAATATTATTACAATGAGTTCTTAAACCTAATTATTATTAATTTTTAATGTGATAAACTTCCTTAAAATGTAACAGACCTGCGCTTGCGAGTTTCTAAAAACATATTTCAGAAAAAAAATAAAATTATTCTAGTTTACCAGTAATACCATTTAATAGTAGTTCTCCTAATTACCTAATATATATTATAGTGAATTGCAATAATAGAAACGACGAAAAATTGAAGTTTATTGCTGGTAACAATGTACAATTTTATGATCACAATTAATTTTTAATATTATTATTGACTTGATGATGTGATTAGTAAAATAACAAATAATATAATTTAGCAATTGTTTTTGTTCGAATATTTTCTGTGTTATGTGTTAAAGTCTGGATTTTAGAGTGCGAGTAGAATATTCAAAAACGCTTGTTTACAGAAATAAGTAGTTAGAAGTATAGTAAAATAATGGTAAATATTATACATATGTATGTGAGTAATGTTTAGTAACATTAATATTTTAGTAGATTTTGGTATTTCTTTCTGTAGTTAAGCACTGTGCAGATATGAGATATCCAGGTCGAATTTACAAATTTAATAATTGGAATTTGTGTCAGACAGTCCGATTCGAATATACTTTCGTATCGCGTAAGCCGTAAGAAGTTCAAATAGAAAATAGTATTGACTTGTAATCAATTTAATTTTGATATATTAATTAAATTTTTGACAATAAATTTGAGATTTGTTTTCATGAATTTATTTATTTGAAGTGTCAAACGGATTTTGAGCAAAATATTCAAAAAATTTCTTAGAAAAATAATTAGAGGCACGTCAAGTATATTGCATTTAAGGTAAAATGTAAGAATCATGATAAATATACATCGTTTTATGTTAAATATACATCCCAGTTCCCATGCGCTTTTAAGAGTTAAATAAAAATGTTTGCAGATACAGTTTGTTTATTGCTAATAAATCCACTGCAAATGTCATATTTTTAGAAAATTTTTATCAGTGTAGGAATCCAGAGTAGGCATAAAATTGTTATATTTTGTATTCGGATTCGAGTTTGGCTTTAAGCACGGAATTGGCGGTAACCATATTGAAATGAATTGCTGACCATTTGATTCAGCGGGTCACAATAACTATAATTTTGTCATATTAATAATACCAAAATACGATGAAATATTAAGTTTGTTTTAGTAATACCAAATACGATGAAACATTAAGTTTATTATCACATAAAACTTTATATTAAAAATAGCACTACTGAGTCTTTTTAACAATTTTTTTTGGAAAACAGTAATACAAGTTTGCTTAGGAGCTCTGTTTGTCCGTGGAAATTACCGTCTAATAGACAATTTATATATACTTGGAGTACGGTGGAATTTTCTTTCACTGGAAAAAATCAGATAAATTTGAATTTTTTAAGGTAGGTGGCGGTTTTTATGAACTATAATAAAATATTGATTTTTGCCTATTTATACTTGATTAAACCGTCAAAATGAATAATGTTAAAATTAATAACTTTATATTATATTTTTCAAGGCAGAGTTTATTTAAAATTATATAATACAAAAGTTTAAAATGTAATATATATATATATGTATATTTATCACAAAATTTCGTAATGGAAAAAGAAGAAAACATTAAAGGGAAGTGGTGATATGATTATTTTACTAAAGTAAAAGACGATGTCGACGAAACACCTGAATAATATAATATAAATATACTATTAGTAAATGTTTTAAAAATAACAAGATCCAAAAACCAGATTCGCAAATATCTTTGTGCATTAAAATATAATTGTTTAGAAGATTTTTAACTAAACTACATATGTAGATTACGTTTAGATTGTGTGTAATTATAATGACACTCACATTTCAATATATTTAATTCCGTATTCTTTAAGGAATTGACAGATTTATATAATTGGATATAATTTATAGTGTAAGATTATCGATGCTATTTAAGAAGTGTGCAAAATATTCCAAGGTAAATATTGGTTAATTTACTTTTATGTATAATATGTTTTATCAATTAACTAAAATATTATCGTTTCTTTTGGTAAAAAATAATTTTTCTTAGTAGGAAAAACATTAAAATTTAAATCTATTAAAGAATACAAATCTGTTATTTAGAATTTCTACATATAAATAGCGGAAGATTGGAAAGTGGTACAATTTGAACACTCTCCTCTATAGTGTTATGTATGTATACAAATATATATTAAAATTACATGGCAAAATATATTGTAACTACTTTTAGAAATCAAAACGGAATTAACCATAGATTTTAAAAATAATTTTAAAATTACTGTAAAAAAAGTTCAACTTCGCAGAAAGATATTTAATTGGCTAGATGCAACAGTTATACAAAAAACTAACTAATCATAATCTTTGATGTATATATTTCTTTATATCTTTATATATTACACATTGTTTAAAATTGTTCTCTAACGAAAAATGATAAAAAATTAGTTATAATTTGGAAATAAATTCAGAATTTATTTACATCATATACCTTACTAATTATTCTTAAATAAATAATTTACACATAGTTTATAGGATTTGCACTACATTTTTCAATAACGAAATCTGAGAAAAAAAGTAAGAATTCCAAATCTTTAACTTTTCATATATTTTTTTGATAATATACTTAATAATTTAATATTTATTCGACGTAATTCGACGTATAAAATAATTATTATCTAAATCGTTATTTAACTGGTGCAACGTTCATGCTAATTCTCTATACCTGTTCAAAAAGGATGACAGTTGTTTTTGTTCAAATTCATCACTTTCACTTTAATTTATTCCTTTGCGAAAGTTTTATTTATAGGGTAATTTCATTTTTCTTTGTCCTTTGAAGCACATGTTTATTAATCTATAAAATTTGCCTTTGGTTTGGTTTTGTTTGTCCTTCACCAACACAAATATAATGACGGCATAGTGCTTTTGAATTCTAAGCAAATAAGTAGCCAAAGATTAGAAAGTAATAATGGCCGTCAGTGATGGATGAATTATATCTCGGATATCCCCTCCTATTATTTTCATTTCTTTTCCCAGCGGTAAAGGCTATTTTTTTAACATTTTTTTTTTTTTTTTCATTTCTAAACATTTCTTCTAAGTTCATTGATGTAGTTTCTGTATATAAATGTATATATACAGATCTCATTTGCGGTAAGAGTGAAAACTATCTTTGAAAAGGCATTGACTTAAAAAGAAATGGTTTATTTATATTGTTTTATTTTTGGTACCTATTTCGAAATTAATAAAAAAAAATAGGGCTAGCTTATTTCTACACACTAAATATATATATATAAACTATATTATATATATACATGTATTAAAATACTAGATAATAAGGCTTAGATTCTACCTGATGAATAAAAAGTTCTATAGTTTCAGTATTTTATTAATATCTTTACTGACTTCAGATATTCATCAATGTAATATGCTCTCCCACCATTATTTAAAAGAAATCCAATCATTTATCAAAAACACCACAATCATATGAAATAATTTTATACCTTCATGAAAATGGTTTTGTTAATGTTATTTTTTCTGATATTATTTTTTTTTTTTTATTTATTTCATTTTGGTAAATTCAAGATTTATGAAAGTAATTTAGACTTTGTGATATTTTTTAAATTTTTATTTATTTTCTTTATTTTTATATTAATGAATTTTACATTAAGACATCCATCAAAATCAATGTTTTAATGAAATTGTTGTTTGTCGCTACTGTCCAGTATTCTAAAAAAAAACATTGGTTTCTATTAATTGATTAGTTAAATATCGTATATAGGATATTTTGATTTTCACTTTTCAGGCGGATAGAGTAATTTAATTTTTAGTATAGGTAACTTATAATATTATAGATAATTTTCAGCTATAAATCAAACTTTTGCCTATAGACAATGTAATTAATCAAAATAGTTATTGAGTTATCATTTATTTAAGTTCAATGATTTTTTAATAAACTTCCTATTGTGAAAAAAAATTGTTAGTATTTCCATTAAATTTATTTAAAACACCTTACAATAAGTAATATATTGATCATAATATTATTTACAGATGATACAAATTGATTCCTGATAATTTTGGGTATATATTTTAAAGTTAATCTTATTTTTAAAATTATAATACATATTTTAATTAATTTTTATTTATTTGAATATATATTATACTTTATAATGATAAAGTAAAGTAAAATTTTGTGAATCTTGTTAGTTTTGACGTAATTTTTAAAAGTATAATTTGCAATTAAAGCTGAAATAATCAAAATTAGCAATAAAATTAAAATAATCAAAGATATAAATATAGAATAAAATATAACGTGATATTTATTTGATTTAATTAAAGTCTACTGAATATTGAATTGTGGTAATACAAAGCCTAGGCACAAGTTAAAATTTACTACAATAAATATTCAATTACAAGGCCCTTTAATGAAAAACAAGTTAAAAATAATAGTTTAATATATTTGGCGATGTAAAAAATGAAAGAATTAAATATTTGCTTAATTAAAAGTGCTGAGAGTTGTGTATACAAATTATTATCTGAGATATATAAAAATTAATACAATAAATAAGTACAAAACTAACTGGTAATATTGGTATCACTTATTTTTATCATAATATTTACCATCTTTATGAATAGTTATTAAAATAATATTATTTAGTACCATGAATAGTTATTTAAATAACAATCTACCATGAATAGTTATTTAAATAATATTATTTAGTTTAGAAATAGTATGTCATAAAAGTATAATTAATTGTGAGCTCCTTTCCACGACCTACTATAAACTCAAAAGAGGAATATTATAATTACTAGATATTTGTAATATGAAGATATTTAAATAAACTTAAAACAAAAAATAATTTTTCAGTAGTCGAACAATTTTTTTATTTAGATATGATTTTTTTCTTAAATCATTATCAGTGACTTTGTGGGAAACTTTTGTTACCAAAACTGATATTTTATTAATCTTTCGCATACTCAAATTTTATTAGTTCATATAATACTTTCAATTATGATTAACATAACTTCTATATGTAAAGTATTAAAACCTATATTTACTTACCCAACTTGATTTGTAAAATAAGTCTAAAATAAAGTAAGGTTGTATTTTTATTGAAATTTCAGTGAATATAAAAAAAAATAATACATATTATTTAACCAATATTACCTGGTAGAACAACTTTAAATTAAAATTGACTATTGTAAAAATAAAAATTACCTTAGGCATTTTCTGTAAATAACCTTTAAATTAACTTCCAAATAAAAAGTATATGAATTTTACTAAAAATATATTAATATCGCATACTATAATTTTTTTTTTTATATATAATCTTTTACATGATCTTTGCTAGTTTTCTTAAACCTGTGTTATTTCCTTTATTTTTGTTAAATATATAATTTATTTTAAACGTTGAGTTACAAGTATAATAATTACACCAATTATAGAAATTACCTGACAACCATTGTATCAAACTAAATTGCAGAACCACTGATTGGTGCTTATCAGAGATTCAAACAAAAAAAAAATATATAAAATATCTAAACCATCAAAGCATATTTTTTTGGAGCTAACTAATTTTGTTTCTCTTTTTAAACATCATATAAAATAATTCTTGTATAATATTTGCTGTTTTTTTTTTTATAGGATAAAATATTAAAATTTTCTAAATAATTTATTGTTACGGTGAGACCAATAACAAATTATGATAATTTAGCTGATTGAGTTATTAACAGTAGAAACTGTGTTATTTTGGAATCATAATTATAATACCAATTAATGTAATGACTTATTATAGGGACATTTTTTTTAAATATTTTATAATTTACAAATATACATATATGTAAGTAGTGGTAGAGTGAATTATTTCCCTAAAAAAATATAAAAAAAATTACATCTGGTCACAATTATATATAATTTTTTTTTTTAATTTTCAAATTGCAACAAAAAAATACCATCGGTTAATTGCTGTTAATTTGCAAATAAATTTAATCCTAATTTACATTTTGCATTGACTCTTTTTAAGTATGTATTTCACCCTTTTAAATGACTTTATTACAGGGCTATTAAAATTCTTTCAAAAACTTTTAATTCTATGCTTACTTTTCGCTAAATGAACACCTTGCATGATTTTAATTATCATTATTTGCATTTACGACAGGTATATTTTTGCAAATAATATTTGAGAAATAACCTTGAAGCTAAAGTTAATTTACAAGCAAAATAAAATTGCAATATAGGGTTAATACTTTGTTTGAATTGAATAACTAACCTTTGAAAATTGTTAAAATATTGAAACTATCTATTTCAAGTGCAAAAGGAAATGACATTTATTAAAAACAAAGCCAAAAATAATAAAAATCTACAAAGTCAATTTACATATTCCACAATAAGGATAGATAATATTTTTTGGAAGCATTTGGTAATATTAAAATAAAAATGGTAAATTTAGAGTTTTTAAGTTAGAAATTTAACAATATTTACTACGAAATTTATAGTTATAACTATACTAATTATTTTTAAAAAAAAAGGATATTTCCGAATAACTATAATACGTTTAGTCTTATACCATTTAGTCAGTGATAACTACGATAACTACATTAACTACGATTTAGTCTTATAGATTTAAAGTGTATTTAAATAAGGTGTTTATTGTATACAAATTATACCAAAACTATGACATCGTTTATTTAAAATATTTTCAATATTTTATTTTGAATTAAATATGTAAAAGTAAAAAAAAATTATATACAATGTATATATTTATTTAAGCAAATTAATAAAATTCCAAAAGATTTTAAGGACTAGTAAATTAAAAATAACTTATATTTAAATTATAATAAGATTATTAAACAAATAAAATAAAATATTATTGAAAAAAATTGAAAATATTCCATTTTTTGAAGTTTTTTATGAATTTATTTTTATATAATTTTTCAAAAGGTGCTTTCTAAAAATTCCAAAGATAAGAAATATTATTTTTGATTTACGTTATTTTTTGCAAATCCTTCACAAAACTAGCCTCTTTTGACCCCAAGAAGTTACAAAATATATAAAAAAATATTTAAAAAAAAGATTAAATACCACAACCTTTTACTGTGCTGGCGATTAGATTCCCAAAATTTAAGACATTTTTTTTTCTACCTAGTTGTGGTACATAAAATACTCTCTTTGTTTCATTTCTATCGAGTGATTTTGATGGATTGGTGTCATTAATCTATGACGTACTTGCGTATACCATAGGAAATTGTTTTCAGTATTATGCATCTTTCATTATACAAAAACTTCTCCAGAAAAAAAAAAAAAACAATATAAATAAATAAAATGGGGAAGGTACAAGGACTGACTACATTTTGGCAAGTAAAAATTATTTCTTGGTTTGACTTTTTTTCTTTCTTTATACCAACGATTCATCCCTTATTCTATAGATCCAGTTGTGCTTTTGTAAAATAAAGAAAAACAACTCGTGCATATTGACACTGAAGTATTGTGTGATGAAATTTTTCATATAAAATGCTTTCAGAATTTCAAATTATTTCAAAGGAGAATTCCTAACAAAAATATAATGCCTATAGTCGTTATTCATAATTTATTTTTCTGTATTAGTTTATATAAAAAAATATGTACGTGTAATTGATTACTGCGTAAAAAAGGACAATAATATTTTTTTCCTTATAGAAGCCTACAATAAAAATAATTAATTAGTAAGATTAGAAATAACTAGTTAATGAAAATTATTTTTATTGGATTTAACAATTTGTACATTTTGTAAACTAACCCGTTTTAGTTGCACATTAAAACATTTTTATTCTTCATCTTTCCCATAATTTAACATTTAATTAATATTCATTAAGTTCCTGAAAACTTAATCTATATTTAAAAATTAACGTAAATATTGCTTATAACTTCATACATGTTTTAAATTTTCTGTCGTTCGTAAAAGAGATCATTTCGATTATTAAACTGGTTTAACTATAGCCCTTAGGATCGTTCCTGAATAGGATTTAAATGAGATAACTTAATTAAAATAATGCAAGTAAATTAATTTGTAAAAAGGATTAAAATTATAATAACGATATGTAGTTATATACACAATCATGGAAATAATTAAAAATATAATGTTGTTTTATTCTTTTTTAATAACTAATTTTTTTTTTAAATGTATATTGTTATTAAATAACCTTAAGAATTACTAGTCCGGCGCTGAAACTGAATTTATTCAAATTAAAACATTTTTCCTAAATTGTAATATATTTTCATATACAAAAACTAATCAAAACTTTAACAACAAAAAATTGGAAAACGAAAATCGAAGTTTTGGTATAAAAATATCCCTGAAGATAATTTAGACTGATTTTCTTTTATAATTCGAAAATCCATTCGTTTTGATAATCTGTGGGGAATTGTCATTCAAAACGGATGACCTCTATTAATCAAAAAAAATCAAAATATACTGTATTGTGTATACTTATGCCCAAGAAAACTTTTTCGTTAGAATCTGATTTAAAAGTAAAGAAAACATATAAAGAAGAATATGCTTATAGAATTTTTAAGATATGACAAAACCAATATAATAGGTCTGTTTGGGGTATAGTCAAATTGGTAAAAAAAAAGGATATCACAAAATATAAATATTGTAAATATTATTATTTACAGTAAATATTGCTAACCCATATATCATAAATGGGTATGTTATATACCATAAAAGAATATAAATGATGTGAGAGAAACTTAATTTTTGTATCCGTAATATAATGACTAAACATTACAAAAATCCATTAAATGATTTAACTAAAATGCTTCTGTGCTGCTTTTATTTTATTTTTTTTTTACTGTAAATCAAAATCTCATGAAAATACTCTTTTGTTTTATCAATCTCCCTCTGTAAATGCCAAAAATAAAAACAGTATAAATTATCTGATGGTTATATGGTTGAAAAATAATTTGTTTCCAGAGGTGATGATGAACTTTGTGCGGTGATAAGAACATTAATCACTAATATAGCAATCTAAAGATAAAACTACAATTCTACAAATGAATATGTTGAAATTTAGTAAATTTTCTGAATCTAAATAAATTTTTTGAAAGTAAAATAATTGAATAAATTTATATTTCAGGTTAATAGATAATAAAATATATACAACTTAAAAGAATTACGCCTTAAGTCATAAGATTTAATATAAATATTTTTATTATTTTAAATTATAAATGGAAATTGTAAAGTAAATATAAAAAGTATACTTGTTAAAGTTTTTATAATATATATGTGAAAAGATAATTAAAGTGTTTTTAATAGTTAAAAATTTTTATCAACTATTCAATTTAAAAATATTTCTACATCTGGAAATGCAGATTTTTTTTTATAACATATTTCTAATTAAAAAAATTAATTTAATTGGAAATTATTTATTTAATATGGAATTATTTATGTTCATTACTTCTTAATATAATAATTTATATAATTTTGCAAGTGAATCTTTAAACAAAAATATATACAAATTGCTTTAAGTTCATAAAATTATAAACGATTAAATTGTATTCTTAAAATATTATTGTAAATGATTATTCGTATAATTTAATTAATTAAAGGAAAAGAAAATCTCTTGATATTATATGGCATAATATCTCGTAAAATAACTAACAAAATAATAACTTTATAAGAAACAATTAATCAAACACCTTAATATCAGGCAATCGTGGAATGTCAAAACAAATCTCCCACAATATTTTAATCAAATCCATCCATTATTATAAAATAAGCATTGGAACTCATAGCGAGAGACACAAGGCCAAATGTTTTTTTAGTTTAATGATCAAGTATCAATGACTCAATGTTAAACAAAAAACAAATATTACCCTTAAACCACTGGCTAACATCATTAATTTACTTCAACATACTATATTTAAAAATAAAAGCATAAAAAGTAAATATATATTCAGATACGCAAGAGCAGCAACTATCAAAATGTTTACATTTATTTAGATTTATAAAAAAAATAATAATAAGAAATAAATGAACGTACAAAACTCTAAGCAAAGTTTTAAAATTAATGATTTCTTGAGCACTTCTGTGAAAAAAAAAGTCATTCCTTATTGTAAATTTTACTTTAATCATAATGATGTCTGAATGAAATAGGATAACAAACAATTATGTATGCATTTGTTTTATTTCGAATAATAACACAATTCAAAATAATTGAAAAAAAAAACTACAGAAAAATTATGAGGACACGGTTATCAGTCTACAAATGATTAATGAATTAAAATAATTTTTAAATTGATGTTTTATTAATGATTTTAGGTGTACTAATAATATTTAATTTGTTTCGAAATTATATGCTTTATTTCTTAAATACAAATATTATGTTACAGTGTTTATTAATTAATAAAACTGAGAAAAATAGGAGTATATGTTAAGGCGAGCTGAATATAACACTTTTGCGAGAAATTTTTTTAAAAAATTTAAGAATATTTGTATTAATTTGTAATTGATTCAAGGTAAAAGAATTCGCTGCTACCATTATTCTATTTTATTTTACAATGATTTCTTTATTTTAAATATTAAATTATTTTTTACAATATTTTAACAATGTTTACAAAATGTATAAATTACGCAAATTGATCTAATATAAGGGAAAGGTGCGTAAATGGAATAAATGTTCATTATTCCGGTATCTACAATAATGATGTTTTTCTTATTGAGAATATCACTTTTTATCGAAAGAAAAGCGTAGTATTTCTGCAAAAGCCGAAATTTTCGAAATGGTACAGATTTGAAAATTGGTTGTCTAAATCGTATCACTCAAATTATATCAGTATAATACACATTGGTATTACCTCGGTAACACACATTGGTAATACACAATTTCAACTACTAAACTCAAGTTAAGGTACAATATAATATGTTTTAACATACAAGATCTTTCTATGAAATAAAATGTCTCATCAATAGATGTCAACAAAATTATTTAGTTTCCGCATACAACCAATGGTACTATATAAGAAGTGGTACGATTTCAACATCCCTCGCTTATAAACTAAGAGTTTTAGTTTTCTAGTTACATTTTTGAATATTTTACGAAATATTGGTGGATTGTTTGTCAATTGTTTTGTATTTAATTGCAAATTTTAAGGATTTTTTTTTCCTATAAAGTAAATCAAATCCTATGGCCAATAATAAAAATTTTAAACTCGTAATTCTAAAGATTTATGTTGTGTAAATTTAATTATTGATAAATGGTATATTTAATTATAACATTTTGTGAAACTTACATCAATAAGATGTGCCCTGGACAAACTATGTGATGTGGAAAAGCTCAGATTATATTTATTTATTTCCCTTTTTTTATTTTCCAAAGGATAATTACTTAAAACTATTTTTGTAATCTATACGTTCAAATTTTTAATAATAATTCCAAAAATCCTAATAATTTTATGAACCATTGAGAATTATTGGCAGCCATTTGTTTTTTTTTATTATTATTTTAGTTATATGTATAAATATACGAATCAGAATTGAAGCATTTTTATCATAGATAAAATCAAATATATTTTGGGGTGACATTTTTCAAAATCAAATCTATTACATTATTACACATTATGCTTAAATATATATACTGTGTCGGACTTCTTTTTTCTTGTCAATCGGCAGTAACTAATGCAAATATTTGTGAAAACACTTAGCACAACTTTTTAAAAATAAAACACGTACATGATTCTTTCTATATGATAGTTGAAGTATTCATCGCCGAATACTGTATAAAAAGATATTATTTCTTAAGGGTGACTGTTTTCATAGAAAATGAAAAGCAGAAAGTGAAGAAATAACCAACAACAAAAAAATAGAGGGATGTGTTGAGAGTGTATATTATTTTTTTTTGTGTACGTTGGGGGAAATATTTTCTGACATTGATAAATGTCATCCGTCATTGCAAGGATAAGATTGATGTGGATTGGATTGTGACACACAAACACATGAATTGTGTATAAGGTTACAATGCGTAGATACATAAAGACACTATCTTGTGTATTTGAATTAAACGACAAAATCTTTAAAATTTTCTAGTAAAAACCTAGTATATTGTTATATATTTTTTTTTGTTAAAATGGTGAGCCTTAAAGTAAAGGACAAAAAATAATGAATACGCAACAGAAATATATATGTAAATGGGTATGTAATGTGCCGTTATAGATGTTTATGAAAAAATGCATTTATTTTGTTGAGCAGCTATGATGTTTTTAGTTAATTTTCAGGTTTAATAGGAAAATCAGGTTTAATAGGAAAATTAAATCAGAAAATTGAAATAATTTTTTTTCGTTGTATTAAATTTTTTCTGAAAATTTGGTACATATATACAAAATAAAAGGTTTGTTCAGAAAAATGGTTAAAAAAATTTTTATTAACTAATTTTGCAGAAAATTTGGATAAATTGTAATAGCTTTTTTGTATTAATTTCTCGAATAATAATATTTGATGCAATACATATACGTCAAATTAAAAAAAAAATAAAGAAGAAAATTAATACAAACTTTTCTTTGAACCCCAATTCTATCTAGAAATTACAAAAACGTAAATTTTTAGGAAAATTTACTGTAACATATTTTAACAAATTTTCATTTCCAAACTACAATTCTATTTGTTTAAGCAAATTAATAAAATTTCGAAAGGTTTTAATTTAATGACTTGTAAATTAAAATTAAACTATATTATAACAGTTTCCATATTATTTTGTATTATACACGTTTAAAAAACTCGCTAAGATAGAACAAGAAAGAACATATAAAAATATTTGTTTTAAACAAGACTCCAATGTAAAGATAATAGTGATTCGAAAATTAGTAGATTCATAAATAATATTTCATAAATAATTAAAGCATTCAATTTTTTTTCCAAAAACGTGATTAACTTACGGGTAAATCACAATATTTATTAAAAATTAACTCTTCTAAAACACATTATAGATTAGATAATTCAATAACAGTGAGTAGAAATATTACTAAATTCGGATTCACCAAATGCAATGCTGCTACAGATTTATAGTATTTAAAGTATTAAAAATAGTTAACATATTTTCATAAAAAAATATGTTCAGGAATTTTATTAAAAATTATATTCACTTTTTGAAAAGGTCTTGTCTTATTATTATGTTATTAATCAAAGTTTAGTTCCCAGATTTATTAAATGTACGGATATTTAAATAATTATATCACATTAAATAAATATTTCTAAATAATTTTGCGTTTATTAATGTATAAACCTTAATTAATACATTAATTTTAGTTTTTTTTATTGAGTAAATATTATTTATCATTATAAACACTATATTCTATGTCAACACTTAAAATATAAATTTAATGTAAATAAGGAACACTTTTTAACAAATATGTGTATTCTGAATTTTTTTGTGTATTACTAATTTTCGATACTTTCACTTAATGTGGCAAGAAAAATTTTTTTTTTAATGTTTATTGCAGTGAAGTGAAATTGAAATAGATATTTCTGAACATCTTCGTATTTCTCTGACTTATCGTTCATATAACATAAAATTGCCCTTGAAGCATAACAAAAATATATTGCAATATAATGAAAGAGAAATATGCAAATATTCTGACCAGGGTTATAAATATTCCAACTCCTTTTTTTTGTCTTTTTTGCTTTGTTAGTGAATATAATGCCTGCAAAGACTAATAAAACTACTAAGAAGCAATAGTTTTTATTGTTTTGTATGATTTCGTTAGTCTACTTTTATTTAAAAAGTTTTATTTGTTTTTCCACTTAGCCATATAGAAACCTTCTGCTTCTTAAAAGAATCATTCAAAATATTTCAAGGTTTTCTAAATATTTACAAAGAAATTTCAAAAAAATGTTAAATTCTTGTTTTCTTCCATGAAAATTTAATTTTCGATCTTAAATATAAAATTTTCAATATGAATTCGTTAAATAAAAATGCTTAATTATTTTATTAAGTAATTTTTGTATACATATGTTACAATAATAATGTTATATGTTGTATGTTGAATGTATAATTAATTGTAATTCATTTTTAATTATAGATACTTGATAAGTTTACTATTTTCTCTCTCTGGTAATAAATTTATTATAAACTTTTTAATACATTTTACCGTAGTCTTGTGCAATTAAATTGTAATCAAGTTTATATTATAAGGTACACAATAAGCCAAAACTACATTAACCAAAATAATTGTGATTATATTTTGCTGTGATACAAACGAAAAAAAAAAAATATATAAAATAATTATTTATAATTTTATATTTCCATAATTATAATTTCTTAAATCGTGTTTTATTCAACACATAAAAGCGCAGATAATAATTGCCGAACATTGTAAAACATGACATCAGCTATTACATATTGTAAAGGTACATTATATACTTTACTTTTCGAAAATTAAAAATCTATATTTCGTTTCCGAAAAAAAATTAGTTATTGATTCTCGTTATTGAGACTTGATATAAATTTATGCTAAAAGGGGGGGATTTGTTTTACTTTAACAAATAAATCATAATTTATTTAAAGTTCTGAGAATCTTGCACTGCTATATAGATTAAATAATATGATATTCATTAAAAAATATTTAATGTTTATACAAAATAGTTTTTTTACATTCTATATTTAAATTCAACATTTTAAAATTATGTATATGTTCTTAAAATTTTCTACATTATATTCTTAATTTATTGTCTTGAAAATCATACAAATTTATCCTAAGCTTCAGCACGCTAACGTTATTGTTAATACTGAAATTATACTTATTATTAGTTTACAATTAGATAAACTATACAAACTTTAACTGAAAGAAGCTAATTTACATTTGTTAATGACAAAAATAATTACACATTGATTGTCATTCGTTAAATTCAAATATAGTAATCGAAAAATTAAATTTGTATGATTGTTAATAATCTTAGCGTTGGACATAATTCTTTAATTATATATCAACATAATTTCTTAATTATACTATATTAAAAATCTCTTTTTGAATTTAATAAAATCTGTAAAATTGTTGACTAGTATACTCTACTAAAACAATGAAATATTTCTCTTTTTTTCGACAGTTAATTATTCCTAAGAAAAAATATCTGATCGTCAGATTCTAAAACATTTTTCAGAATAAAAGTAAAATATGAAAAATTCCCTAAACTTTTCCGAAATGATTAATAACATAATTTTCAGTATATACTTCAAGACATCATATTGCATGTATGCATCTAATATTTGTGGGAAAAAGCGTTAATTAAAATACAAACACAAAAAAAAAACATTATAAATAAAACAACCGGAAATTCCAGCAAGGACTAAAACATTTTTATATTAAATGTTAAAAAAAAATATAACCAGGGGAATAGATAGAGAAAAATTTCTATAGCGCACAGTTTTTATTTATTATTAAAATTAAGCTAACTAAAATAAAAAAAAAATTGTAAAAAATATGACCTCATAAAGGCCATCATTCTTCTTATGCTCTTGATTAATTCAAATTGGGACTCTAAAATAATTAAAAAAATATATACAGTAATCCATTTTTCATTTAATTTTTTAATTTTTGTTAAATTTGACAAAAAAAAAACTACATTTTGTCCCTAAGTTTTATGCTTATGGTAGTTTTATCAAAATTATGTTTCGAATTATATTGGATTGGAAAATTGTAATAATTGAAATGTAATTGATTCAAAAAAGATCCATTTATGAAATCTGTGCAAAAATACTGTATTAAAAATTATGTTATGATACGGAATATGATTTATGTCGCATTTTTGTAATCTTGGTAAAAAAAAAATTTAATTTTTTATTAATGATAATTCTAAATTCAAAGTTTTAAATAAAATATTAACCTGAATACCTTTTTTAAATATAAAGTCATAGGAAAAGAATTTACTAAATCTACTATTTTTGTATTTCCATTTTACTAAGCTCATCGGTGTAGCACGACGGGTGGTGTAAATTCAGAATATTAAGAAATAAATAAATGAATAGAAATTGCCCCCATGTTTAAATGCCGAAATCATGATTATGCCGAAATCATTAGTAATGGTCGCTCATTAAATATGCTTAAAATTATTTTCCCAACGAAAATAACCTATAAAATTCTACACTTTCCTATGAAAGGTATAAGGTGTTCGTTTCCGAATTAAAATGGAGGACGATGTATTGGAAACCAGTATATGTATGGTAAAAATATAATATTGATTAACTTGTCATAGTTGTAAGCCAATTTATTATCTTTTTATTATTTAAAATTATTTAGAAATAAAAAATCGAAATCGGATACAAAAGAAGGGTTGTGTTATTAATACTTATCAGAAATAAGTTTTAAATTTATATATTAGTAGATATTATAAAAGTCTTGTAGCATACTTTTTAGTTTAAATAAATTAATTGTAATCTAAAATTCTAAAATATATTTTTTACATTTAGAAAAATATAATTTAGTTAAAAAAAGATGATGTAACAGATACATAAATTAAAAATTATAGAATCATCTTTTGAAATTATGATTGATAAATAATAAACTGAAACTAATAAATAATATATGTATATTGTTTTATTGATTTGTCAGCCGTACAAAACATTTTTGTGGAAGTACAAATTATTATTTTTAATACATTATAAAAAGCGTTCCCAAATAAATTAATAAGATGAATAATTTAGGAAGCTACCGACCGAGCAGGAAACTATAAGTTATTTTATGTATTCAAATAAATTTATTAAAAAGTCAACATTAAAATGACTTAATTTTTTTTTGTACTCAAATATATAAAATTTAAATAAATGGTGAGAAAAAAAGAACTCATTATAAACTTGAGAAAATATTTGTCAAAATCGGGACATTTGTAGTAACGAGATTTATTATATAAGAGCACAAGTAAACTGTATATGTAATTTATTTCTCTTAAAAATCACTACAAATTTCGTTTCTCGTAATCTTTGAAACATTTGAAGGAAATGTTCTGTATTTGTTTGAATCAAGTTATAGTTTGCAGTTCTCAGTAAACGGAAAAAGTATTCGTTAAATGTAAATTAACATATAGTCAAAGTAAAACTTTACTGCAAAATTATTTTCTTTTTGTAAAGTAATGAAAGTTTACCCCCAGACTGAAATTTCTTTAAAAAAACAACAACTTCTTTTACCCAGAAAGAGTTTCGGTTACGAAAAAGCCACAATAATTGAGGTAATAGCAGTGAGATAGTGAAAATTATTTAATAATTCAAAGATTCACAATTCACCCATTTAAGAAAGTATTTATAAGCTTTTTTTCTATCTACTATGCAGGGTAAAACTGAAAACTTTGGCTAAAAAAAGTTGAACATATGGAACACAATATAAAAATCATGGTGGCGTTGACTGGAAACTTTTACTAAAACAAAGGGAGCAATGTTCAGAAAAATAATTTCACTTACGGAACTGCTAATCCACAGTTTCTAGTTTTAGTCAAATTGTAGATAGATCTTTAAAGTGATATTATTTTTTTATTAAATTTATTTAAAACAATCAAAATGAGATTTTTTTGATGGTACTATTGAATATAAATTATTAAATTTTATTTTATAGAAGAGAAAAATGTTGATTTTCTTAGTAACATTCAGCCATCATTGCCAGATACCCATGTTTACTTTTATATTGTTGCCTTCTAGTTTCGATTGTTTAGCTTTTAGCCAACGCTGACATTAAAGAATGGTTGGCTGTCGTATAACTACAAATATAAATACATTTTTAGGCCTTGTAGAAAAAGTTTTGTTCAATAAATATATTTAAAGTACTACTTTGAGATAAGTGCAAAACACATAACAATAAATATACATATGTTTGTTAATAAAATAATACTAATATTAAAATTATTATGAATTAGTATTTCCAAAGTTAAATTTTTATTACATCCACTATTCCTACCAACACCTAACTTATAAAATTTTGAATATTTAAATTTTGGCTCAACATTTAAACAGAAACAAATTGACATTTTCTTAAAAAATTTTACAATTGACTTTCATAAAAAGTTACGCTTTCAATAAAAATATAAATTTTTCAGTTGAAGGACCTATTTTTGTAGATGTCTGAACAGAAATTTGGTGTAAAAAGATTTTAACAGAAATTTGGTGTAAAAACTTGCTATAGCAAGTCTTACTATGGAAGTATTATAAATTGCATAAAAATATTCAGTTTGAATGAAAACTAATTGCTTTTGAATTTGAAAGCATAGTATGAAAGCAAAAATGTTAAAATAATTAATATCCTAATTTTATGAAATTATCACATTTGAATTTATTGCAAAGTTATATCAAATTTCAATTTAATTTGCCTGTGGATTGACTATGAACCAATTGTTACATAAAAGAGTATAACGTAGGAAGATTATTAGAAACTGATATACAATAATCTCAAATATTTTTTTAATAGCAAAACCTTGGAAAACTTATTAATTTATTTTCATAATTTCTATGTCCGCTGTATAATATTGTTTTATAGCTTTAAATAAAATTCGTATTGATTTGTTAAAATAATTAAAATGAAATTATTTGTTTTGAAAATACATACAAGTTTTAGCTGAATTCGAAATTCTTAAAAACATTTTTTTAGAATTTCTTATTATATGTATATGTACTTGAATTTATTTGCAATTTTGAAAAAATTAATACAAATATTTAGTCATTTATAGTCAACTTTTTTTTTTGTTCAATAGAGTCTTAGAGTAGATTATATTTCGGAGTGGTGTTACATACGAATTTTTTTAAAGGCTATTTTTTCATAAAATAAAATATATATTTTTGTTATATCAATATGTGTATATATAATATATTTTTTTTTAAATATATACTAGAATATATCGTTTTACTATGGGGTGGAGGTAATGGATTCCTTTTTTTACTCCGCGCCTCTCATCTTTTCCTTTTATATTATTTTTTTCTCTGTGATGGATATAAGTGTATATTTTATTTCCGTGCATTAATCCGAGTGACATTTTCAGTTTTTCGCTTTCCGTTCTACCGATCCATCAATGTCAGAAGCGTGTTCTATGGCTCTCAATAATATATATATAAAAAATGTATATATATATATAATATAATATAGACAAGGGAAATGTATGTATATACAACAAATGGGAACTTTTATATGAAATATTTTAAACGAAAAATATTCTATTAAAAGTATAAATTCTTATAGGTTATATGGATATATATATATATATTTATAATAACAGTTTCTATATTTACAGGGTAAAAATACTAAGATGATATTTTAGTTAACAACTGCTACATATATAAGTTGTGTTGTATATCTATGAAAACAGCAACGTCAATAATTTTCTTCTTAGATCATATACAGATTCCTTGAAACTTAGTTATGTGCAGTAAAAGGATTGTTTTTCGATAATATATAATATATACGAAAAAAACAGTTTCAAAAACATATATAAAAAAAGAAGTTTCAAGATTTATTATTTTTCGTCAAATATTTTCTAATAAAAATTCAAAACAAGTTTTAGAATTTTTGAAATATACTAATTAATACATATTTCTTCAGTTCAAAATTTTAAAATTTTGTAAAATAATCTAAACGAGCACAGGGTAAACGAAGCTAATTTAAAACATAATAAAAAAATTAAATAAACCGAGAGTTATTTTAAAAAATTCAAGTAATTTATAATTAGTTTATTTAAACCCTGGTTAGTTCATACTTATTATTATCATACTTATTATTCTATATTTTATTTATGAACTTTTTTATAATCAGGTCCGTCCACCTTTCGAATTATTGTGAAAATTACTTATATCTACTTTACTTTATTATAAATTTGTTATAAAACACAAATAATAAGGTTTTTTTTGTTTTAAGTTTTAACATTGTCGTTTTAATAATGATTTTAATATTTAAAAATATTGTTTAATCCAAAAAATTTTATAAATCTTTAGATAAAAGTTTTTTTTTTGAATATTTGGAAATTTTTCGAACATGGATATTTTTCTATTAAATAGTTCCATCACATAGCAGTACAATCTGATTTTCAAAGTTAAAAGTCAAGAGTTTATAGGGGCAGATGTGTTAAGTGAATAAATCATGTTTAAATTTCTCAGTTAATCAGATGTACGTGCAGTTTGCACAAGAACTTGCAAACAACGCTGCAATTAAAAGCATCCATATTTTCGTATAAAATTTTAAATCATATTTGCAACAACATAAATATATTTTACAAAAAAGAGACACGTTCATTAATTTTCAATTAAATAGAGACAGCTCTTTCATTGTAAATTATTTTTATTTTTTTTTATAGTATAACCAAACTTCAAAGTTGGTTCTTGTCAATAAAAACATGCTTTTTTACCAATTTTTTTAATTGCAGCATTTATTGGAAAAAAATTATTACTTAATAAATTATTACTTAAATATTATATATACTAAATAATATATAAATGTACTATTTATTATACATATATGCTTTTTATATGAGTATACCATTGTTTTCATCTAAATATCATAAAAACTACATCATCATTTAATATTAACAGTATTAGCCTAAAAATACTTGAAATTCAAAAAAATTATTATCTGTTTTACGAATATCTAGTGAGAACTGGGTGCGCGATTTTTAATTTAGATAAACCTAAACCTAAGTTAAAAGATTTATACAATTGATGAGCTAAAAATTTTAAAGGTATCAATTTTTGGAGGTATATTTGAAAAAATAGTCTGTATAAAATCTAATTTTCTTTTGGATTTTGGCGGTTTTTTTTTGCAAATAATTGTCAATAAGGAATTTTAATTAATTAATCCGTATCCACTTTTTTTTCCGAAAAAATGCCTTTTGGACAAACTACCCATGTCATTTACTTGTTTTTTAATACATATCTTTTATAATAATTAATAAACAATCACAGCTCATAATAACAATCATAGCTCATATTATCAATTATCATGTATTTTTCTTTTGCATGAACATTGCATTTTTGCAACCTGTTAATTTTTTATTTCTCCCAGTTTATTGTTATTTTTTATTTAATCGCCGCACGTTTCATTATAAAGTATTTTATATTTTTCATTTTGTTATTACGTATACGCGTATACACCTTTACAACAAAAATGTCTATGCAAGCACTTTTTATTTTTATTTATATTTTACCTAGGGTACCAAAATATTATATGTATGAATGAATAAAAAATACTATATAAAGCGTTTGTTAGTCCACCTGATCGATCCACGATGGTAAATCCTTCTATAGATGGTGGTAGCATATTAACACTTTCATCCTGATGGTATTGATTGCATGTATACATTCATTATATAATAAATTTACCCGCCCGTCCGCTCCAATATGGTTTTGAAATACTGCCACATCATTAAATTTAATATGCTTCTCATTTAGTCAAAGTGGTGCCGATTTGTTCCGAATATTTATTGCGAAAAATAAACAAAACAGTTTTTATTTTCTTTCCTTTATATACTCAAAAAAAAATTATATACCTACTTATTATAAGGATACTAAGTTGACCTCTTTTTCAATGTATTTTGTTCTTTTATATTTTATTAAAAGTAAAATTAGAAAGATTAAATAAATTATTTTTTAATTAATACATGTTTTAATACGTTCTCATAAATTTTGTTATTATATATTTCTTTACAAATATTTTATTTTTTGCAGAACTTTGAAATACTATCATCACCTTTTGGAACAAGATATATTTTCGGAATTGATGTAACAATGACTCTCTAAAAATGAATATTCGTCAGTCGCTGATAATTTATACACTTTATAATCATAATCTTAAAATATGAAATAACATATATTTTCAATTATCATTTTTCTGTTACATCAGTTTTTCCATTTTAAAAACTCATTGTTTATGTGAATTTTTTTGGTAAGTTAATACATGACATAAATTTAAATTTCATTAGTAATTATATGGTTATTATTATATACAATCACTCTATTTGAAATAAATTGATTGGTAATCAATTTATTTACATCCAGGTTTTTAAATTGAATTATTCTACTTCTTATTAACAAAAACGTTTAAAAGCAATATAAGAAATTCAAAATTTTATGACAGTATAACTATAGCGCCAATTTTTGGTACTAAGTATTTGATATTAATTTAATCTGACCGGAATTTTATGTACATACAATTTCTTAATTTAAATTTATTTGTACTTAATTTCCCAAAAACAAATGAAAACTTACTAAAGTAGCTGATTATTAAAACATTAAATCAAATGAAAAAAGCAAAAGGCTACGAATATGGTTACATAAACGCTAAGCAAAAACGACGGAAAATATTATTTTAATTGTTTAATTTTTGAGCAGCTGGTTTAAAGAAAAATTTAGTTCTTGGTTCAGCTGGTCGAAAGAATAGCTCTTTCAGAAAATAGCTCTTTTGCTTTAAAGAATAGCTCTTTCAACTGGTAGAGTTCTATAAAACCGTCTAGCGATGCTATACCAAATTCTGCATAAATAAAAACGTCTTCCGACACTACACAGTAAATGACATTATACAGTAAAATATCAATAGAAAAATAGTGCAATTAAATTCTGTATTTTAATTATCTATCAAGGTATTTTCTATTTGATTTATAGCCTTGTTGACTGATCGTGTTTTGAAGTCATTCATTTGCCTGTTTAATCAATACACAAGGAAAAAATCAACATTTTAGTTTAAAAAAAAATATATATAAAAGTTTATGTAAAATAAATTTTCTTTTAATAATTTTGAATACTATTGTGAATAATAATCAATAAACTCAAACTTTCAAGTTTTGTTTCAGAAATTTTTTAAATTTTGTAAAAAAAAATTCGGGACACTACGAATATAAAAAATTTGAAAATATTTTAAATAATATAAACGGTATACATAATTTTTATGGAAACTATCTATTTCTGTGGCCAATAAAATGTATTTTTAGAAAATTTATAAAACAGTCTCATTAACAGACAAATAGAGTCATATAGGAAAACTTTGTTTAAAATGTATTATTTTAGCACTTACCAGCAAAAATTATATCAGCAAAAAATTTTAAATTAGTTACAAATCCTTAACTTTGTCAACTTTCAAAAATTCTTTATTATATATTAGTTTAAATATTGATAAACTTTGAAATATTTATATTTTATCTTTTTAATTCTGTATTCAAAAACTAGTTTGATTCCCACACAAGTGAATCTTTTTTAATTAAAAATATTTGACCGGTAGTCCATCACCTATATTTTGAATTCGTAGGCGACTCCTGGAACTAATAAACCATAACCGTCGGTAAACACAATTAATTTAAATAAATAAATCACAATTTCGGATACAAAGAATCTGAATTAAATTTTAATAAATTTATTGTTTTATCTTATTACAATTTTTATAAATTTTATTTAATATTTAACAACATTTTTAAAACTATTTAAATAAAATTTTATTTATTTTATTAAAATTAAAGAATTTGAATTTTTGTAATAAAAATTTTTTTGTTTTTTTTTGTTTTCGTACTTTAAAAAAAAAAATACCAAAGCAACCAAAATTTTTATGGTAGCCATTATTGAAATCATTCATGTATTTCGAAATTTTTGTTTGGGGGCGTATACTACGGTAGTTATTACCCATTTTATAATGGCAACCTGAGTATTGTGTAAATAAAAGTAGTTCAACTATATTGTTCATGGCGATCTAGTTGTTTCGGTTCGTGTCTTTGCCCAGGATCGACATGAGTTTCGTACTAAACTTCGACAATTCATTTACCATTGCATTTATTTGGTTTGGGTGTGTTTGTATAATTGTGGCTGTGTAAAGTTTACTGGTGTTTGAGATAAAATTGAGAAATTGATGGTAGTAGTATAAATTAGTATAAATTGTACATAAGAATTTTCGAAATTTCTGATCAGGTCGAGTCTGTGTATATTTTTTTTTTTTTTGGGATTTTTTTTTGTTTTTTTGTATAGGGAAATAATATTGTTTTCGGTAAAACGAATAGAGTTTTTAAAATCATATTTTAACAATTTATTTATTTTTTGTTTAAGTACTTTTTAGGTGATATTCGAATAAACTTTGCTTATATATCTTGATTACTAAATGCATTTTCAAGACTTTACATACTTTGAGAAATGGAATAAATTTAATTTCATTTTCAATATTTTTTTTTATTAATTTTTGAATCCTGCTTTGACCTTATTCGTCCATAACAATTTAAAATTGTAAATACGTAATGGATAGAAAGCATAAAGCATACTACTTACTCAATTGGTTTCGTATATATACTATTTAAGAAAATAATTTAATTTTAAATTTTTAATTTAAAAAAAAAAAAAAAGTACGTACATTTTTATTTTAAAATATATAAATTATAAATTTAATATCGTATACTCTTTTATTATAGCGGGCTGATATTTGTGAATATATAATAAATAATTGTAAGATTTAATTTTGAGTAACGCGGAGACACCAACTTTCTGATTAATGACTTATTATGATGTCGGATTAATAAGATCATATTTTTGTAAATAATTCTTTTTTTTATGGTTTTTGCGTGCAAGTAAGTCCTTTTTTCCAATTTTTTTGTTCGTATTTTTTTTTTTTTAAATGGCTGCTGTTTGACGAATTATTTTATTGTCTTTGACAGTTCTTTTATTCTGCAAACATTAATTATTTTTATAGTAGTGTTATTAATGGTGAATAAACTAAAATAAAAGATTCTTTTATACTTTATATAAAAGTGCTGATTAAATATGAAAATAAATATAAAACAAATGTTGTAAAAGAAAACAATTTTTGACAAAACATAATATTTATTTGTCTTATTCTGTATAAAACAAATTTAAATTTAGAAAAAATTTAAGAATAAAAAACCTCTAATGCACATTTATTAGTTCCTAATATTAAATTTTTTTTAATAAAATTTGATTAAAATTTAATCCCAATTAAGAAGTTTTCATTGATTTAAAAATTATTAAATTAAATTGAATTTATTATCATAAGGGTAACTTAATTGAAATCCATACTCTTCGGCACAATCATATTTATATATAGGTAAAGACCCTTTTATTTTCAACTAATAAAGTAAAAAGATTTACATGCTTAAATTGTAAACATTATTTTAACACTTCACATAATAATGATAATATAAATACCTACAAGAGATTTTTTGAATCCTATAATAATTTTATTTAAGAATTTTTCCGACAACTTATAATTAAAAGGGGAAGAAATTTTCACCTCATCTTATCATCCCACATATACAATTCCAATTTATATTTATGTATAGCAAAAAAAAAAAAAAATTATAATGAAAAGCGACAATTATATGGTTTTGTGTATTGTATGTTATAATAGATGAAAATTTCAAAATTCAAATCGTAAAATTGTATATCTGTATATGCATACCTACATAATTTTCCATCGTCAACGACATTGATTTTGATTGATTACTATTAATTAAATTCCCTCTGAATTCAATGCGAAATGGAATTTTGATTCATTTTGTTTCTTTCGAATGAATAGTTTATTCAGTTTTTGATTGTCTTTTCTCTTTCTTTCGAAACAGATTAGAGCTTTTCTTTATTTATTGTTATGTTTAGTTTTTTTTTTTTTTTTGCAAATACATATTTTTTAATATCGGTTTGTAAAAATTGTGATGGGGTAAAAATTGTTTGGCTGTCAAAATGCAAAAAAAAAAAGAATCTAAAAGATAATTATATAAATTTATTTGATTGTAAAATTTATAAAGAGAATCGTTAAACATTTGAACAATTCATGTCAGAAAAATATTAATGATGTTATGTTGAGATTAGTTAAAAAAAAGAAACTTATGATTCAGTTTTCTTTAAAACGTCAACTCTACTATAGGAGTTATTTTCATTAAAGATAACTAGAAGAATATTATTTATTTATATTATTGTTGAAATGATTTCAATTTTGCCATTTACATCTTAAAAATAATTAAAACTTTATTATTAAAAAAAAAGTTATGGTTGCATTGATGAAATATAAATTTTACATATAAAAAATAATGTTTTTATAATATTACTAAACGTATTTTATTATTGGGAAAAATCATGCAGGATATGAATGTTTCATGGCAAATCAAAATAAATTTGTTTTTAATAATTTTTTAAAACCAATATAAAAATCTATTGTATTTGGGAAAATAGTAATCAAACTAAAACTGTAATCAGATGTTAACTTAAATAATTTGCTTATAATTTTATACAAAAAAACATATTACGATGTATGCACACCTGTTCATCTAATATATTAATAAATTTATTAGATTTTAGATATATAAGGAGGAGTCGTTCTCAAAAGGTACTTATTTATTAAATATGCTTCTTTTGATCAAAATAAAATTTATTCGGTAAATTAGTAATTCTCAAATTATGTATACTAAAATTATAGAATCAAACTTATACTGAATTTTAAGTATCTTAAATTTTAAGTATCTTAAAATTCAGTATATTAAGATTTCATTTCGTAAACTTATACTTGTTCATATTATTTTATCGTAAGTTGGCAATAAAAGTGAAATCATTTTAAATTCAAATTATAAATTTGGTTTCTTATCTATAAAAATTAAAAATTAGTGTACAACTAAATAATTTCTTAAAATGAAATGATCTTATGCACAACAGATCTATCTATATTTAAAAACTGTCTACGAATAATATTTTTCAAATATATACATGACCGAAACATCTTTTCTTCTCATCAGCTTATGGTAATTGTAATATTTTCAATTTTTGCTCCAAATTAAGCTGCTCATGGTATTTTTAATTTAAATTTTAAATTTAGATTAAAATTGTATACTTCAGTAATTTAAATGAATAAGAAGTATAAATTCTGTACCAAATAAGATACGACTCATATTACTTTTAAGGAATAAATGATATATGGAACCAAATATACCGCGTTTTAATTTGAAGGAAATATTGGCGATCCTTGACTAACATCGTTTTTCAGTTTCTCAAAATTAAAACAACGTAAGTCAAATGATAAAAATATATTAGAGACACAAAAGTTAATTCAACAAAATAATTTTTCGATAAAAACAATTATTAAGGTTTTCTTTTTCTGTAATATTAAGAAAGCTAAATCGTTAATTTTTAAATTTATTTATTATTTGTCAAGTGAAAATGAAGGGTTCCTACTACTAATTAGTTTGAAACTTTAACTTGAAAACGATATATTGATGATATTTTAATAGATAATTTAATATTTTAAGAAAATGAATAATTTTGATATATATAATTAATAGATTAACTTCAACTTGTAGATTTTTATAAATACTGCAAAGAAACGTAAGTTGACAGAAACGTAACTCAAAATGACGTAAATGAAGGATCGCATATAATTTATATTTTATAGATAATATTTAAAAATAATTAAATACATACTTACCATTTTAATCATTATATTAGTCGCCTTTTACGACAAGCCAGATGTAAATGGCTGTGGATGTATTCTATATATAGGCCCCAAACCACAGGGCCTTAAAAATATATAAAATTAAGAATGAAAATCTTATATATATATATATATTTTTTTTTTTTTGACTCTAAAAAGTATATTTACAACAAGATTTTTGTTTCAATTTTTTTTTTTTTTTTTTTTGTATAATTTCTTACAGAATGAGGCCTACGCTTACGTATATTTGGATTTTTGTTTCGTATAATAATAATAATATTTAATAATATTTAATAATAGTTATAGTTTTTTATTTATGTTTTATGTTTTTTTTGTAAATTTCTCTCTTTCTTTTTTTTTGTTAAATTATTTTAAATTTTTTAATTTCTAAATAATCAACCTTTAAATAATAATAAAGATTTTACTTTTAAATAAATTTTCAATGTAATTTTATTTCTTAGTTTTCCTAAATTTTTTTTATGTAATTTTTATATCATAATTTATCGAAATAAATACAACATTTTATCTCAAATAAAAAAATTTATTTAAATATATTATGATTTTTTTTTTAATATTTTTTATTTGTATTTCTTGTTTTGTTTTTTTAATAATTTATGAATTAATTACTAATATTTCTCTTTTGTAGTTTTGGTTTCTTTTTTAATATTTAATTTTATTTTCAATATCTTGTAAATAATTATTTGATTTTTTTTTTTTTTTTTACGTATTTACTGTTTACATAATTTGTTAATTTACATTTTTAACAAAAATAATCACAATTGCATTTATATTATTAATTAATTAATTAATTTATTTATTTTTTACATTTTCAAATATTTTTTTTTTATTTTACTATTTTACAGAGTGTTAGTAATTCTAAAAAGTTGAATTCAAAATCAAAAATATTCATTTTCTTAAAAAAAATTTTTTTTAAATATTTTTATTAAATTAAATTAAAACTTTTAACAATATTTTTTTACTACATATATGTTTTTTTTTTTGTTATTGAAATTATAGTTGGGCTGTGTTGATTTTAATTCGTAATTTTTTATTGAAATTTTTTTTTAAAAAATTTATAGTTTCATATATATATTTTTTAATTTCTACTATTTAATTTTAAAATTGTGTAAATAAAATGAAAATTATTTGTTGAACTTTACAAAAAAAAAAAAAAACCGGAAAAAATACACATATTACATAAAATTTTGTATGTCATTTCAGAATTAATAATGATTTAATTATAAAATAATAATGAGATTTATATTATATATATATATGTTTTATTATAACGATTTTTCTTGCTAGTTTTTTAATTGTCATTCTTTATTTTTAATTATGGCTTTGGTATATGGAGTATCTTTTGATGAAAGATGTGTTTACTTAAAATTATTAAAGTTTTCTAAAACAATAATAGAGAAAAAAATAAAATTGCATTGCTGGGAACAATATTATCAGAAAGAAAGTTATTTTGAAAAAATTGTACTTTTGTTTTTTTAACCAAAAATACTCAAAGAGAAAAATATTTTTTTTTTTTTTGTTATTTTTTTTGTTTTTTTTTTTTTTAAATTTATGTTACATTATAAACTTAGTTAAGTAGCTAGTTTCAAAATCATATACGGTATATGCTAAATAATTTTCAATTTTAACTATAATTTAATTTAAATATATTTTGTATGTTAAATATGAATTTCATTTTTATTTAAATCTTAATCAATTTTACAAAATTTTTATAAATACAAATTTCAAAATTTCTTCCCTTGCAAAAAAATATTTTTTGTTTTTTGTTATTTACGTATATAATTTTTTATTAAAAGGTATACATTATATCCTTGCAGAACCAAAAATAGAAAGTAATTTATTTAATTTTTTTTTTTTTTTAATTAAAATTTAACTATATTGAAAAATAATTTTGAAAAAATATTAAATTTAAGCAGATTTTTTTTTTAGCAAATAAAATTTAAAATTTAATTATAATACGCATTTAATGTTGTTTTAATAAATTGCACTGATTTTATGTTTCAACTAACATCACTGGCCTTTTAATGAACAATTGATACACTATTTAAAATAAATTAAGACAAAACAAAATAATAAAGTTTAAGAAAAAATAATTAATTTCATTTATTATAATTTGTATTTTACAAATTTTGTTTTTTGTTTATCAAAAATATTGCAATTAGAAGATAAACGGTTATTGTAGTAGTTGATAATATTTTTCGATTGATTGATAGTGTTCTTCAGTAAACAATTATTTCAGTAATTTAAAGAAATCCGAATTAAAATTTAATTAATTTTGCTTTTTGCTTAAAAATATTACACCCAAAAAAGTAAGTTTTTTTTAAAAAAAAATTCTATAATCTACAAAACCCATTTTATCCATCACTACAGTTCGCTAAAGTTTAGTTTATTCAAATATTTTTTTTTTATTACATTTTAAATTGTGTGAAAGATGTGTTAAATTTATTGTGGCATTTTTAAAAAAAATTAGTGAATTTGAAAATATTATTTTCATATAGGGTAGAGTCACCTAATTTGTACCCCTTTTCAGTGTTCCGATATTTATTGTGACGAAACACTTAATGAAAGGTTTATATTTTGTGTTAAAATTAAATTTTGATATTTTTCCTGCTTAGAAAAACTATTTTTTAGCAAAAGAAAAGAGGATTATTTCTTCAAAATCCAAAATAAAAGAGATTCGAAATGCTACAATTTAGAAAATTCGTTTTTTCAATCGTAATTCGAAACACCCTAAAACTTAATGTTTTAACAATTTAACTAAACTGTACGAATTGATAACAGTCCATATTATCCAAAGTTAATATTAACTACATAAGATATTTAATTACAATGTATTTTAATGAAATTAAAGTTTAAAATAATAGTTTAATATAGAAATTTAAAAAAAAAAGCTATTGTCTGACAATTTTTAATGTTGTTATCAATTATTTGCAATGGTACGATTTAGGAAGTGGTACGATTTAGACTACATACTGTCTCCAATAATTTTATTGAATAAAGTTTTACTATAATTTCAATTAAATTGTTACTTTATTGGAAATTTTAAATTAGATTTCCTTATTAGCTATTCTAAGTGCGAGTTCAATCAATCGATTAATTATATATAAAAAAAAGTAATGGTAAATTTATTTATTTTAAATTACATATTCAAATTTTTTTTTGCTAAATCAGAAAGAAATACTTTTTTTTTATTAAATTTAAAAATTTAAATAATTTACTTTCATTTACACATTTTATTTATTATATAATATAATTTTTAGTCGATATAATTATAAATATATTAGGGTCTGTTCAATTCGATACGTTATTTTTATTTTAAATATATTTTTTTAATTATTATATAATTATACTTATTTAAAATTGAGGTCACATGAGTTGGTTTTTGTTGTGGCTTAATTTCCTAAATTATTTTTTTTTATTTAATAATTTTTTTTTTTTTTTTTCGTAACAGAGAAACATTATCAGATTTTTGTAATACATACTTCAATAATGAAATTTTCAAAAAAAAAATAAATTCTCAAAATAATAAAAAAAACTTATAGTAGTAAATTTATTGAAGATATTAGATATTAATTTTCTTTTTAAAAAGTAAATATAGAGATAAAAAATATTATTGCACTCGCTAAAAATTAAATAAAATTACTTTTTACATGAAATTACATTAAAATTACATTATGAAATTTTGAGAACGTATATATTTAAGACTTAAATTATATGTATATATAGAAAATTGTAAGGTAAATATGAGATTCAAATTTATGAGAAAAAAAAAAAAACAGAACATAAAAAATCATAATTATAGGACACCACGGATTTGTTTTTTTTTTTTTTTTTTTACACTATTAAATTATTTAGTTTCATATAATTATATACAATTAATTAATTAATTAAAAAAAAAAATATTTTTGGTTGCAAATTCATTTTACATATTTTCACTTAATAATCGTGTCTCTATATCAATTTACTATTAATAAATTATAAACTTTATTATTGTTTTTTTTAGATTATTTTCTTGTTTTTGTTTGATTCATTCCTTCACGTAATAAATTTATTTAAATATATAAATGTATGTATATTAATTACCACCTTTTTTTTTTAATCTCAAAACTAAACTTATTCTTAAGTGTATAATAATTTCTTCAATTATTTATTTATAAGGGTAGTATACACATTTGCTACTTAAAAAAAAAAGAACATATAAAATATAATAATATATAAAACAGAATATTATGAATAAAAAAAAAAATGTTTATTTTTTTTTTACTGAGGACTTTGGGGTGGTGTTATTTCATCACCATTATCCCCAGATCCTGGTTCGCCTTTGGTTTTATTTTCCTTCTTCCATTTCATTCGACGATTTTGGAACCATATCTTTATTTGTCTTTCAGTTAAACATAAGGCATGAGCGATTTCTATTCGTCTTCGTCGCGTTAGATAACGATTAAAATGAAATTCTTTTTCCAGTTCCAAGGTTTGATAACGAGTATACGTTTGACGGCCCCGTTTTCTCTCTGCAATAATAAAACGACAAATATTTTTTTCAAAAACTTTAATTAAAAATCTAAAATAAAATAATAAGCATATCTTAATTTAAGGATTTTTTTTTTTTAAATACGAGTTTTTAACCAAAGTATAATAGTTATTAATTGGAGAAGCGGCACTGACAAGAATATAATTATATATGTAATTTAATATAAAATTGGAATTTAATTTTTACATAATTTAATTTAATTGTACGTCTCTATATTTTAAATATTTTGATTAAAAAGAGGAACGTTTAACGAACAATCATTGTGCAAAGTAAGGTCTTGGCAACTGTTTAAAATATAAATTAGAATTTTTCTTATTCTGTATACCTTATTCACGTCACTCATAACAATATTAATTTTTTGCCGAAGCCTTAAAATAAATTTTGAAATCGAATCTCTTTTAACCCATTGGAGAGGTAAAGCATATTAAGTGTGTGTTTTTAAGATTAGTTATTTTATCAGATAGTATCAGATAGCCAGCGAATTGAGAATGTAAAATCATATAAAAAAATGTATAAAAAAAAACACTTTAGTAACGTCTTATGAGTTTTATTTTCTATTTATTTGATAAAACAAAGATAATAACTTTATATTTATATAGCTATTTGATAATCTTTAAAGAAATTTTGTTCCATTTTAATTGTATTTTAATTGTAACGATGCGTTATGATCTACAATATTTATTTATCACGTACCAAAATATTTGTCACTTTAAGAAAGTTGCGCAAGGTTTGCCAAAAACAGTAGTGACGAATGTGCTAACATATTCGAAATTAATCACACACTGACTGTGTGATGATTTGATTTGGACCAAAAATATCTACAATGCTCATTCTCACTGTTGAAAATATTTTCTCAACTTATTTTACAAAAAAAAAAAAAAAAACATTATATGGGCCTCAGGAAAGTTTTGTCAAAAAATTCTTGTTTCGAATATGTTAGTAATTAAGGATTTAGATATGAAAATATTTTGTGCGTAAATAACTTTACAAAAACTTAATAGTACTTATATGTTGCCGAATTTTTATAAATAAATGAATTATTTGAATTATATCTTCCTAATTACTCAAAATTGTATCACCTTCACAATAGCCGATATTCAATTTTATATTTTGTAACTATTATAACAAATTTGTATAATTTAAATTTCCTTATTATGAAAAAAAAAATTGTTACCATCTGTACTTATAATAAGGTAAATTATCCAGCACAAGATTTTGAATAATTAATCACTTAGCCATATAACATAATTATTTTATGATAAATGGTAAGGGCTGTCTGTATATTATTATTTCTGTCTAATACAAAAAGTTTGAACAGCTTTTTCTTTGAAGAACTATATATACTTGGCGTTTGTATTGTGCATAAATCTGTATCAAAACAAAATGCAACATGTTTTTAAAATAAAAATTGTCGCCAAATTATAAAGATCAAAAGACTGAATATACATTTATTAGTGACAATGGACATTTATGCTATAATCTGAATTAAAGTGACAGAATTATTTCAACATTAAATTGCAAATCTCACTTTTCAAATGCTTTTGATCTATAAAAATATAAGTGTTTTTTAGTTGTAATGAATCTTAAATTATTAATATTAAATATAGGAATTCCAGTGAAAATTAGAATTTTTCACTAAGTTAATAAGAGTTGAAGCATAATAAAGTTTAATTAATAAACAAATATTATAAGATTTGCCAATTGTATTATTCTACAGCAGAGTTTTAATTGTTTTTGATCAGATTTCTTCCTTAATTGTTTTTTAATGCAAATTGGATTAAACTATTAATATTTCTCCACTAAAGAAAAGAAATTAGAGCTTTTAAATTCCAGTGGCTGGTTTAGTCGTAATGCTTACTAGATCTTAAACATTCTATAGCTGTATGTTACTTTTTTTGTAAAAACGAGGTAGTAATTTAAATATATTTATATATTACGTGCTCCATTTCCATTAATATAATAAAAATATTTTTGATATTGAAATAACAATTTTTCAGAAATTTTATTGCAATTATATCATTAACCAAATAAATTGTCCTACAAAAATATTGCAATTAAACCATTACGAAAAGTAATTGTGTAGCAAGCTTTTAATAATAAAAATAATACTTAAAAGTTTATGTCTTCTATAATGAATAAAGAGTTTAAAAGCCATGGGAATGTAAAACCTCAAAATTTAGACACCATAAATAAAAAGAAAATTATTAAAAAAAAAAAAAAAAAAAAAACGCAAAATAATTGTTTAAAACATTACATATTTTTCCAAAACATTTTATCTTGATTTAAAAAAAAAAAAATTTTTTTTTTGGGCCACATAATATACAACATTAAAATTACTATTCAAACTATACACCAAAAAAAAAGAAAGAAAATTAAAGTTAAAACTGGTTTTATAAGAAAAAAAAATCCTAAATTTATTTTTAATAACAGCATCCGAAGACATCGGTTCGCTGAGCGCAATTTACAATTGCTCAAAAGGCGTATTATATATTAGAAAAATTTAATTTATAAATGTTGAAGAAAAGAAAATATCTTTAAAATCTGTCAGTTATCTGACGCCATATTTAATCTTCATCATAATTTGAGTATGAAGACGAATTTAGTGCCTCAGGTATACTAGATAGGTGAAATTTATATGTAGTACAAGAAAGTCATTATTTGGTCGTTGTTTCCTTAGATACACTTTTAAGAAAAATGATTAATACACCTTCTTTTTTTGTTTTTTTTTTTATTTTTTTTTGTGAAACAAGGAAAACATTTCTTTTCTTGTTAATTTTAGTTTCCCGTATTAAAATCCAAATTTCTTTTTTTATAGATTCCATAAAATATATTTCTAATTCAATCATCCGATAACAAAACTAGTCATTATCAGAATTATAATAATTTGTAGATTAAATATTAGAATATATGTGACTTCAAGTCTGATCATTTTAGTTCAAGAACGAATGTGTCATTATTAAATGACATTAGTTAGTTATTTATAATTAAAAATATTACAATTTATTATAAAGAAATTCAAAGTTTGTAATATAATTATTGTGGGCTGTGAAACACTTGAAATTTTGTTAAATTAGGAAGATTTCTTAGTGCAGTTTCAATTCGAACTAATCAAGTACAAAAATCAAGTATTTAGTACAAGATTAATGGTTTTGTAAATAGTCCTAATTGTATTAAATATTTTTTTAAAATTAAAATTGTAGATTCCAAATTTTATCGGCAGTTATTTTAAAAGTAGTGAAGTAGTATATAATAAATATTTACCGTATAACATGACTGAGATAGTCAATTATTGTTTTGATAAAATATTTGTGGAATATTTTAAATACTGCTGGCGAATGAAATATACAACCCAGAATGTATTTTGTCACTTTTGTCTCGAAGAAATCTATCTGCTGGCTGTATATAGTTGACAGACAACTCTGTCAACTGCTCAAAACTAATAAAACATTATATTTTTAAAATAATTTTTATGTTATTTTGGATATTTTTATAAGGACCCGAAAATACTACCATTCTAATTTAATTTAATTTTTGAAATGACCAAATATACATTTAAATATCTTAGAAATTCTAAGCATTATAACAAAATGTGATAAATTCTTTTTTCATATATAATAAAAATTGAAATAAATATAGAGCAAAAACATAACAACAATCAAAAATGAGTGTTAATAATTCGAATTTTGTTTATCTATAAAAAAGAGCAATCATTGTTTTTTTTGTTTTGTTTAGAAAAACATTAGTTCAAAATATCTAAAACGTACAATAAGAACAAAAAAATAATAATATAAATGAAATAAAAAAAAAAAAAACCTAAAAATCTTAGCGATCATTTTATATGCGGGGGCCAGTTTGTACACGACCGATTAAATATATTCTACAAACATGGAAGAACGATTAAATCGCCATTAGGCGTTAGTTTTCGTTCGTTTTCCATTCTTTTTTTTTATGTCGAATTAATTTTTTTTTTTTTTTTTGGTATATAAAGATTTTTTTTTTGTATATAGTAATCAACGAAAAAATAAAAAAAACTTGTATAATACATAAAAAAATATTTTGGTTGTAATGATGATGATGATGCCATGATTTTATACTAAAAGAAAAGGTCGCTTGTACGAACGAGTATATGGCATTGTACGACCATGACATCAAAGAGGAGTGGTAAAAGAAATTTTTAAATATTTACCCACCATCTCTTTTTAAACGTTTATATACATATATATGTATATATATATTTATATCTATATATAAATATATTCTATTTCGTTTTACAACATTTTACCTGATGGACTAAGCTTTGTTCTTTATTTTCGTAAAACAACAAAATATTGCTCATTTATTCTAGATTTATGACGATAACAGTTAAATATAATTAATTTTATATATACGATTGACAAATAAAATTATATTGAAAATTTCAAATATCCAAATCACCACTGAAATTTCCTATACATAAAAGTATGTCTTCTAATTTAATGTATCTGGCTGGAACTTTTTTTACATTAAAATGTTTTATGTCAAATTGTATGATTAAAAATTAATTATATCTTATTGAATGTCCGTAAAAGTTGACTGAATAGGAACGTCTGCGTTAGATATGAATTTATAAACTTCAAATATGGATTTCAACAATTAATTCATATTAAAACAGATCGACATTTCTCTAAGTAATAATATATAAGCTTTGGCATAAAGCATTCGCTGGTTTGATATAGGAACTAATAGATTTTCAATTTCATTATAATAATAGCTTATGTACCATATTAAGGTTTTTATTTTGATTAGTGTTAACGATATTAATTTTCTGGTTAGTATTAAATTTGATTTCATTCACGATTCTAAATTTAAAGTAAAACTAAAAGTATACAATTGACAACAAGTTTTAGCTTCGAAACTTAACATATACGAAAGAAGATATAGTGAATGATTTTTCTCCACGTAGTCCATTATAAAACTTATTATTTCTATTATAAAATTAAGCTTTTTACTAAACATCATTTTGTGAGGTGACATAAGTATCATTTAAAGATTCAAAATTTAGGGTTGTAATCTGTTGATAATAATAAAATACTAAAGTAATTAGGATAAACATTTATATTATAAATGGAATCGCTTGATTGAGAAAGAATAATATATTAAATACGTATTTCGAAATATTTATTTAATATATTAAATATTTTGAAGTTGACTATATTTTTAAATTTTATAATAGCCAGAAAATGGTAAAATGAAATAATTTAGAAATCAACACAGTTGAAATGCTCAGAAATCTTGTTCAACAATTTTAATACATTGTACATAAAAATATTATATATAAAATAACAGGAAATGAAGAAAAACCTAAAAATATAATTTTAATATTTATTATTTTTTTTTGGATTTGATAAAATTACTACATACTAGTAAATTGTAGTTTGATTTGATTTTAATTACGTGGCCTTACGTTTCTGTTCAGTAGATTTTTATATAAGATATTAATTCTTTTTGTGGAAATAACTTCTGTGTAATAAAATTTGAAATTATCTTAAGAAAAACTTATTAAATTAATTGTAGTTAGTCATAATAAAAAAAAAATTTAATAAAAGATTAAAGAATTATGTAATCAATCATATTTACTTTAGAAACACATATCAAGTTTAGATTGAAAATAATTATATTTGTTAATTTGATTTATTATTTAAGCTCCTGAATTAATATTTTTAATTATATTAACTTCATTTTGTACCCTTGTGAATTTTTTTAATTTACAAGCCTTCAAGTCGTTGATAGAAATATACTATTTTTAAGTTTTATAAAGATTTTTTTTAAAATTTTTATTGCAAGATTTATGTTAAATAAATAATTGAACAAATTACGAGTTATTGTATACATTATTAAAACTTTAAAGTATTAGGGCTAAGAAATATTGAAGTTTGGAATCAGAATATAAATTTGACTACATAAAATGATATTTAAAAGAAAACATTATCAGCTAAATAAATTAGCAATATCGAAAACTTTACAATTACAATATTTTTAATCTGTAAAAAGTAATTTATATTTCATTATTCATGTTGTTGTAAATAACACATTTGTCCTAAGTTCTTCTACCTTTTCGAATAATTAAATTAAATTCTTCTGTGTCAGCGACAAAACACAAAAAAGAAAATTGTTCAGAAGACTACAGAAAAGCCTTTAAATTATTTATAAGCTCATATTTATATATTATGTATCATTAAATATGTATATAGATAAATAAAATCTACTTATATTCTTGTCAGCCGTCAAAATTTTGATATAGGTTTTTTCCACTTTTATTTCATTTTATTTTTACCGACAATAGCCGCACCAGCCATGTTGCATTTTAATATGCCTCGACTAAAAAAGCAGAAATTATTTCAAGAAAATTAATGAACGTGTATATGGGATAATATTAAATTTTATGAAATTATCGAAATTTTAATTATATTGGAACATATTTACATAAAATATGTTTCAATGAAGTTTACCTGATTACTTACACAATAAATTGTACAAAAGATATAAATCATTTTAAATATATATGTATATTAATAAAAAATTCAAGTTATGTCATATTATATTAGAATAAACTAACTTTCATAATATTTCGACTTTAATTTTTCGACTTTACTAAAGTTTTCAAATATATTTAGATTTTAAGACTGTTTATTACCTAAGCAAGCAAGTTTTAATTTTATTAGTCAATTTCAAATTATAAAGTTGAGAATTTTTAAAATTATTTCTTTAGATCCTTCCTAAATATATCTTGTATGTTCTATTAGCTTTTATATATAGTGTCCTTTTTTTTAAAACTTTTTATATTCTTAATATTTATTCTTAAACAGTCGGTTAATGTTAAAAGTGCTTTATACGGTCTTATATAGTCATCTCCTGTGTTTCATTTCTCATATCCAATACCAATTTATCAAAGTGCCGCATACACGGACAATATTAAAGAAAAGAAATAAATTCACTGTACGATATAGAATATGACAACAAAATTACACAACAGAAATAATAATATCCTTAATCATAGCATCAAGCTACAACCATTATAGCTTAATAGCAAAAAAAAAAAAAACTAAAGCATGATCATAACGCCTTATAAATATTTATGAATATTTTAAAAGTTTTATGATTCAATCGATTTAAAAGCAATTTACTCTCTAACCCCTTGTTATAAAAAATCTGGATGGAAATAAATAAATACTTTTCTACCAAAGAGGATAAAGTAAACAGCACAGAATAAAACTTGCAAATGAAAAATTAATAGGTATTTGTAAAATACGCAATATTCATTTAAACATAGATATATTTGAATGTATAAAAAGTGTAATGGAGTTAAAAAGGTTAAAAAACTTTACATTTTTTATGGTCTATAAGGATTACAAAATTACAACATTGAAGAAAACTTTCAAAGTTCTTTACCAATGCAACTACAAAATCTTTCACAATATGAAGAAAAAAACTTACTTGACAGGATTTTCGTTAAAACTTTTGACTAAAAAATCCTCCCACTTAATCTTTATTTTTTATTTCATTTTTTCAAGTACTTGAAGTATATTGTTTGCAAAAATTTTATATTATTAAATTCTACTACGAACAAAGTGAATACTAAAAAAAAGAATATTTAATTTATTTAAAAATAGTATTATAGAGAGCAATACATACTAGCAAAATTAAGTTATGCCTACGTGTGGTCAGTTTTTCAATTTAAATACGACTAAGGAGATCGAAATTAGTATATACCAGTACTTCATGAAATATGTTCATTTTAAGAGAAATTTAATTTCAGTTTCAAAATCTGTGACAAAATGTTCACAGTAATTTTCACCATAATTATAATTCAAGCAACTGTAAATTTAATCATTTTAAATATACATTTTTATATAAGAGTTTTCAGGATTCAGATAATTAAAAATAAGTATTTTATTCATATTTATTTATCTGTACTTTGTAATATCAAATGTATTTCAAATACATATTGACAAATAGCTCTTTTATTAATAAAGGTTGATACCCATCTCAGAATCGCATGTTTATTGCGTTATTTTTAGCATGTGCGGTGGCTTAAGTAGTAGTGGTTAAGTAGTAGCTAAGTTTACTCAGCTTTAAATGAATAAAAGTAATAAAATTACAAAAAAATGTAATTTAAGACTGGTAAAAAAACTAACGATCGAGATCATATGCCAACAACAAATGTCTCACTAATAAAAAAACAATTAATTTGTTGCAATTAAAGTGTCTTCACTATAAAGAAATTTATGGTTTGGTATCAGTTCACGAGCTGTAGCACCAAAGAGAGAAAGAATATAGAGTAAATAATTTTCTCAAAATGATACGATTCTTTAACTTCCTAAATCTGATAAGAGAAGCCAGTGATTAAGTTAATCGGTAATAGATTAGACAGTTGGTGGACTCGAGATTTTTTGGACTAAGTAAACTTAAGTGAAAAAACACCATAGAGGTTCCACACTGTCTGTCGATCTATCTCACTTAGTAAGATAGATTTTATATTTGATTTTGTATAGTCACAGAATATTATAAAACTAGTTCCGACATTTTGCTTTTTCTAGGGTAAGTGAAACAAATTTAATAATCCTTTTTTCTAATTACGATAAATCTACATTCTTAATCAACTTTGATGCTAATAAAGCACTAATTAAAAGGTTAGTATACGCGGTATAAATCACAAAATCTTCACCACGACCACGCCTATAATTAATTAATGAAAATTTATTCAAGAAATCAATATGTATTGTAAAATTATTAATGGTATTGATTTCAAGTCACGATATTTAAATATTTTATTTTAAATTAATAAATTAAAATCTAGTTTATTGTCAAAATAATTTTTACAATTCATAAATTAGTCATACCGGGCCAAAATATGACAAATTTGTATTCAATAATTACGCAAAAATCTATAAATACTGCAACGCAATGCCCGCCAAAAGCAAAAAAAATTATTTTATTAGGTTAAAATTAAGCGACATGTATATTAATCAAAAAGAATATACTTTTTTTTTAAAGTAAAATATTTAAATATTTTGTAAAAAAAAAAAGAAAAGAAAATGTATTTAAATATAATCATATCTGTCGGGTTATTATATCACCTGCCTTTGAATATACAAAATATATCTAGTGTTGTTCTGCTATACCTCGTATTGTTATTGTAAATAATAATTCCGGTAAGATTAACTAACAAATGAATTTATGAGACAAAAAAAAAAAATAAACCACGTAAGATTCTTGTATCTAAGAGATCTTCAAAACATTTCAAGACACTTAAACCTGAAAGTTAAATGATAACAACGAAAAAATAATGAACATTTTTTAATGTTATAATTTCAGTTAATTTTTTTTTTTTTTTTTTTATTTGAATTCACTTCATTTTATTATTTTTATTATTATTATTTTCTTATTTTATTCTTTCAATGCATTTATATAAATTTAGAAAAACGTGTAGCTCAAGATCAAAAAAATTATGGCATCCATTGGAATCATATAACATGTAACTAATGGTGGCAATCAATATTCCTTTACATCTCAATCTCTTTTACAAACCTTTAACAACAACAAAAATATATAAAAAAAAAAACGTCGCCCTGTTATACCATTCAGCTTTTTTTTTATGTAGTATATACATAAAAATTTCTCGTCCTCGGATTTTAACCAAAATAGCAGGGGACAACATCTCCAGCAAACAGATTTATTTCTTTAAAATAATTTTTTTTTTTTGTAAATAAGAAATTTTATTTAAAAAAATAATAAGATTATAATAAAACATAATAAAATTATGTGGAAGTATCTTAAATCATTTAGCTTATATATATGTTTTTATATTAGGAAAAATGTCCGCGGCAAAGTTTATTCACGAACTATATATAAATAAATATAGATAATTTAAAATATTTATAAAGATTTTCAAATACAAGAAATACAGGACTTGATAAAACATTTTATGTTTTTTTTTTTACATTTTAATCAGTTTCAGTTTGGTTTTATTTTATTTTTTGAAACAGTAATTTTTTTTTATATAAAAATGAGGACATCCGAATTTGAAAATATTTTAGTTTCATCTTCAGAAACTAAAAAAAATTACAAATACATTCATAAAATTTTAATTCGTAAAAAAAAAATGAAACGTCACGATTTTATGTTTTGTTATTAATATATTTAACTTTTTTGCTTGATTTTATAGATAATATCAGAAATAAAAAAGTATTATTTAATTAAAAGTTGAAAAACTAAATTGTATTTCGGACTTTAAATTTGTATTTTAGTGATATTTATTTATTTACATATTGAAAATTATTATCATCATTTTTGGATTTTTTTTAATTAAAATTGATATACACTAGAATTTTGACAGATTCAGTTTATAATCCGAACGGTTTTAATGTATAAGTTGAAGAAAGTGGACTTGCACTTTTTGGTTTTGGCTGGAAATTTGCGACTTTTATTAAATATATTTTTCGAAATATGTAAAATTAAATAAATTTATGCTGTTACAAAATAATTGTGCAGAAATTAGAAGCAATTATTTCCAGCCGTCGGAAAAATGAGAACAACATATCATATGCGACTTATATATCGAATTTCAGAATCACTTTAAAATCAGTTAAGTTTTAATTTAAAATCAGTTAAGTTTTACCAGAGACTATAATCTTTGGTTTTACTAACTTTTAAAAAAAAAATAATTATCTACTATATGGAGTGGAAAAAGTATCTTAATCGAAAATTCAAATTATATATTTTACTAAATTTATATTCAATATTAATTATGTTTAATCAATTTTTGTGTTTATTAACGTTTATGAAAGCACGTGTATGCATTGTGTCAAAATTATTTCTAACAAAAATCCCACCGCTTGTGAAATATTTTTGTATATTGTATAAAATAATTTCTATTTGCTCCAAAACGTCCAAGATCGGTGTTAGAATATAATTTTCGACAGTTTTAAGAAATTTATGAACTTTGTATAGTAATTAATTTAAGGAAAATACCAATTATATTTTATTTAAATTAATTACTTTTATAAAATATTTCTTATAAGTGTGTACCATTTGCAATAAGATTTTGGTCAGCATAACATTACTGTAATAGTCGATCAACATAGACGTTAAATATAGCTTCAGATATTGCTAAATTTAAATTCACTATCTACATAAATATAGGCCGGAATAGTATAAGTTAAATATTATCAATTTTTCAAGATAAAATAAACAAGCGTTTGTTTTCAAAGAATGTAATAGCTGAAAATGTCAAAAGATTTAAAATGTTAATAAAGATTTAATAGCATATTTTAGTCGAGAAATATGTTTTTATACGTATTTTGTAAATAGTGATGTCAGTAACAAATAAATCCTGTAACTTTCAGTAAATACACAATTATTTAACTAATTACCCAATATATAGTTAGAATAGTGCTAATAAATTAGAAAAGAACTTGTGTGAATAAAAGTAGCGAGAAATAGTTATTGACAAAACATATTTTAATGTATTTTAAATTATTATTGCGTAAACTAATTTTTTTAATTTATTCAGGAACTATATGATAAATGTCTTTAAAGATTGGTTCAAAATTATTGTGAAAAAAATATTTAACTCTTTATACAAAAGATCGAATTAATGATAATATGGCGCCTTAAACAGCAAGGAAAAGCACGTCCAACTCAGAATATAAAAGTTCGAGAAGAAAGTATTTCTCTTCTCAGACAACATGTACACAACACAATTTCATAAATTATATATATATATATATGTATATGCAGCTACAAAAAGAAAAGTATTCCATATAAACGTTGGCACTGAACGCAAATATAAATACCACATTAAAAAAACAGGTGGGGAAACATTAAGTTTCGTTTCAGATTAGGAGGGTTGTTAGAAGGAACATTCCTTCCCGCAATATAAATTTTGTAAAAGTATTCAACAATTTTTGGCAACAAGTGGGTATTTTTGCAGACATCTTGATTTATATTAAAAAGCTTTTTTTACATTCTTGTTAAGACAGTAAAACTATATTTATGAATGTTCATAAATTTTAAAGTGTTATATAAAAGAGAAGATGAAGTATAAGTTCATAATAATCATTTTGGTATATGATTATGTTATATAAAATATATAATTTTTATCAATAATTTTGCAACAAAAATATTCATTTGGCAATTGAAATCATTTTATATTGCATTTTACATTTAGTTGACTTTTGCTTTTATTGAATAATAAAAAACACCAAAACTAACAAACGAAATCAACAGAAACTCTTCCTTTTAAAAATACTTTCACTTATAGGATCTGCAAAAATAATAAATAAAAAGGGAAATCACAACATGAAGAATAATTTTTTTTATACTTTTTCTATTCATTTTGATTTGTTAGTTTTATGTAATTGTTAAAAATAATTTATGAGTTTATTTGTTTTCGGGTAAGAAAGTAAAAGGAATAAAAGCCCTAAAATTTGCATGCACAAAATTTAGTGACATTTTACCCATACAGAAGGTATAAAAAATATAAGGTATAATAGAGTTGTAAGCCAGTGTTCGAGTTGACCATGTTATCCTTTTTTTTTGTATAGTTTTTTATATGCTGTAAATGAGAATTTAGTCGAAATTTACATAATACATTTACAGAATAGACAATTCGAAAAATTAAATTGAATGACAACCATAAATTTTTTTGTGTCAAACAGTGCAAATTATATCAATTTTCTATTTCCTAATAGGAGACCCTAATTTATATATGTAAAACAGTTATAAATTGCATTTGACATTTATATATGAAATATTTTTAAATCTTTTCAACTATCACCAGAAACATAAACTATACATATTATAGTTTATGTTTCTGGTGATAGTTTTTATCATTTTTGGGTATTAAGTATATTTCAGCATATTTTTGGGACCTGTTCAAGTATAATTTTCTGAATCAAACGCATATCTATATTATGAGGGCGTCACATTATCAAGTTCTTCTCAGTCATTTGGTAAAGTATGATACATAAGTGCATTTTTGAAAAAGTAAATTTTGTGCTTTCTCGGTAATTCTCTTTTACGTTGTTATTATTATAATATATTTTTAAAATATATTTTTATTTCAGTAATTGAAAAAATATCAAAAAGCCGAGATTTATAAAAAAAATTATGTTTTTTAATTTTCGTTAACTGATTTTTTATTAAGTACACTTATTTAGTTTTTTTTTTTTTTTGGGGGGGGGGGACGCAAGAGAGCACTGCGACCTAGAGATATATTGTGCGATTACTGCCCCTTTCTCCCTAGCCCCTATTAAGAGAGCGATAGAACTTTAATTTGGATTCGGGAGCCACATTGGTCAGTTCATCTGTGGTCAGAATTCCCTTTCCTAGATAATTGAGTCTTCTTCTTGCAGCTGCTTCACAGTAGCACAGAAGGTGTTTCGTTGTTTCTCTGTCATTATGACAGAGGCAACTGTCGTCTTCAGCCAGTCCCATTTTCTTAAGGTAATAGAGTACTATGGGCTTATTTAGTTCATCGGAAAATTATATTGTTAATTAAATTATTTTTGGATTAAATGTTAATAAAAAACTCATTTTGGCCAAAAATATAGTTATTTACTTTTTTAAAATGATTGAGAATTGTTCTATGTTGACAGTACATTTTCGGAATTAATACATTCATATACTCCTTCGATAAATAACTAAAATATATGCAGACCCTAGAAAGTACTAATGCTAATTGAAACATAAAATTTGTTCTTGATATACTCGGATTTTCCTCCGATCTTTCTTCAGAATTTATATAATACCTACACACTTATTCCAGCTAAATCTTGAATATCTTCGAAATACTGGCTATATTTATTTTATGATTATATCAAATAGGAGGTCACTAAAGCCGAACACACGGGAATTCCTAAATTATTAAAAAACCGACTACGAAACCCTATAAACTTACCTTTGTCGGAAGTTCTTACCCATGTACGCTCTTCATTAGCAAAACTGAATATATACGAGATTTGTTCATATACATATAAATTTCTTAATTTATTCCTCCTAATATGATTTTAGGAGACCACCATGGAGGTGTAATGACAGCTATTCCGGCCAAGGAACTCGTTGATAGCTAATATTTATACCGTAGTGCCATTTTTTGGCAATGTTCATGCTAAAAGAATTTAATTTCTCAACAGGCCAAAATGTCCACTTAGTAAACATACATATATCAGAAAACGGCAATCAATATAATATTTATTATTATTTTAACTGCCGATTATATAGGGTAAATTCAGCTAACTTTCTGATATTAAGTGATATATGTAATTTTTTATATCAAAAATAAAAATATCTATTGGGAAATTATGTAAGGTCACAGGTACAAGATTCTTTCATAAACATCTAATATGAAATTTGCAATATCTAATATGAAATTTATGTATAAGAAATTCTAATGAATAATGTAAAAATTGTATTATAAGGAAATGTTTCTGTACTTATTTTTTTGAAACCAATAACAGATATTTTTGCAATTGATTTTACAAGTATTTTTCTAGCGTTACAGCGACTGATCTTTTCAACTTCACAACAATTTATTAAATTAGAACTACTATTAAAAAATTGCGTTTCTGATTCAAATGGCTATCAAGAAGCTTTAGCAAATATACCAACAAGTATATTTGCTAAAGGAATAGTTTAATCTAACAGATGTAGCATGTATGCATGTATAAAATTCGTGGATATTAAGGGTTCCTTTTTCATTAACTATCACGGTATTACCCCTCTCACGGATTAAGCCGAATTTACCCTACATAAATAGAAATAATCATCATTTATTAGAAAATATAAAATCAGATTTAAAAAGATCTTGTGAATAAATGTTAAACTGGTAATTTCGACTACTTGGTAGTTATAGTGTTAAACAAGTTTTTTTATATGGTGATCGTCAAAATAACGTACGCCATCTAGATGTCATTTCAAAACAAATTTAAGCTAATTATTGCATATTTTACTATTTATTCTGGAGGTTGTAGTTTTTTGCTGCTGTTTTTCAGAGAGAAAAAAAAAACAAAATAAAAATTTCGATTTTACTCATTCGGTATCAACTTACAGTTTACATACTTTAACTACTATTTTATAATTTGCATATTGCGTGAAAAAAGAGAAATTAAAATAAATTCTTACTTACCAAACTGACTTCTCATCCAAGGATAAAGAGGTGAAGGCATACCTCCACCTGAATTTTGGTTATTTGACTGTTGCTGTTGACTTTGATGCATCTGTGGTGGTTGTGGATGCATCATTCCTTGAGAAGGTGCTGCAACAGGAGGACCACCAGGTGACTGTTGGTACATACCCATATTATGGTGATTTTGGTGAACCTTTTAAATAATATATTTAATATTGGAATTTATGAAAATATATGTGGATAAATTTACTTGCGCTTGTGCATGTCCCATGTGTGGAGGTATTGACATTTGAGAATTCATATGCACACCTCCCATTTGTTCAAGTGGTGGAGAACCATTTTCTACTCCCATACCTATTCCACCGACTGCTGCTTGAAGTTTACAACTGGCATATACTACAGGTTGTTGCTGTAATGATTGCTGTTGAGGTTGAACGGTTTGTTGTTGTTGATTTTGTTGACCACATTGTGCTCCATTTGGTTGAGGTTGTTGTGTTATTGCACTTACACTTACCTGACTTGACGGACTATCTGGCCTTGAGTACCCTTGATGTTCCATACCTTGACCATTATAATAGGGCATTCGATCATATGGCGGGAATCTCGGATAAGGCATATTTCCTTGATGGTTTGGATTTTGACTATAATGGTGCATTTGCTGTCCATCTAAATCAGTAACCCCATTACCAGGATAATGGCCATGCATTTCGGTACCCATATAGGAGTTTGTAAAGTATGATGTCATACTTTCACAATTATTTGTACTCATAGTCATTATGAATGATTTATTTTAGTTATAAATAATTATAAACGAAAAAAGAATATTTATTAAATTACACCAGAAATAGATTGTGTTATATTTTTTTTTAAGATAGTTTTACTAAAAATAAACAAAAGTTAAACTATTTTTAGTATTATATAACTTTATGAATTATTAATCATTTCAATATTTACCTTAAATACTTAAGTACGTAATTATGAGGTATAAAATTATGGTTTTATTATTTGTAATTTTACTATTTTTTTATTAATAAATAGTAAAATCTGATCGACAAATTTCAATATCACTAGGGTTTTGAGTTTACTTATTGTGTGCTTTTCTTTTCCATATGAAAGGAAAAACAAATTGCTAATAATCCGATTTATCTGAATTTATTGTACACCAACGAGAGAAAATTTTGCTGATCTGAAAAGAAAGCAAAATTAGTATATTTTAGAAAATGTAAATAAATTTATATATTTAAAATGCAAGTATGTATTAAGGTAAGTATTAAAATAATTTAATTTTCAAAAACTTATTAAATTATAACACGCTTTTTAATTTTTAATATAAAATTTGAGATCAATTTTCTAATTTTGTTTGTCGTTGGAAATTAAATTATTGAGAAAGTCATAAACTTAAATTAAAAAATAAAACCTTAAAATTCCACAGGAAAAATCTTAAAATTCCACAGCTAATAATTTGTATAAACCAATTTGTATTATTACCACTAAATTTTTTTAATTATCTGCCACCTATCGGAATACATAATTTACAAAGGTTTATGGATTAACTTGTTATATTACCATTGTGTATAATATATCTATTGATATATAGATGGCACAACCGATGATAAGTAAATAATTATTTTATTCGATATGCAGTATTTCATGTTGCTCAATTTCGAATAAAAATTGAAATTATTTTTTTTTGTTGTATTCTTCTCGCACAATTCGTTTCAAACTTTGATCAATCGTAATTATAATTATTCTTTTTATATAACTGCCGGTTATATAAATAGAAATAATTACAATATTATTATTTTTCAATGCCGGCATAAGCCTTTTAAGAGCTCACTTCATACTTTATTATATTTTATTGTAAAGGTTTAACTACTTTGCTCTATTGTAAGTTTGAAGCGGACTTATCGAAATCGAGTTGATATTATATTCATAATTAATTTATGTATATAGTACATAATTTTGGCAGGTGGTTCTGTTTCCGTAAAGAAACCTGATTATTGATTCGCCAAAAAATATGCAAATTGAAAGACTTGATCACATGAAGTATAAACAGAGTTAATAATATAGAGATACCCAACGTCGAACAAAAAATCGTAGTAAATTTAATATTATAGCTTTTTCTTCTGGCCAACTAAACAGCCCAGCGCAAAAAGCTATAGCTTTCATATGAAAGAGCTATCTCTCTAATTCCATTTTTATTTTCTGTAGTTTTTGTATGAATAACCGAAAATATAAAAAAAAATTATTAACACTGTTTATTTACATTTTACCCTTTTTTCGTTTCATCATACGCATTTAGGTCTATGCGAGAAATACTGCGAGGTCATAAATATTATGTATATTGTTTTTGTATAGTATTTTCGGTACCTAAATTTTTCTTGAATAATTTTCTGAGTTTAGAATTTGGAAATAAATATTTTTTTTTCCTTTTAGCTATTATAGAATTTTAAAAAATAGAATTTGCTATATATATATATATTGTTTAAAACGTTTAATTTATCATTATTTGAATTTTGAATGATATGATCAAGGTAAAAACCAAACGTTGTATTAAAAATTTAATTTAAAAAACGATTTTCGACCGACACGACAGCAAATTCGTAAAAGAGGTATCAGACCCATTAATTCTTATAAAATCCTGAAATAACTAAAATCAAAAAAGAAAAAAAATATATATATACACCTAATTCTGTTTTTACACGGTCTTTTTTTTACACGGTCTTTTTTTTACACGGTTTTGATTTAACACGGTCTAGAAAAAAAAATTGATACCGTTTTTACACGATTTCATTCGATTTAGAACGATTAAAAAAAGCTATTTGATTGAAATTTTAAAGAAAAATATTTTTATTAACCGTAATCTTTTAGAAATATAGTTAGATAATTCTCCTTTCTAATTTATTTCCTATGCACTTCATGTCTTTTTTTACCCGGTTTCGTCTGGAACGTATCTACCGTGTAAAAACAGAATTAGGTGTATTTCCAAATTTTGAATTCAGAAAATTATTCAAGATAAGTGGAGGTAGCGAAAATTGTATACAAACACAATACACATAATATTTATGATCTTGCAGTATATGTATAAACCTAAAATGTAAAAGGATGGTTATTCTCTTTCGGGTAGGCAAGAAAGGGGAAAAAAATAAATAAATAGTGTTAAATAATTTGTTTTTATATTTTCGGATATGCATTCAAGGGAAAAAACTATAGAAAATCGGGAAGGAAATAATCTTATCCACAAATGAAATAAATACGAGGGCAGATTGATAATTACGTGGACTACCTGTGATGCAAGTAATGCACAGATATGAAGTAGGTATTTTTTACCTCTAAAATCATTTATTAAGATATATATAAAATTTCAAGCCGATATCTTATTTAGTTTACGTGTAACACTCTTTTAAACAAGTCACTCTCAGTGAATTTTTTAAAATGGATAAAAACGAATTTCATATTAACAATTCCATATTAAAAATTCAAATTTAAACAAAATTTATATTTTATGCTTACAAATATGCAATATTTTGAAATTTTTTAAATTTGGATTGCATATTTTTCGTTGGTTTTTTAAAATTTGGAATCTGTATTGTGTACAAAAGACTGGCTGCGATTAGAAAAAATATACATATCGCTATAAAATGTAAAATCTATTATAAAAATTTTGTAATTGTAATAAATATTTAAGAAAACCGCATTAAAAATGTTTTTCTATGGAAAGGTTAATATTTTTGTAATTACTATAGATTACTGTAGACTAAAATAAAAGATTGCAATAATATTAATTTACACTTTAAAGATTACTTATAAATACATTTCTCAAAGTAGCGGCTCTATTTGCAGAAATTTAAGTCAAAGGAATGTGCTACTTCATTTTATTCTTCAATATCTTTCCAAAGTAGGGCCTATTATCAATTGTGGAGAATATTTACTATCGTATTGCATTAAAAAACTCCTTTTTATAAAACTCGAATTATGTCGCCAACCGGATGGTCTGAAAATAATCCCTTAATTCTGATAGATATATCATTCAAGTTTCCAATGTGTGGTAATATTTTTTTGTCTATATTTACTATGGTTAATCATAAAGTTTACACACGGTCGACAAAATAACAGATCTTATTTTTCGTAAAAGTCCCTAAAACTGATAATGCGTTCATTGTATTGTAATCCAAGGCTATAAGTTCCATAAACTCTTTAAGCAGCAAGTATTTTTTCACATTATAACTTTAAGATGATTGCAGACAATTTCGTGATATTCTAGATTAGATGAAATTTTATGGTAGATCTAGACACATTTTCTTTCAATTGCAGTAGCGTCTACCACGAGGGTTCCAGTTCCGGCAAGGCAAGTTTTTTTCATATTTTTAAAAAATTAATAATGTCAATAAAAATGTAAATATATGCATGGTTTAATAAGTTATTATGATTTGGTCATTTAAAAAATACTACGCACATAAATTAGCATTAAAAACAAAAAGCTTTTGTTAATTTTTATGAATTAAATTTGTAAATGGCACTAGAAATTTAAAAACTCTTTGCCATCTATTTTCGAATATTTAAAATGACATTTTCTATTTCTTCAATAATTCCGAAGATATACTGAAATTAAGTTGAAATACCAAACCTAGGAGCAATTTTGGGACCGAAATCGCCACAAAAAAGTTTATAATTTTAACCAGAAAATGAACGTTAACATTCTTGTGTTTTATTTAGTATTAATAATTGTAAAAATATGATGTCATAAAATGTATTATTTAAAAATATATTGTTTAAAAAATATGGTCATTCAGTAAGGCATTTTTAGTAAAGGTATAATATTGTTGTTTTGGTTTTGTTCGCAGATCTGTAGCTTTATGTGCCAGCCTTTTATTTTTCAAGTATTCAAATATGACAATTCAAAGTCAGTTATTAATAAAAAAACGCTGAATATTGCGAGTATTTTGGCCAGTGGTTTCCAAACTTTATGATATTGCGCCCCTATAAAATAAAATAAATCGTTCCGCCCCCTTACAAAATAATTTAGACATATTTTTAAATGATAAAAGAAAAGGTTAATTTTCTTACAAAAATTTGAAAAAATATAGTTGATCTTAAAAGGATGTAGTAATGTTTTTTAATGCGTTGGATGCACTTGTTTATATACACAAAGCTTTTAAAAGTGTGGTATGGAACGATGAAACATCCACTACTAATGCTCATACCCAGTTTCACATAAATATAATGTCATGAATGGCAACAGAACTTGTATAGCTTTGCTTGACAAAGTATTATATTCATTACTTCTTTTCAGCCAAAACTGAATCAGACTTTTGTTTCAATATGGTGTCACATAATTCTACTAATTGTTCTTTTTCTACAGTTTTCAATTCGAAATTATGAAGTTGGTCAATGGATTCTGTACCCAAGGGATTTTGTAAACTTTGCAAATGTTCTATAAAAAGAATTTTATTTGCTTCTATATTATTTCCAATGCAGGCGCCACATAAAAACGGAAACATATCGCACACAAACTTGCCTCTCCTTTGTCATTTTCCGCAAGAAAAATCCCAATTTCACTTTTACATTCGTACACCCTTTAGGACGCGATAGCCAACGAACTTTAAAATAATATGTAAGTGAGGTGTGTTCAACTGCTGTATATTCACACAACTTTCTAAATATCCTGGCCTTCAAAAGACTGTTTTTTCTTCTGGCCTTCAAAAGACTGTATTTTTTGATACAAGAGCTGCTGTGTGAAGCATGTAGTTCGTCCAAATAACTTCGACTGATTTATTTTTAACTAGAGGTTAAAGACCCGCCTTGCATCCTGACATTGACTATGCACCGTCAATACATAGCAGTGTACAATCCGTTTGTATTTTTTACTTCAATTATAACATCGAAAGTTTAGTATATCGATTTTACTTAATATCGATATTTAATAATTCGTTTCCACCCCTGTAAATTGTTTTACACAAATTAAGAATGAATTCACAGAGAAAATAGAGAACAATTACTACAAAGGTTAACAAAACAATAACAAAACAATATAATAAATCAACCAACATGGCTGATAATTCTCTGCTTCTCATTCAATCAAACGTCATTTACTTAGTTCGTCTTTATTGGTGCGTTTATTTTGTTGTGCAAATTGTATATTTTTCTTTGCTAACAAGAAATTAAGTTCGTTTTCGTCAGTAAATTTATTATAAATTCAGTATGAAATCTGATCAAATTGAAGGTGTTTCTGATAATAATAAACTTAAAATCGGTCATGCCGACGGCTTGTAAAATATACATTAAAATAAAATAAACCATTACCTTTTAGTATAAATTAAAAATTTAGGAAGGTTAATTTTTCTGCAAATTGTTTATAAACTGAGCTAAATGAGTATGTTTCATTTTTACAATAATTATAAAGAATATTATGAAAATATGAAGTTTTATTTAGTTTAATAAATATTTCCTATTTTATAGAATGTTAAGTTTTCATTCGGTTATTATAATAAACGTTTGCATTTAAATAATTTGATATAATATATATTTAAACATGGAAACCGACAATCATGTTGAACAGAATATTAGATTTATATTAATATCAAATCCTTCCAATTTTAATTTAATTCTATAAGTGATAACACAAAAGGTTAAACATTGCGAAGAACTTGGGAAATACCCATAATTTTCAATTAAAAATGGACTTTATTGAGTCGTTGTGCTTACAATACCATTTTTATATTTAGATTATATTTTAAAATGGACCAAAAAATTTTGTTCATAATTTTCGAACGTTTGTAGCATATTTAATTTTATCTTTCTAGTAGTATGACAAGAAGAAGCAATATAAATAAGACACAACTATGATCTGTGACAAAAGCATGTTTGTAAACATCTGAAATTAAATAAATTAATTAAACTAATGATTTGAGAGTTCGCGATAGCTCTAGCTTTTATAGGATGGTTTGAACTTCGCAATCAATCTAAACATAAAATAATCGTTTTCAAGCTAAACTTTATTGAAATTGCATAAAATTGAAATTGCAAAAAAAGAAATAAGAATGTAATTTTATCAATGTAATGGATCAAATATTTTATACCAATGATGTTCTAAATAATGATTTTCTAAAATTAATATTTAACACAAAATATGTTTTTGAGATTTTCAAATTGAAATCACAACCATATACAATTCTACTTAAAAATATCATTAAAAATAAAATATATAATTCAAAATTTAATATTAAGATTGATCAACCAAAATAAGTGTTGTTTTATTTTCCGTGAATTTTTTTTTATAAAAATCAATTGTTGTCCATGGGGGAAAATGTGAAAGTTTGGTAAGAATGTATATATCCCACAGAGATGAGGGATAAGATTTTCTAATGCTTATTTCAAATAGAATTTTTGTATAATAGCAAATAAAGAACATAATATGCTACAGAAATTGGAAAATACCCTCATTTTACCAATTTCATTCAGACAGTTTAGTTTTTGTCAAGAGAAATTGGAGAAAGTATTATTACATATTAAACTAAAATAAAATATATTAAAATATGAATATACACATATATCTTACATTTATACTATTTACTATATAACTAAAATAGCGATTATTTTTTTGGTTTTATTTTTCATTCCAAGGGGAATTACACAAATCTGTTCTATCAAAAATACATTTTCAAATGTATATATGTATACATATGTTATATTACATGCTTAGTAAAACTTATATTTGTATTTCCAGGATATTTTACGAAAAATTATTAGAAGGTATATGAACTAGAACTACAGACCAGCATAGCATTAGAATAAAAAGAACGTTCTTTAACATTAACGAAATTCTAACTATACTTCGTGATAAAGTAAAAAAAAAAACAAATAATAAAAAGAATTTTCCTTTTCCCAAAATCTTTTATATTTTTGCACTCGTCAGTGAAACAGTCATTTTAAGATATTAAACACAGTCCTAGGGACTTTGCCTATATCTTAAGCTATATTTGGAATTTCGAGCCCATCAATTTCAAAACGTAATATTTAGATTTTTCCTTGAATTTTTCTATCAAATTGTATTTCATGCTACATATATTTTTTAATTTTCTAAAAAGACTCAATTAATACTTTCGAAAATCCAAAATTACATTAGCGCAATTAATAGAATTTCCATGTCAATAATAAAGACATTTAATAAAGACATGTGTGACATTAAAAATATTTAGCTGTAGCGAAGTATTATATTATGGTAATTACTCGATATATGATTTCGTAATGGATTTTCTTCATAAACATTTTGATGAAAAATATATTCAGTAGTTGTTATAAATTTAGTTGTTATACTCGACTTGAAAGTTGACCCTTCCTGAAAGTTTTGTTATGCAAACCTGTTTTTGAATGTATATGAAATGTATAAGCGAAAAAAGCGAGTATGCTCCTTGGAATGTAACAACAAAAATACTTAATTAATTTAACCGTTCTCAATGGAAAGAATTTTTTACGTTTCTTTTATTTTACTATTCTGTCACAATTTTTCATACTTTCGTTTATCATTACTAATTTGTATTTTATCACACTAAAATGGGCGCCTGTACCTATTATTTAAATGCCCACCAAATTGCAAGAAATATTACCTAAAACAAATTCTGAGGAAAACAGAAATTGCATATTTTCAGGCGTATATTAATATATTTTAGATGATCCTCTTATATTAATATTGTATGTCAATATAAGATTATAATAAAGGTTATATTTTATTACTGATGACTACTTTATACCCTTTTATTTTTGACTACTTTATACCCTTTCTTAATAGTTTTATTACATAATCAATTTTATATTTATATTTTCGTTATTATTGATGTTATTTTTGTAAATTTTATGTTTCTTTTGTTTATTACTTACTCTAAAAAAAATACAGCGTTAATTATTTAATTCAAATTCAGACTTTTTCACATAAAAAATATATAATATAATTATAAAAGCAAAACACTATTTAATTTTGAAAAAATATTTTGGTGCCTCCTCGGTTAACACCACCGAAGTTCGTGTTAGTATGCTAAACTTTTAGCATACTAACACGAACTTCGGTGGTGTTAACCGAGGAGGCACCACCACAGTATGCTAAAAGTTTTTCACGCAATTTGTTTTTTACTAAAATTTGTAATATCGACTAACATATAATTTCTGCAGTTCCTCCCGATAAAGAAATAAAATCTAATACATACTGTTACTTGTATACCATTTTCGAGTGTAAAATACCGAATGAGTGAAGCAAAAAGCTTCAAATCCTTGTGATTTGACGCATCAGAGACTAAAGAAATAAAATTGATATCTTCTAATCTGTTTTTCAGAATATTCATTGCATACGGGGCAACCACTTTATTGGCAATAGCTTCAGTTTTTGTTCTAGCACAAGATAATTATTTTTCGAAAAATGTCTGAATAATTTTGGATATAAAGTCCATAGATCTGAAGCTTTGGTTGTGGAAAATTGTATGGAATGAGAATACAGCTTCGGAAATTACCCACTCTTTTTCTTTAGCACCAAAAGCTATTTGGCGGAAATAGCAACTAACTTTGGAGGATTGTGCGGCAGCATTTAGTGACTTCTTATGTTTTTCAGAAGCTATGTCCCTTTGAATATCTCTGCTTCCGCCAGGTGTTATCGAAAAGCTGGAAATGCAAATATCGCAAAGGACATTCCCATCAATTTTTGAATTTTTTATATAACGATATTCTTTACATCTGTACGCTTGCATTTTCTTTTAGTAGCTATTGTCACTTTACTTCACAAAAACTTTGACAGCGAAATTATAATGGCCTTATACAGGTAACCCCCGAGAACACAATTAATTGGTTCCGTGTTGATAGTTGTTCGAGACTACTATATTTAGAAATAATTCTATATCAAAGATGTATTGTGTTCTTGTATTGTATTCTTTTCAAAAAATTACTCGAAAATCGTGTAGTTTGAAACCGTGTAATTCGGTGGAAGTTTCTTCGAAACTCGTATTCTTAAAGTACCGTGTTCTTCGGGGGTTACCTGTATATGAAAAAAAGTGTATACAAAAGCTCCCCAAAATGCAAAAAAGCCAAAAAAGTTTATTTCAGTATCGAAACTGTGATGGTTAATGTTTTTCTGAGCAAATTATAAAATTATAAAATGGATTATTTTGTGAAATGCTGGACGTTTTGACGGACAATTTTAATGCTGGACGAATGGTCAGTTTAACTTACCCTTAAACTCACTTAAAATGGAAATTATAGTAAACTACGAATTACGAAAATATTGTGATTGTGTAGAAAAAGAAACACAAATATAATAAAAAATTGTCGAATAATGTTAAAAAAAATAAAAATTTTACTTAATATGTCAAAAAAAGTAAAATCTGATGTTGCCACCATTAAACCGACAGTTACTACAAAATATTATCGAAAAGATAACAACTGTCATCATTTAAATACCAGATAACCAGTCGTTTATTGACTAAGGATATTTAAGGAAGCTAGGTAATGAAGTTCTACCTGTTAGCTGGACGGATAGTAAACGTCAATTAATTTTTTATTAAATAATTCTAATGAACATTAGTTTAAAGTTTTAGGTCTTAAAATATGTGTACCAAGCATTGTTATACGTGTATGTTTACTTTGTATATGGAAACACATGTCGCTTCTATCAATGTTAAAATTGCGAAACTCTTTGGATCAAATTGTAACCTGTGTTAAATTTTGGCTACTATACTCCACTCACATACATATTCATGACTGGTTAACTTCACTTATGGAAAATATTCTTTTTTGCGTTTGATGGACTTTGAAAGGTATTGTTCACCACGAATATTATAGCGAAACGCTGATTCCGAACATTTATAAAGAACAACTATAACGAGCGTACGAGAAACTAAAAGAAAAGCACCCATCAACGAAGAGTTTTGTTTCTGCAAGACTACGCAAGGACAATCAACGAAGAGTTTTGTTTCTGCAAGACTACGCAAGACCACATGGTGCAACAAATTCCAAGGACAAAATAATGGATAAAGGTTGAGAAGTCTTAAGTCTCACCCGACACATCTCTATGACACATCTCTGTCGGACACATCTTTGTGACACATCTCTGTACCACTAGATAACAACATGTTCTTATAAATGTTACTACTATGAAATACTTTTTAGAGAGGAAATATGACATTGTTATAAAGATGGTATTTTAAAATTTTCACAGCATTTTCTTAGAAAAATTCAAAAACTTAGAGCCAGCTTCACACTGCGAACTTAAACTCTATTTTAGAACTACTTTTCAAATATCAGCGTGAACTAAAAGTTAAAATACCCAAACTACTATTGCGAGCAATATAAAAGAACCTAATTAAACATGTACAACTGACAATTTTGGCCGAATTGTACTAAGGAAATCGACATTTCTTTCTTCTATAAAATAACACTTAATAATTTATAATCAATAGTTAGGTGACAGGAAAGTTATCATCAAAGTATCTCATTTTTTTGTTTAAATAAATTTAAGAAAGAAATAATATCAGTTTAATGAAAAAAAAATCTATTTAGTGGATTGCCAGCAACACAAAATTCCAAAATAACAAAAAATTACGTTTCGCAGTTGCTAACTGGAACTAATTTTTTAAACATCACGTCAAGTGAATGCCAGGATTAGAGATTGTTATAGTTTTTTTTTTATTCATAGGCAAATATTGAGAAAATTTTTCCATAACAGTTAGCACACAGTATTTGGCTATGGAAAGGGATGGCAAATCTTTAAGTTGGGAAATTTAGAATAGAAAATTTTTCTCTTTGATCCCAATGACGAATGGTAGCTAAGCCGGGTTTAGCTCATAAGCCTTTTGCCTGGATTTAAACGAGGGACCTTCCGATTAGAAGGCAAGTGCTAACTACAGCACCACTTAGCAGTTTTAAGTTTTTCATATGTTCAACTTTTTTTTACCAAAGCTTCCAGTTTTATCAAGATTGCAAATAATTTGAATTTAAATAAACAAACCCGTAATTTGACAACGACGTTATTAAAAATTTATATAAAATTAATATACACTTAGGCATGTTCATTAAATTACGGCCTAAGCTATTTGTAAAGGTGGATTAAAAAAAAAATACACATACTTTCCATTTATTACAGTACATTTTTCACGTATAAAAGATGAATCCTACCTAACCGTACCTAACAATATAGCTTACATTAACTTATATAGCTTACATTAACAATATAGCTTACACTGTGAAACTGGCCTTTATACCCGTATGAGACTGGCTTCCAGATATTTATCAAAATTGCTTTATTAAATTTATTTCTTATTTTTTTAAATTCAGAATTTTTTTTTGGAAATTTAAGTCGCACTAGGTATATCTCTTTCTCCTAACTTTAGATGCATTTACATCTGTTACAGTCACGCAAAGATTTATTTTTTTTGTATTTTTTATAAGCTGGTGTCATACGGGTATTCGAAATATAACGTGAATTTTAAAAATTATAACTATTAAGTAGTCATTTAAAAAAATATCTTAATTCAAACGTTAGTTATAATATGTGTATACTATAGCTTTTGTTAGAGATGAATTTCGAACTATTTCTGTTTTGGGATATTTTGTAAAATACTTAAAAGTAACATAAGAAAATTACCAATTCCTAGCTCTAGATCTATATCAAAAATTCCTCAAATTGAGATATTCACTTTCGAAACTTAAATATGAATTACAAATCAGTTCTACCAAATTGGCTCTGCACGTGACACTAATTTAATGACTGTTAATTTATGTTTCTATGAGCCTAATTAGTGTTTTATGTTTCTATGAGCCTAATTAGTGCTTTTTTTGTCAAAATTCTGAAAAGCAAAATTTGGTGCGATAATAGTAGTTTGCTTATTATATATATGTAACGGTATATAAATAGATTTATTGGGATTTTAAATATCCTTTACAATAAGATGACGTTTTGATTCCAAGGACAAAATTTATACCGTTACAAAGATACATTCACTCAATGATGTTTGACAAACATATTTTCATATCTATAAATCTATTAGCTGTTCTTTTTCATTCGATTTTCATATTTTAATTTAAACCCATAATAAGACTTTTGATAGAAATAGGAATTTAATTCAATTGAAACTCTTGTTCTGTAGCTAGAAAGGAAATAGTTATCGAAAATTTAACAATTAATAAGAATTTTATTAAAAAAAAATTCGTAATTTAAAAGCACATATACTATGTATATGCTAAACATAATAAGAAAAATTTTGTTTATCGTGCTTTCCATAAATATATTTCATTAAAGAAAAATGATTTACTCACTAACAAACGACAACTTTACCTGAATATTACGTGTGCAAATTTTATTTCCAATGAAAAGAAAAACAAATAAACATAAAAACCGCATAAACAAGTTGCAGACTTGATTTAACCTGAATATTGGCATAGAAATTAAGATGACTATAAATTTGATTTGCACATCGTAAAATAAAGTAATGCAAGAAGATGAACATGATGATTGTGCTGGTGTACGGCATGGCAAACGTTAACATAATTCAAAAACATATATATCTATACATTTGTTTATCTATAGATAAAGTGGGAATAATAAACTTTAGATGTGTAGCAACTTAGTTAGTTAATAGCGTTTTTATTAAAGAAAGAATTTTTTTTTTTTTTCTTTTGTTTTATTTTTTGCATAGTTTTTTTTACGTGAATAAACGATTGAATGAGAAAAAAAAATTTTGTATTTTAAAACCAGTTTTTATATTACCGAAAACAGACATTCTTGAAACGCCTATAGCGAATTATAAAAGTTTTTTTTATTCATTTTGCGAAAGCAACTTTTTATCTCATGAGAATGTGTCACTCGGCCAATATTGTCAATACGTAAACAGACAAAAAAAAATCAACAACAATTTTAATACTTTTAATGAATTCTTAATGTGGGTACTAAAAAATGATGGTTTATTATGATATTCTGATGATCGTCAGAAAAAAAGTGTAATATTAAATTTAAAAATTAAAGACACTGTTTAAAAACAATTTGAATTATTAAGTTCGGAATTTTTTGATATTTATAGCCTAATAAAACATTATTAAGCAATAAAATTTTATTTATATACTTGTTATACGCCAAATTTTTCCATATCAAATTTTTCAATTAAACATATTACTAAGAATAACTCATAAGGATTTGAGTTTCGATTCTTTACATATTATTGATGATATTTTCATGAATTTTGATACCTCTATAATACAATTATCAATATAAATCATCTTAAATATGAAGAGTTAATTTTAAAGACAAACGATTGGAGTTTTCATCCACAGCGTTATAATTAACTAGGGAGGTCAATAATAATGTGTCCTATAATATTTATATATTTTTTTATATCTTACGAAATTAAAGACAGCAAATGACGGTTTATCGCAAATGTGTTTCTGTGGCGCATGAATATTTAAAAAAAAAATTATATAATGATAACAATAGATAGAAAATAATTTGATCTTGATACATATACATATCTGTAAATGATCTATAGCAAAAAATTTGCTGAAAAACCGCAAAATTTGAAAAGTTATCTTCAATACAATTTCTATTGTAATTGAAGCGTAAAACCTTAAATATCTCCAAATTACAAAAAGTGGATTTGTCCCACGTTTAAATTAAGCGGCGCTATTAATAAAAATGGATTCTCAACATATAAGAGTACTGTGAAAAGCATTTTAAATAACATGTTATTCATTGTAATGTGAACAGGCTATTATAAGTTTTAAAATATTAATATATTAATTACATTTATATATAATAAAATAACGCTTAAGTGTGCATTAAACATGTATATTTTCTTATACATTATGTGTAGCTAATTGCATAAAATTGTTATTTAATTGTTTGGATCATTTTTCCGAATTATTCATTAGTTGGATCGAATGATGGAACTTTTTTAGTACAATCGATATTTTTTCAATATTTTTTGATTCTCACATATTTATGTCAGATTGTTATCGAAGGAATGGAGTTAACAAAGTTAAATTTAACTTGTTTAAAAAGTAATGCATAGATTTTTTATTTTCCTGTTCACTCCGCTAGGGAGTTTAGGGCTCCAAGTACTGAGTTATCTGCACTTGAAGTTTCTGTAACAGTTTTGTATTGCAATTTGGACCTACTACTTTTTTTATTTTTTCCGAACCATAAATTTCTTTATAGTGAAGAAACTATTAATTGCAACAAGCTAATGGTTTTTTATTCGTGAGACATTTGTTGTTAGCAAATGGTCTCTGCCGTTAGCATTTTTCCCAGTCTTAAATTACATTTTATTATAATTTTATTACTGGTACTCATTTAAAGCTGAGTAAACTTAGACCAACATCGATGTCTCGGACGGGCGTCGAACCCAGTACCTAATGCACCACAGCTTAGCACACTACCACTTAAGCCACCGTCGGTCTTGCATAGATTTAAACTAGTAATAAAATTGTAGCTTGATGTTTGCACAAATTAAGAAGCTGATGTAACTTAATATTTATTAACTTTTCAAAATGTAACAATATTTTGTTAAGTTTATTCTTAATATGTCAATTTTAAAAACAGTGTAACATTAACTTCAATTCCTGTTTTCTGTTTTCTGTTAAGCATACTTGGAGGTTTTTGGCTAAACATATTGAAAAAATATATTTAAGTTCTCACACATTACTCAATTAAGCGATTATAATTAATGTAATTTAATAAACACCATTAAAGAAAATATCTTAAATTAATTACTATTCTTTTTATTAGTAATAAATGAATAATTTATACATAATATTGAATTATACAATTGGCACCTTACAGGTCTCTTCAAGTTTAATCAAATGCACAAGAAACACGTAATAAAATGTTCGAAAATTTTAATTTTATTCGACTTTGATGCATTCTGATCAATTTCAACTTGTTAACATTCAGTTGGTTTATGTTCTTTTTGATTAAAAAATATAAATAAATTAAATTTATTTGTAGTTTTTCATCGTAGACTCAATTTTAGTAATATTTTATTCCCATATATAAAACGAGATTATTGAAGAAATCATAAAGTGTTGTTATTTTTTGTACCTGATTTCTGAAATTTTCCTGAATCATCTGAAATTTTAAATAACTAAATTGATTGCATGGGAACAATTGTAAGATCTTCAATATGATTTAGATAAAATTACATTTTTTTTGACTGGATCAAAAATTTAATTGAGCAGAAAATTTAATAAATATTATAAATTTTTATAAATAAGTTAAAATTTTAATGAAGGATCGGAATAGATAGATAGACAAAGGAGTCTATGGCGGATCTATGGCAGCCCTAGCCATTGCCTTTCTCTAGCTTTTCTCACCCTATTGGTCGTGACATTATATTGGGTCGCGTTAAATTTTTAATAAATTGCGAACCGATGAATGAAAACATTTTAAACCTATTCGAGAATGGTTTCATTATAGTGTTCATCAGTAATTCAGTTTTAGTTTTTTCGTTGTTTAAGTTTTTCATTTATTTATTTATATTGTTATATATGTATGTGATTTCGTGGACATTTAATTTGAAATGTGAAAAAAATAAGTAAATTGATCATAATAATTCTCAATCACCCTAGTTTTTCAGGTTTTTCCTAATTTAATATTATAAGCCTTTGGGTTGCAGTACTACTGCAAAGAAAACTTTTAATCACGCAGCCAAGAAGGTTGAGAATGGCTACTCTATATAAAATTATGTAAAATCTGGCGGACATGTAAGAACTATATCAGCAAATTTTATATTTGTTTCGCAGCCCTGACCTCTTATTTCAGGTAGCTTACTTAGGAAATAGAACGCAAAGTATTGATAACGTAAAGTACATAATATAGGAGCAATCGCATAAAAGCCTGTTGACCGTCTTAGGTTTGTTTTCGCAACCTCGGCAAAAATTTTCTCTCAAATCTACATGTTTTATATGTATGATGCATGATAACCAATTTAATTGCCTTAGTGCATATAAGTTGCGTACCATCAATGAAAACTAAAGTATCTCTTAAAATATGAGATAATTATAGAATTAACATTGTAAACTGTCATAATTAAAAGTTTGTGTGCTTTTTATATAAACTTCTATTAAATTTTGAAAACAATTTATTTAAATATTTAAAAACGATTATTGTTGTATTAGTGGGTATACGTAGCTTAGCTAAAAGATAAAATTTAAAAAATGAATGCAGAAAAACTCACCCTTGTATATTTTTGCTCAGAGGCAAATAAGTCCAAAATATGCAATATACATAAAATTCTCCGTCAGAAACTATATAAATATAAATATGTACTAATATAAACAAAAATTTTAGCAAAACGGTTTTTTTTAAAGAAATATAAAATAGAAACTAACATATTGATTTCAGTATAGTAGTCAGTATGCAAATGATTGTAATTTTGGTTTAGCGATAAAATTTTTATTTTTTGTTTAACAAAGAAATAAAATAGTTTTTAGGACGATTTAAGGCGCGAAGGCATTTATTTTCCGTTAGTTTGTTAGTTCGAAATTGAGTGATGGCACGCGATCTTTCTCACTTTTTATCGAAAATTTTTGTTTTTCATTTTACTTACATACATTATACAATGGCAAAATAAATTTACTGACAAAAAACACAAAATTGTTGTTAGAATTTTACAATCTGGAGGTTTAATAGTTATTATCTTCACACTGTTTGTTAGAAAAATATTTGACAAGGAATTCAACGAATTGGGTAGAATCTAGAGATTGATATTTGTGGAGACGTTATTTGAAAATCGATATAATTTTTTGAAATGAGACCAAATATGCCAAATAAATGTTTGTGAGTTAATAAAATTTAAATCCATGTTTATATTATTTAATTGTCATAAAAGGAAATGGTTTGGAATTTGAATTTAATAAATAATTTTATAATTTTTTTTCTTATTTAGAAATGTAATACTCTACTTAGTAAATTATTAAGTATACAATTTATAAAGATTAATGTACTTAACTACTACTGTAGTTTTGTTTGATAATAGTGCAAAACCATTGATTTAGAGTGGATGTGTAGATTTGCTAAAATTCCGATAAGTTACTGAACAATGTATACAATACTATAAAAAATAGTCAAATATGTGTCTACAACTTTAATCGTATAACGAAGAAACTATATAAATCCTTTCGTTGCAGCCACAATATACCACTGCAAGTAAAAAATATAACTTTTCCATATATTCTACTAATTTTACCAACCCAAGCTTTCATTTTTTTAAGATGCTAAATATTAGTAATATGAAGGCTATGTTAATTACAAATGTTAATTACATGAATGTCTTGTTTAAAAATAAGTATACGTTAAACTCATAGACAAATCAATCAATTTTCTGTTTATTTATTTATCAAGCGACAAGGAAGTGAAAAAATTCAGTTTCATTAATTATACAAAAAAAAACTTTTATTTAAAATATTAAGTACATTAAATATGTATTAAAGTTAATTATAATAATAAAATTTAATTATTTTATTTTGTTGTTTTCAGAGATATTATATTTTTCCATAAATCTCTTGTGGTTGAATTTAGTGGTTCATTTGGGTGACATTAAAATACCAGATTCCATTACGTTATGGTAAATAGTCTTGTTCGTATTTTGCTCTGACATAGGCATTTGAGTGCGTTGGTATAAGTTCATAAACATATGAGGAAAAAGAGCCACACTAAAAAACATTATGTGGTAAATTCTTTACTTAATGCGACAGTTTTTGCAAATGAACATATAATTTTTTTCCTTTCTATGGTGTTATCCACCATAAAAGCCTAATTAATATGAAATTTTCATAAAAATCTCAAATTTTTTTCTTTACATGTATATATAATTATATTCTTATCTGTCAGCGTTTATTAATAAATAATGTAGATAAATTAGCCTTAAAATTTAATGGAAATAGAAAGCAGCAGCATAACTTTTTACGCAAAGCTATAGAGTTTAATAGAACTGAAATATTCTATTAAATTAAAATTTTTAGAAGTAATCATTAAAAATAGATATTTGTGAAGGCAAATTCAAGTTTATAAGTTTTTATAAAGATTCAACTATTGTTTTTTTCTTTAGTTGGTTTATTCTTTAAGTATATTCCATACACATATTTCATTTCGTACAATATGTACGCATAACTCTATTTTCAATAATCATACAAATTTCACACTCTTGGCTTATTAATTAAAAGATATTCATTTTAATTAAAATTAAAATTGCTTAAATACCGGCAATTAATAGAAAAATAATAATTTGAATACCTTTCGACAAAAATTATAAAAGTATTGTAAAGATTAAAAATCAATAACAAATTAAAATTTTCTTCATTTGGGAGTACAAATCGGCCGCGTTAGTCTAATAAGCAAATTAATTGAGTACAAATAAAAAATAGTACAGATTATATTTTTTTTAAATCCATTATGTTAATAAAATTCAACTGTCAAATTAGATTTAACATAATAAATTTACAAAATAAACTACTGCTCAATCACTCGTTGGATAGGTTGCGGAATTATCTATCAGATAGAAGTGAGAAATAATCCGCTGGACAACGTTATCTAGCTTTTCAAAAGATATTTTTAAATAAAAAATTCAAATTTATGAATAGTAATGAAGCTTGCAAAACAAATCTTTTATTAACTGAAGTTCTAACGAAACATTAATGGTCGTATGTTTTTAAGTAACCATTTAGGTTAGGTAAGATGAAATTTGCGGTTAAAACCACGTATAGACGTGGTTCATTAACAATGCCACTGTATGGATCATTTTTATACCATCTCAGAGAAGTACATATCTAAGCTGATGGACACAGTCAGCAAATTTTAGAAGCATTTGCCTGCCGCATTTTGTGGTATATGTCTTCTTTTGTGGTACATGTCTTCTTGTAACGAGTGCCGTTGCACAGGATGTGTTCTAGGGTTTCCTCCTGTTCGGGTATCTTGCAATTTCTGCAAGTACTATCGGTGACTAATCCCAAATTAGCCGCAGGTTTGCCGATACACACTGTCTCGTAAAAGTATCATAATATGTATGTTATAATCATAATATATAATCATAAAATCAATAAAAGTAAAGATGAGTGAAAAAATTAAATATTCAAAAAAATGTTGCTGCTACTTTAGTTTTATCATCAAGAAAAGGTTAGAAAGTTTAATTATTTAGTATATTTGATTTATTTAGTATTTTTAATATCTTTGAATAAAAAGTGCTTAGAGCTATGATTAAATTCTTTCACAACACAGAATAGACTACAATATTAAAAAAATTATTTCCATCTACAAAATAAAGTATTAACCACTATGGTATTAATTGGAAAAACACGAAATTATACATATTTTATTAAAAGGCATTCCAAGAATTTATTTCTGAAATTATAATAAAATATATTTTTTTTTAAATTTGAAAAAAAAACCTAAAAAAAACAGAAAATACACAATATTAAACAGATGGCAAATTCAAGGTGAAAATAAGAAATATGGTTAGTTGAAATGGTTACTTCTCTTTTTGATACCGTAAGAAATGCATATGTGTTTTTTGTCCATTGAAGCAAAATATTATAAAATATAAAACTATAAACACATAAACACCATCCATGCTAATATTATTATGCGTTACATCCCACTTTGTAATTAATCGACAGATGGTTTTATTCTGAATAATATTGAGTTCAGAAAAGAAAAAAAAACTGTACCAGCCAACCGTTCGCTTCAACGAAGAAATTCTTTGGCCATTTATTTAAAATTATTAACTTGGGGTAGTTTAGCTTTAATAACTGGTAAAGAAATTCCAAAACTAAATTTTGAAATGTTGATTCTAATATTGAAAAATCCAGTTTGATTATTAATAATTTTAGAAAAAGGCAATATATAAAAACAGCGATTTTTAAAACTTATGATTAATTCTAAAATTTAGATCATTGAAAAATATACAAAAATTATTTGTTGCATAAATTTAAATTAGGTCATCATTTTGAATGCTCAAAAAATAACTAAACCTTTTATAATTTGTTTTTGAGTAGAAGAAAAATAGTGTTTGGAATCCTTTTTCAGAATTATTTTTTTTATTTATTATGAAAAGATTATACAATTTTTTGTCTGTATTTCATTATTTAATAAGTTTTTATAAACAGATTCAATTTAGTATTTTTTTTTAAAGCATATGGACTTTGAATCTATTATTAAAACCAGAGAGAAAAGAATATTTTTTTTAAAGAACCGACGTGATATCAGCGGCAAAAAAACATGTCACTCCATAAGATTGTATATGTCGTGTATTTCAACTTAAACATTATATATAAAAAAATATTGTATTTTCTTCATAATGTTTAAAAAAAACCACATAAATCACCAGCAGTCGAGTAAGTTTCAATTAAAGATTTTACAATAAGTAAAATAAGATAAATTCTTTAAAATAAAAAAACAAAGATTAAGACTTCAAACAATTTTTTAGGCTGTCACTTCTGTAACACATTTTTTTATGATACATATTTGCACCATTTTTTTATGACTCTGTTTTCTAACTTGTTTGTGTTTGGACTAATAATATATATATATACGTCTATGTCACACAAGAACCAAGTATACTTTAATAAAACAGCATAATTATTTTAATTGACGATGGAATACTCTATTAAAAATTCAAACAAGGTTATACTCCGTCACTCAATCTTATCTGTGAATATTTTTTATATGAATTTTTAAATTTTTATGTGTACGTACATATACAATTCTAAAAAGAATTTTTTATTTCGTTCACTTTCATATATCCATCTTTTTTCGGTATTCATATTTTTTTAGTTGCTTTTGAATTTTTGAAAAGAAATATAGCTAAATTTTCATAAATAAATAGAAAATATCTATATATGTAAAAAGAAATCGGAACTATTATTGTATTTCACTTTGAAATCTTCGAATTTTCACAGCAGGAAACAAAAAGAGAAAGTTTTAGAAATTACGTTACTTGTAATATTCACAAGGTGCATTTTTCTCAACAGGATTTTTAACAAAGAATAATATGCGCTGATATTGCAGTGCACTTTAGTTTGCTTAATGTCATTGTAAAAATATTATACAATAATTTGGTAAAATATCTTTAATTATACCCACTGTGAATTTCTTCAATAATATATATTTTTGAGCATATACCACACGTAAAAGGTATTCTTATGCATAAATTCAAGGAAAATATAAATGTCGCTTTATCCTAGACTTTATATGGTCGTTTACAAGGCGGAAATATATTCACAATAATACTTCTAAATTATGGCAGACAAAAGGACCCAAGAGACTATTAGGTTATAAGCATGGATATAACAGTCTTTCCAAATCAAATTTTGATATACAATGCATAAGAATACAATTTCTTATGCATTGTATACGTTGTACGATTTCAAGATTTGACGATAAGGTAAAAATTGTCACTTTTTCCTCCAAATATACCGCTATTGATAAAGAAGTTGTTAGTTAGGTCATCAATTAATAGATAAAAATTTATCATTAAAAAACAGTTAAACTTTTTTAAAGGTGACCTTATAGGACAAAATATATAAAATTATGTACAAAACAGCATAGTTGGCCTAAGACCGCTGTCTCTTTAGCGCTACAGCTCGTGACTAGGGTCTCCCTTAAAAGGTCTCTTAACATTCTATTGCAATGTGGACCTACTAATTTTACATCTATACCGAACCATAAAATTCTGTACAGTAAAGACACTTTAATTGCAACAAGTTAATGGCTTAATTAGTGAGATATTTGTTTTTAGCAAATGGTATCGACCGCTAGCATTTTTCCCAGTCTGAAATTACATTTTATTGTAATTTTATACTGGTATTCATTTAAAGCTGAGTAAACTTTGACCAACTGTCTCAGACGGGAGCTGAACTAGTACATATTGCACCAGTACCACTTAAGCCACAGTCGGTCATATTGCACCAGTACCACTTAAGCCACAGTTAATACATTTATTCCAACAAAATTTTACTTTCGTGCAAAATATATTTTAGAGTGCATTTATAGATATATGTAAATTTGCATGCAAAATTTCTTATCTGCTGTTTATGGTAATGTAAATGCAGTTTATGGTAATGTAGGAATCAGTTCTGAACACCATCTATTAACAATTCTGAACACCTTTTACTATGTTCAGTTGCATTTTAAAATAGCAATAAAAAACTTTATTGATATTTAGTAATGAACCTGATAAAGTCCACCATGAAATGGATATAAAAACCCACCACATAATTACATTAAGTAGTGGGCATGAGGACGCTAATTCGTTCCGTCGCACGGGGCGCAGGAACCGGCTACTTAATTAACCAACCAGTTCTTCGTGCTCAAAAACTTTTATATATGGGTGTGTTATGAATTTTTTAATTACTGTAAACCACTTGCTAATAGGAAACGAGTGATCCAGCAATAACATATGTGTATATGTTATTGCTGGATCACTCGTTTAGTAAAAACTGAAAAATATTCAATTTACGAACGAATAGGCAGACGAACCGATTACAAACTACTTGTTGGGGTTTTTTTTACTTATTCACGCAAGTGCAGTTACTTCTATTTGAAGTTTCTTATCATTTCTTATCGGAATTTCCAATTTGGATTTATGGATTCTGAACCATACATTTATTTATAGTGTAGAAATTTTAATTACAACAATCGTACTGTAAACTTTTACTGTAATTTTATAACTGGCTTACTGTAATTCGGACTGGAAGTGGAAAACCACTGCACCACAAGATACAGCACCACAGCCTTTTGGTCTTTTTCTGAACTATTTACATATGTTTTATATGTAGCTCCATTATTACAATATGTTCATTATTACCCATTTTTACAATTTGAGTTACACTAGATTTTTATTCGTATGCTTAATGACTCTTCCAATAATTATACAAAATGGCGGGTCAAATTGCTTAGTAATTTGACCCGCCATTTTGTATAATAATACAAACATTCTATTAGCTGCTGTAAGGCGCTGATCAATTTCTATTGTTCTATCCTTTGTTTTATTCACAATTGAGCCAAGAAATTAAAATTGTTCATAGATCGGTAGTTGTAAATTACGACAGTTATAATTTGTTTATTTTTATCTCTAGAGTATGTATGTTTTTTCATTTGCATTTACCCAAAACACTAGCGTAAGGTTTGATCAAATTTGTGGTAATTTCTTGCCAAAAAGACTTTAAGACAAAATATGGATAATTTTAATTCAATTTTTACTTTTTTTTTACACTTCTAACTATAAAATTTGACCATTTATTTAGTTGAAATTTTAAAAATAAAATTATATTACTCAATTAAAAATAAAACTATATTTAACAGCCGTCACTTCGTAATTAAATGATTGTGGTAATTTTCGTTAACAATTACTTTAATTAAAAGATTAGGTATATGTCAAAATCGATTAAAATAATAGTCTATATTACCATAGAAAATTACGAAAATTATTACCATTTTCTAAACGTATTTTAATAGACAGTATGTAAAATTTATGTTATAAATATATGTATTTAAAATTCACCAAATACAGACAGAAACTAAAAGAGACGAAATCAAATTTATTAAAACAAGTAAAAAATTATAAATATAGTAATAAGCTATTAAATAATGAGCACATTTTTATTTTGGCTTTTTATAGGGTTTCTGGACTCGATTCGACTCGACTCGGACTCGTCGAGTATTTGGGTAGTTTCGCGGACTCGGGACTCGACTCTAATACTCGACGAGTCCCGAGTCCAAATTTTTAAAATTGAAAAAAAAAAGGTCAATCGATTTATTAAATTTCATTGTCGATTACGCCTACCTCCAGCATAATTAATTCAGAAGAATTTTTTTTAAATTTTTTTTTTTTTTGTAAATTATTTTTAATTGTTAATTTTAAAAAAAACATAATAAAAATAAACAAAATCTCATACCTCCCCTAACACATTAGTATACCTCACAAAGGTAGAAACCCAGGCCAATATTAATATTCATTCTACAATGTTGGTTTAGCGAGAAATTTCTTTGTACGAATTCGCAGAACAATGGCACTTTTATTTTTCAACGTAAAAAAAAAACGATCAGAAGACTGTAAAACTCAATAATGAATGAAATTAAAAATCAAAACACATTAGTATACCTCACCAAGGGAAAAACCCTTGGTGAGGTATACTAATGTGTTTTGATTTTGAAATGAAAGAACGTTTTCAATTAGTGGCAACTTCTGCACTAAAATCTGACAAATCTCTCAATTCTTAGTTTTTTTGAAATATTTGTACATTAAACCAAAAAATGAAAAAAGTAATTAAAAACAATTATATAGTTTGAAAGCTTATTAAGTTGTGAAAATAAATAAATTAATTGATAAATTTGAGTACATTTCTTTTTAACATATAATATTATTTTATCAGATTCTTGTAATATTTTTTGTTAAAGACACCGGACTCGGACTCGACTCGGACTCGACGAGTTTTTTTAATTTTGGACTCGGACTCGTCGAGTCTTAAAAACCCGAGTTTTCAGAAACCCTAGCTTTTTATTTCAATTTTATGTTTCTTTTTATCTGATTTAAAATTTATCATTATGTGATTTTCTTTCTGAGGGTACACCAGTATTAAAACATTACTCATAAAAAAAAAGAACAAAAAAATGCCACAAGAAAACTCATAAAATCACAAAAGATAATAATCTTTAAGTTTTTGCATTGAATCGTCACGATGGGCGATTTCAATTTGTCAGAAAGTTTACACTTTATTATTCTTCGCAAATAAAATTTATATATAAATATACCTATTTCAAGATGATATATGAACTGAGAATTGTTTTTCATTGCATATTAAATAAACATTTTTTATTTTTCTTATATCACAGTTTTGTTAAACATCGAATTAAACAAATTGCAATGCTAATTTTTGGATAAAATATTGACTCTAAAATATATAAATTAATTTAAATAGATCGTAAATTATTTATAAATTTTTAAAATTAAAATTTATAGCAAAAAAAAATAAAATTCTTTTATATTTTCGGATTTAATGCTATAGCGTAATGATGTTTTGGTTTGTTAAAAACAAAAATATTTTTTGGTTTTTATTGTTTTTAAAAAAAGGATTAAATATATTTGAGTTATCCTGTTCAAGTAGCATGTGTTTGTTTTCAGTTATTTAATATTTGTATATCGGATTTATTTTGTATTTTATTTGCACTTTGATATTTTTTTTTTTTTTTTGAGGGATGAAAATAAAAATTTTGTTGAATCAACAGAAATTAATTTTCATGGATTAATATTTAGTGGATTAGTGGAATTTATTTATCAGTTTTAATTTTTATACTTAATTACATCTCTGAAAATACTCTTTATGATTTCTGTTAAGATTTATTTTTATTTAATATTAATTTGAATTTAAAATAGTTGCCATTTTTTTGTAAGAAAGTTTGCCTGCAATTAAAATTATTTTTAAAGAAATTTAATTTATAGATATATTTATTTAATGTTGCTGATATGTATTATTAATGTGAATTGAATCTAATGATAAGCACATAGTTTGTAGTTTAGAAGCTTTTAAAAAATAAATAATATTCAAACAAGAAATTACAGTTTTATTAAATATAATGCTAGCATTTAAAGGAAAATGTAAATTTTCACGAAAAAATAGTTAAATTCTTGAATTAGATAATATATTTGAATTACGATTGTGAATATTGAGAAATACCATAAATGCAGAAACTGCAGCAATTAGAATTCTGCCGATATGTAATATCTAAATAAACTTCAAAATTTATAATACGACTTGCAAAACTAAGATAATTAATTTATTTCAAGAGCTGTAAAATCATTTGAATAAAAGTAGACTGTATTTTCGTTTAGCAATTAAAAACTGTATTAATAAAATCATAAACTTATAACAAAAAAAAACCCTTTTTAAAAATAAATTATAAATAATTAAAATTCTATCTGAAATTCTATCTATACTTTTTCGGAAGCTATAGATATTTTTTAAGATCAGAAAATTTTCGAGTCTGTTATACAGTCCCCTTCAGAAAAAGTTTTAAATGTCGAAAGTTGTTTTGTTGAATAAATAAAATATTTTTTACTGCATGAAAACTATAAATTATTTAATTATATTTTATATTAATAATTTTACAGGACCGTCTACACCGTCGATATTTGTAGAAGTCTTGAACAGAACTTTGTTAAAAATTTATAACTAACTAATTGTGTAAAATTATTTTACCAACTATAATATACATTTGACTTTGTATTTGTAAATTCCTAATAAAATAACCGTAAGAACGTAATGCTACACAATATCGAAAACTGGAGCAATTGCTGTTTTTCTTCCAGGTTTTATTAATGTTATATAATACGATATTATTATTATTCTCAATATCTATTTTTTCCGTATTATTTTATGCAATTGATGAAGATAAAAATACTCACGACACCACAAGTCCAATTGGTTAAGATAAAATTAAATATTGAAATAATTTTTTTTAATGAAATATATAATAATTATGCTGGTTCAGTTTGTCTTTTGATGGAAAACATCTCAGAGCTTACGATATTGGGTCTACCACCCTGTGTAATAATTACTAAAATTCCCCCAGCTAATTTTTACATTTATTTATAAAGTGATATTATTTAGATTAGTTTCTAAAAAATTATTTATTAGATTATTATTGCATGTACAAAACCAATTAAATATGTAATAGTGCATAATCATATAACTATTAAAATATTTTGTTAAAATGCTGGAATAAACATGATTAGTTGAAAATATATTATGTGTATATATGATATTAGCAAAAGTGTGAACATATAAATAAGTACTTGTTACACATTAACATAATATCTTTTATTACAAATTAAATACAGTAGGAAAAAAATCATTTAACGAGCCATACATTGCTCTTGTAATATAAGTGGGTTTAATCCATATATAAAATGAATATATGTATATGTATGTATATTTTGATTGATTTGAACTGTGACAGACAATTCTAAATCTTACTTCTATTAGATACCTAAATTTTGATTCAATTAATCCTTCTTGTAGCCATATAGGCCTCCACATTCAATTAATCCTATATATTGTAGACCTCCTAATATTCAATAAAATTTCAAATAATTACACAATTCATAATATAATATAACATTAATTTTGTGTTACAAATTTTTTATGGCAGAATATTCTTATATGAAACTCACCCTTTTAAAACATTCTACAAAAAAAAAAAAAAATATGTAAAAAAAATTATGGTAGAATGGAAAAACCACCAATCATTATAGGTATTATTGTTTGTAGATATCCTTGTATATCTAACTTTATGTCCATATATTATATACACTAATACACTTACCTAAACATATACAGATATTTTTATTTCATACTTTTAACGTTTATTCTGCTGTTAATTTTTATACTTCATGTTTTTTTCTCTCGTTTTTTGGATCTTTTTGCCAGTCTGTGGCACTTTCAATGAGATAATTTTCAGATAAGAAGGAGCGAAGAAATATAAAAAGAACAAAATCCAAGTTGTTTTTTATGGACGGCAGAGATAAAAATAAACGAAAAAAAAAGTTAAGACGTTGTGAACACACAGGATAACAAGATATCAATTTGTTTAATTGTTTTTAAAGGTACAGAAATTTTATCAAGAATATTTATTGCATTTTGAAAGTATAGAGTGGTAGAGTACATAAAAATTTGTTGGTTTTTTGTTGTTGTTGGTAAACGAATCATTTGTGGTTAAATAGTTTGCGATTTACGAGGTTTTTAAATATATATCAATTGTAATTTTATTTACAAATTGTTTATAATCAATAATATATTTTAGGGGTTAAATTAGGCTGTCATTTTTACAAATATTTTTAAGTTACTTTATTGTCTTAAAATAATATCAACCCAGAATATTATTATTTAGAATCTAAATTTTAGATAGTTTTCCAAATTACTTTTTTTTTTTAAAAAAAAAGGTAGTTATTGTGTATTTATCATATTAATTTCATTTTTATAACAAAATGCCGTGGGTTTGAAGTACTGTGAAGCCGTTTCATTAAATCTTATAGAACTATTTGACTAAGATTTAATCTTTGATTAATTTTAGGAAATATTTAATATTTCAAATTGTATTTTCTATTTTTAAATAAAGATGGCTGGACGAGCAGACAATGTCAAGCAAAAAATGTTCAGCTTTATTCCACATTTACATCTCTCCAAAAGGGTCATGGAGGCACAATTGTTTTTATTTTTCTAATAAAACTCGTATATTAAAAACTCGAATCTTACAAAATACACGCGGATAATCGATATGCAAACATTAAAGATTAAAATTTACTTTTAATAATCATTATTTTTTCTGTGGACGTTTGCCAATTCGTGCCTCCACATATTAAATTTTAAGAATCCGTAATTTGGAATGCTAGACAAACTTCCATGTTTAAAAAAATACAAATCAGTAATTATTTTTATCGCAATTTTGACCTAATAGTTTAATATAGATTCCAAACTATGTTTCTTTGTAGTAAAACCTTTAAATTGCTACAAGCTAATGACATTTTTCGTAAACCGTTCGCCTTTTTCACTATCGAAAATTCCACGTTACTATAATTGTATTACTTGTAGTCATTTAAAGCTGAGTATACTTAGAATTGAACGCGAATTCAGTAGCTACTCTACTACACCATACCATAATAACCAATAAGCCACCGCCGGTATACTACATTCTAATTACTAGTATATTACATACTAATTTAACAATTAATATAAGATTTGTCTGATAAATTTAAATTTAAACATTAGCAAATTTATTTTATATATTTATTGTAAGAAAAAAGTATAACACATGATTTTGTACTTTTATACGAAATTCCAAAAAGTATCATAACCCATCAGAACAAATTTTTCAAAAATATATTATAGACTTTGAAATTTTAATATCTGTAATTACAAAAATTCACAAAATCAATGAAAATCATGGAAAGCTTAAATTAAATTCTCACCTTGTTATGATTTGAGCAAAGATAATAATCCAAAAAAATTATATAAACTTAAATTTTACTCCAATTATGATACTATCTAACAAACTTCACTTTTTAATTAACTTTATAATTGTAAAAAGAACACAAAAAAAAACAAAGATATTATTTATTTAAAAATATTTCCATCGTAAGTAAGTATAGTAACATTTTAGATTATTTATATAATTTTTTTTTGTCCGAATTTATAAAATCTTCAAATAATTTCATGGATTTCACACACAAATTTTGTGATTAAAAATTCGGTTTAATAAAAATAAAAAAAAAAAACTTTGTATAAATTATCACATTATACGCGTTAATTGATAATTAATTTCTTATCAATATTTTTTGTTTATTTAATTTTTTTGTTTTATAATTAATTAATTTTTTTTTTGAGACAAAAGTGATCTTTGGCATTTATTATGGTTTGTTTTTGTTGCTGCTGTTTTTTTTTTTTACATATTCGAAAACGGAAAACCGCAATCGATAAATTTGGAATTGGAATGAAAACAGAAGAAAAATGAATATTTATGAATTTAAAATGTCTCCATTTCTGGAATTATTGACAGCTACAAAAAAAACTGGTTGTTTTTATTTTAATTCTTGAATTAATTTTCAAAATAATACTAAGAAAATTTATACGAACAAAAAGGAAAGAAAAATAATAATAATAAATAAAATGAAAAACTAAAAAAAAAAAAAAAAAAAACTTGCACTTTTATCGCAGTATTTAGCGGGAAAGATAATTTTTTATTTCTATTTATGATAATAACGGAATGAATAAGTATTTCGATAATGAACGAAAATATTTTAACGTCATTTCCTTTTTTTATTATCCTTTTTCCATTGTCCTTATTTGTTTTTAAACATAAATCATATTATTCTTTACAATAAATTTAAACATTTATATTAATAGTTACTTTAAATGTGATTATATTATGAACGTAACTTTTCTTATAAAGAATTAAATAAATTTTTGAATTTCGTAAATCAAATTTAATAAAAATTACTCATTAATGATTATTATCAACACAAAATACTCTTATAACAATTAATATAATTTAATTTTAGTGTGAGTAATTTCCCGCGTAATTTTCCTTATTTTAAATTTTTGCACAATATTTTAATTTTTAATAATTTTTATTTTATTTTTTTGTACGATTATTCTGAGCGTCGACACAAACATGTCCGAATTTCCCGAATGTCATGCAAACACTGAAAATCTTGTTGATATGGAAAAAAAGCAAAAGCACAATATAAAAAAAAATCACATGCATACACACACAACTATAACCCAGCTGCGAATACAGTAACGAACTATAAGTATTCTCTAGTAATAATAATAGGCAACGACTATATTCGCTATAGAATAAGATTGGGGTTGGTTTAAAATAGTGACGGTGGGTTATTATTATTGTGTTTTAGCTTTTTAAACCATTAGTAAAACTAACTAAAAGTAACAATGTGCAAGATTTTCCAATTGGAAAAATGTTATTATAGCACTATAATAAGCAGACATTAAATACCAAAGTAAAAAAAAAATATTGTTTTTTTTTTTTTTAATATTTCATATTATTCGCTTATGATGGCGAATAATATTCTAAAAGCTTCTTTATTAAATTATACAATAAAAACATTCTATTCGGTGGACGGAGTTTGTAAAAGAAAAAATTTCGAATTTTTTCTAGAATATGTTAAAATGGTTTTATATTTTAATTTTAGTACAATTTTCTCTAAGGTCTACAGTCGATTCAAGCAAAACAGGGAAGGGTCAGATAATATTCAGTTCTGCATTTGTAAGAGCAATACATAATGCTGACAATACGGAAATTGAATTTTCCCTATTCTGTTCGTTTAAGTCCCTAAAACATCTCATGCTCGTTAAAAATGTCAAATAGAACTCAACTTAGTAAAATATGCTGGAAGTTAAATGCATTATTATCTCTGTTGAGTTAACATTAATGGGCTGATTCTTGAAGACCTAATCTGGCTAGTTCAACTATTTTAATAATAAAACTAAAATTGTCAAAATATTAAAAAGGAAAAACAGTTACAGTCATATTTTATCCTTGAATAAGAATAAACGGATAAATCTTAACTAAAAATATTAATATGCACAAAAATCATGATTTCATATAATCGTCAAATTCGAAATTATAGTTTTAAATACATATACTGCAATATATTTTGTGCACATTCAATTTAATGTTGATGCATTTTTCAAACCAGACTTTTGCACAAAAATAAAATACAAATTTGATGTATTGTTTTGAGCTGTGAATAAAATTGTTCTGTAAACTTTTATGCAATATATATATATATATATATATATATATATATAAATTTCATAATTCAAAATTCTTTTAATTTTCATTTTTCATTCTTGAGTTTTCAGAATGCACATCAAAATAAAAAAATACTTGTAAAACTAATAAAAAAATTTATTTAATATATCGTGGAAAAATGAATTTAATCAGGTAAAGATATTTTTTATATCCCACCAATGAAACTTATCTGTAACACCCGAATTGTTAAAAATTGGCGAAAGGACATTTAAATACATATAAAAATATGATTTATATGAAAATTTACGTATGTGGAGAGGAAAAGGAACATAGAAGAAATGAGCACAACAAACTAACAACTATATGCTCGGTTGCTTTTAAATTATTTTCTATCAATATGTTAAGATCTATTGAACTTTTCTAATTTCCTGGCTGTAAGTAAGTATATTTTCCCAACATAAATTAAATTATTTACCAATTTATATATACATATATTGTATATATAGATATGTTACATATAATTTTAAATTTTATGGTATGTGTATTAAATTAGATTGCTAAATAAAATAAAAAAATTAAATAAATGCTTATAACAATATTAAGGTACACCATAATAAAAATAAAGATATTATTGAAATATATACCTCAACAATTTAGATATCTTTTCTGAAGATGTAATAATCAACCGCTAAGGTGATGAGAAAAAATAAACTAAAATCGGTATAAATCAAAGTGATTGTTAGATATAGTTAGATTATTGTTTCTTTATTATATATATTTATATTTCTTTAAAAACTATGGCACGTCCGCCCTACTATGTGGAAAAAATGCGCTCTAAGTCTATAATGAAGGCAGCAATTTTCATTTTGTGAATTTTATGTTTTTTTTTCCGTTTTTTTTATTTTTTTTACAAAAGAAAGTAATAATAATAATGCAAACTCACACAACCGTGAACTCGTCATTCTATTTCGTGTGTGTGAGTCGTAAATCAAAATGGCTTGAACAGCATAAAACACAAATCAGAAAACGAGGGCGAATGAGCTAGTTTTCGATTATTGTTGTTGGTTTTTATTTATTTTATTATATGTTTTTTTTTTACTCTGCAGAAAACAGAACAACTATTTGGAGTCTATGGCAGACTCTAAAAGTTTGTTATATTTTCCGACACGCACATACATACTGACAACAACAACAAAAATATAGATATAAATGATTTCTTTTTTTAAATTTCTCGTACGCATTTATAGTGCTATAATACTTCATGTGATTTTATATTTATTTTGCAGATGTGTTTTCTCTTTTTTTTTTGGTAAATATGAAATGCTCTGCCGGGACTTTGACTGATGATATTCTGTCAAAATGGCAAGCAAATCTCAAATATTTTTTTTTTTATAGAATTTTCTTCTTTTTGGTTCAGACTAGGAATGGTGTCACGACGAAATACTTAAAAAAAAAACCGAGATATTATTATCAGTAAAAGATTTGACCATAATCCCGAAAGTTGTTTTTATTCAATAAACGCTTCTTATTGTTTCGAGTAGGTACTTTAATAAAAGTGAATTATTGAAAATAACTTGAACAACAAATAATATGTATATACTAGTGATTAAGTCTTAAAAATTGTTGATTCTTCAATTGTATAGGTTAACTAAACTAATTACATAAATAAAAAAAAAAAAACAGTTTTTAGTTCATGGAAATATGGGAGTTTTAAATTTTAGATATTTTGATTTGATCTTAATGTATACATGTTGTAGAAAAAGAAGATCTATCTATAAAATATATTATGAAATTAAAGTTATATAATATCTTTTACTTTTAATCATCAGTTTAATCAAACTCTTTTATTATTCAATAGGTAAAGTAATATAATCGTACTTCATAAAATAAATTTTTACGTACAAAGTCAGTTACATCTAAAAATAGGGTTGGTCAAAATTGCTTTCATGATAAAACAAAAATAATTGCAAGTTAGTACAAAACGCTTTTAGTTAAAAATTATTTGTCAAAATTTTGAAGAAAACTTATTTTTTTTCAGCGTTTACAAAATTATATATGCCAATGAACTGTTGGCCAAAAAAATTATATTCAATTTTATATACAAATTTATAGATAAATATCGTAATGCTCGAAGGAAATTAGAAATATATATAAAAAAAAATTCGTGAATGAGAACCCAGTAATTACTCTTTGTGCTATTGTTTTTTTTTTTTTGGGGCTTTTTTATTAAACAAAGAAAAAGCTAACATATTTTTTAAAACTAAAATATTTTTTTCGCCTATCAAAAAAAACTAATTTTAAAATGAATATTATAAAAGTCCAAAAATTAAGCAATGGAAAGCTATATATACTATCAAAATTTAAATAAAAAACAATAATATATTTATAAAGCTGTGAAATTATGTATCATAGTATAATAAATTCTCTAGTTTTTTTGGGAATTGTTTATTTTTTGTGCATTGTAATAGAACTAGATAAAAAAAAGAAAACTGTAAATATTTACGGTTGAAAGATTTTCTATTTCAAAAACAAAAAAAAATTATAATTTAGTAATTTAAATGGCAATCTTAGAAAAAATTAATTATATAGTAAGTCTAAATCTAAAATGCAGTAAGTCGTAATTTTTATATGAGAATATTTCGGCTAAGACCAATTAATATCTTACCAATATAACGAACTTACCTGAAAATAGAAAAATACAAAATTATTATTTTTAGTATATAGTATATACAAATACAGAAAAATATTTATGTTTTTGGTTTTATACCAAAAAAAAAAAATTGTTTAAGCTTAAAAAATATTTGTGGGAATGGGTGAAAACTCCATTCTCAAAAAAGAGAAAATCTAATCATGGTATGTAAAGAAAAATAAATTTTTTTTATAAACATTTATTTTCCCTAACAATTCAATATGACAAAAACAAACAATTTCTAAAAAAAAAAAAAAAAATTCTATTGATCCTGGAATGTAAATGAATAACAAGCTGTTATATCCTTCGATTTTCTATACATAAATATATATATATATATATAGAATAAAACATATAAAATTTACGTAAATAAAAAAAAGAAATATCCCTACGAATGAAGAGCAAACAATTTTTTTTGTGCAGTCATCCAAATATCGCTAGTGAAATGTTTTTTTTTTTTGTTTATGCGGGTGTGTGTATATGTGTATATTGAATATCCCCATACTCAACAGTTAATACTAATATTTTTGTCTTCAATTTGATAAAAAAGAAATAACAAAAAACACAATACATCGATGTATATATTCGGATGTAATATTTTTTTTTTTCTTTTACGTCTCCGCGGATAGCTCCTTTTTGGTAGCTCCTTTTATGCAATGCTTTTTACAATACTATTTGTAAAAAAAAAACGATATGTCTATCTCTATAACAATATTTTTCAATTAGAAGCTATTCTGATGAACATAATTCGATTATTTCACTCGGACGATGCCATCAGACGATACCATTATGTATACTTTACGTTTTTATTTGTATTTGCAGTAAATGTGTATTTGTATGCCAACAGACACTCGTCAATGGCTGATAAAAAAAAAAAATATTCATATTATATAGTTTTAAAAACTTTCCAAAAAAAAAAGAAAACTTTTATGACTAACATTCTATAACTTATATTCTTTGGGGAGAATATTTTTCATTAAAAATATAAATTTTTTTTTGTTAATTTAAAACAAGAACTGTATGAGTTATATTCACAGATATTATGCAGCTCTTAGGATTTTTTATAACACCTTCAATTTCTATAAAATTTTGTATTTGTAGTTTTAAATTAATTAATAATAGCTATATATATATAAATAATTGGCAACATAAAGCTTAGTCAAAATTTCTTTCATTATTTTGAATTGTTTACAATATCCTTTTTTAAAAATTTGTAAATTCCATGATTTTTAGCTGGATTTTTATATGTCTACATGTCCGAATAGTGGAAACTTTAAGATCAAATATTATTTTCCGTGATGATAATCTAAAGAAACAACTATGATAAATAAGTTTCTTCTTGACAGAAAACCCAAAAAATAAGGCTTGCAGAATGACTTACTTATATTTTATACTTCGATTTTCATTTTGTCTTATAAAAAATATTAAGTAATTAAAATAAGAAATATTGAATACAAAGTAAGTAATTCTCTTACAACTCGCAAGCGACTAATAATAAATTTATGACACAAACGATAAAAAATTAAGGTACAAATGTCAATTTAGATACACAAAAAAAAAAAAAAACACATTTGTTTTTAATGCGGTATATTCTTTTACGTAAAAAAAACCGTATATGAATTGCACATACTATAAATTTTAGGTCTTAGTCCGTATAGTAAAGACCTGAATATCGAAAATTCTGTCAGTTCTTTTTTTCTGGCGGTGATGTTTTGATGATTTATATTTTTTTTTTTGGGTATTTCAAACTTATATTTTAACCATACTATCTTTATCCAGTAAGTCCAACTTGTTTTTTCATAAAAAAAAAGTCTTAGCTGAGGTGTATACACATATTATATATGTTCATTCAATTTTTAATAACAGGCGACCATTATGAAAATGAAAAATGATTGATATATGGTCGGAAAGGGATGGTTTAATTTTTGACTTTTCAATAGAATTAAAAACATATATTTTCTATGCGGTATTTAACTAAAATGGGTGGATCTATGTTATTTTACTTATAATATTTAATATTTTGATGAAGCAATTTAAAAAAAAAATGTTTTTATTATTTATAATTGAACTGTAAAGCGGAGTAATTTTTATTTTTATCGGAAATTATATCTTCCATAAGATAATTTAGTTAATGACTATGTTAAATATCATGATATATATAATTATATTTTAAGGGTCAATAATGTTAATGTATTTCATAATTACATATGTTTAACATGCTAATAAAATATAATTGAGAATACAAAATAGATCTACAATTAGAATATATTTATATTCATACAAATGGAACATTAAACAAATGGAAATTTTATGAAATTATAAAAACGAAAATTGTAGCTTAATATTGTATACCTTTCTTAAAATTATTACATATTAAAATTTGTAAAAACAAATTGCCAAAAATACAAAAAGTTTTGTATTTTTAACATTTGTATTATATTGCATTAATATTTTTTATTTTAAAAGGTATCATAAATTAATTCACGAATTTATTGATATACGAATACCATATTTAGAAATTGTTTAATTGGAATGTTCGAATACCTAGCAATTTAGTTTAGACAACTACACTCAAGTTATAACTTACAATGCAACAAATATTTATATTTACCTTATCCGTTAATTTTTAAATAATATTTTAATATATTGCTCATTGTAAACTATAATAACAAAAAAAAAAAAATTAAAAGTTTATTTTATTTTAACTCCAAAAAATCCTTAAAATAGTCCTTATAAAAACTATTGTTAAAATTAATACAAATGTGAGCAATATTTTATCAATACTCATCAATAATATTATTATAGGCAATAATATTATAACAAGAAAATGGTATGATTGACATCTATAATAATAATCTACTAATGCATTAGTGATAATCTGTTTACCTATTCGAAGGAATATGTACAACAAAAAAAAGTAGGAGAATTACTTTTGGCAGCAAATTAGCCTAAAAATTTTGTTTCTTAAATTTTACTTATGTTTTTTTGTGTTAAAGATTCTTATATAAATATAAACTAGGCAATGAAATTGACTTAACATAAAAATAATTTGCAGGGTTGGCTCTATTAAATTGTAAAATATTTTATAATTATATGCTGAATATTTTTAAAGAAACACACTCCAAGTGGTCAAATAAATAAATTTATTTGAAGAGTACTCTAAGAAAGGGTAATAAAATAATTTTTAAAAATTATGCCACAGAGAATATATTTATAACCATAGTAATACGCAAAATAAAATGAAATAAAAGAAAATGTTTAACGGGTTGTACCCTTTTCAAATCCTTTTGGTTATTTATAAAATTCTATATAATCTGTAACACGATGAGTGTAGATATATATATACAGAAACCTGTTTACATAATTCCGATAAGTGAATATCACAAATTGAAAAGTTTAAAATTCTGTTTATTGTCTGTGCTGACGATTTACAAAAAAAAAAGTTTTTTATTCCTTTTTTTAAATATTATATTATAAAAAAAAGATACTGGAAATGGGCGATAGTCAGAAATGTGATATTAGAGACAGGCATAGACGACAAAAAAAAAAACAATATTCATTTTAGCATTCTGTATATATAAAATAATGTGTTCGTTCAAAAGGATTCATATCTGTGGAATTTTTGTTAAAATTAAAATGTTCCCTGCAACTATGGTTTGGTTCGTTATTATACTTGTAGTAGTTTTGTATAATAGAGGAATGGTGGCTTCTACAATAGCATACGCAAGATACTAGCAAAATATAATCATCATTCCAAAATAAAAAGAGGAAAAGAGAAAATTTGATTTATGTCCCTCACAGCTTTTACATACTAAATAATCATATATATATATTTATATATACGAGTATATATCGTATATGCTTATACATAAGTAAGTAAATATTCAGTAAAAAAAAAAACAAATATTCATTTTAACAAAAAGGCGGCAGGATGTAAATCCTTTTAATAAAATTATTGTAACTTTTAAGAGTCAACATTGTTGATATGAAAACAAAAATACTTGAACTTGTCGACAGAATAGCGCGTAACTAATATTGTACGCGCGTATACAGTCTTTTTTTTTTTTTTTTTGGTTTTTGTAAAAACTAAAGTCCTTTTTTATATATTTATATTTAATATATGTATAACTAAGGGATATAATAAAATATAAGTATATTAGATAGAAGTGTTAGGGATATCATAATTATATTTATTATTATTCATAAAGCGGTACGAAATGATTCGTCTTGTATTTGAATAAAATATATTTATTAATTATTCGTTAATATTAAAAATACTACTTTACTCTATGTCGGAAGCTATAATCTAACTATAATTTATTTTTACCAGTGTATTTGTTCACTCAAATTGGTAAAACTAAATATTCATTGTTTGCAAATGGATAACAAAAGCCATATACAATAAAAGCCCATCCAAGTATAAACAGAATGATAAGTTATCATTTACCAATTCTTCGTATGGGTGCATTTAGCGTTTCATATAAAATAAATATATCTGTAAAATATAAATACATCGAAAATATTAAGTTTTTGCACATATCAATATATATTTCCATTCTATGAAGAATCCTCATAAAAAGATTTTATCTTACTTGTAGTTTAAATAACTAAGACATTACATTCAATCTTTGATTTAAATAAATTTACAGTATTTTAAAATTCCACCCTTTAAAAGCAACAACATTTACATTAATTCTTAACAAGCATAGGAAATTATTATGAATGAAATAGAAATGGTATGAGATTTAAATGTATTTTATAAAAATTAATACTTTAGGGATATTTTATATTTACCCTTTTCAGATTTTTAAGTTAAAAATTCTCATGAATATTCCATGGTCTATTTAGAAATTATTATTTTCTCCCTTTGAAAATGAATTAAAATATAATTTAATTTTAAATGAAAAATACTTATAACATTAAAGATACTTTTTAATTTTATTTACAATTTAAATCAATTTATTGGATAATTAATATGGAACTTGACAAAAATGAGAACATATAAAAATAAATCACACAAGATGTTTTTTGTATTTGGAAAGCGATATTATGATCTTAATTTTAAAATCTTAGTATTTTAATTTTTATCGTACTAAAAAGATTGGTAAATTATTTTTACCAAAGAAAATAATTAAATTATGATAAAAATATTAAGAAATCTTTTTAAGAGATGACCAGTATACCTGTATATGTGACGATGATATAATTTACTATTCGAATACATTTTGATACCCAGCTTTCGTAGCGCACACTGCATAACTGACTCTTGACAAATATACTTTTGAGAAGTCACAATGTTACCATTTTCAAATATACTTTTGAGAAGATACAATATTACGAAAATCTAGTAATTAGCATATATATAGAAAATCTAGCATTATATAAAAAATATATCTAGAAAAATTTTATTTTAGTATACGTTATATAGGAAATACTAAAAGTAGAAAATTAATTTTAAATTCTCAACTACACGTTATAAAACATTATGATTATAAAACAGGAACATTATCGCGCCATTTATATTATATATTATTTTAAATTTGCTCCAAGTATTTTTATGCAGAATTTTGTAAACCTAAAGAATGTGTTTTATTTTATTGGCCATTAATCAATGTCAGAATGAAAAATCAATCAAAATTTCGCTGATAGCCGCAGCATATATTAAAAATATATTGAAAGTTTTCTATTCTATAATTTTCATCTTTTATATAGTGAGCGATACCTTTCAATATTGTAAATTGGTTTACGATAAAAGCATTGACTTTAGATGCGATTTATTGTAAATTTTTTATTTTCAAAATATCCATTTAATATTATTTTGCCCCAAAGGCAAAATTTTAGATAATTTTTTAGGTTTAAATTGTTTAAATTTATCAATGGGAAGTGTACGATGAACGAATCTGGATTCTAGTAAAAATAAACCACTAAAATATTAACTTTTAATATACTTTTATATATTAAAAATTATAATACGATTTCCAGAGAAAAACTGCATTAAAAAAAACGTTCGCCATAGCATAGCAGGTGATTATATTAATATTGCCGTATATATTTAGGGAGAGAGCACTATAATTATTTTTTTTTCTTAAAACGAAGCTATCATTTTCCTGATTTATGGCCGTAAATTAAATGTGGATTTTTTCAAATAATAAAACAAAACTATATAATTTTCTATATTGTTCTAATTAAAAGTATTTTATTAGAAAATCATTTTAATAGAAAAATAATTAAATAGGAGTAATATTTTTCAAAAACCAACATAATCAGATAGATAGACATTTTCGGTGTGATTCGAAAGCTTTTGGTATTAATATGATTTTTTTCGCAAACTTTTCTTCAAAAATAAATAACTAATAAAAACCTTTGTATCTTGTGTAACTATAAACTTTATAATTCGGAGTTATTTGCAAAATACTATATCTATGATACAACAGTCATGTACCTGACGGTTGTATCATAGTTATAGTATATATCAGTAATATATCAGTAATTAAATTTGTAAACTAAAGTGGTTGTATTACAATATTAATATTAAACATTTCGTATATTTGATTATTAAAAGTATAAATTTTCTGTAGCGGTATCTGTGGTAACTAAATAAGTGCACAAGGAAGGTCAGTAAACATATTTATGTTTAGGATATTAAAGTTTAAAAAATTTTAAAAAAATACATGTACATACATTTTTTCTACATTGTTTTAATCATGCAATTTACTTTCTGTACTTTCATGTTAATGTATCATCATCGCTTTTAATTTATATATGCTCAGAATACAACTAAGTACAACTATTAAACTAAAATTTTATATCTTAAAATTAAAAATGTTCTTTGTAGAAATTTGAGTTGCGTGTTAAATATTTTTCACACTGAAATTGTTTTTATGAATTTTCTTAAATTTAAAGTTTTAAACTAAAAAAAAAAAATACTTATTTATTGATTCTATGTTTATTTTTGTAGGCAGTTAAAAAACAGTGGTTACCTTGTTGATTGCAACTTTGTTGGAATTTAATAGATATAGGCAAAATAAAGCACCTGTTTTTTATGATTTGTAAATAATTTACTTGAAATTATTAAGCTTCTCCGATAAACTAAATAAAAAACTTTAAATATTTGACGTCAACATTAGAAGTTTATAAAAGTTGTATTAAAAATGCTAAAGTTACTCTTCTATAATATAAAACTTTAAATACGGTCATCCAAAAGACATATTGTTTTGAGAGTTCTGATTGATTTATGTATGGTAAAATATTTTGGCAATGGATATATTTTTTTCTAACATAGAAAAAAATTTTACACGCTACACAAATAAAATTTACTTTAAATATTTATTTAAGAATAATGAGAAATTATTTATTATTTAAGAATTTAATAAAGTTATTTGTATATTAATTTTAGCGATAAATAGAAACACACATTATATAGAAAATGTTGTGATAAATTTATCGCGTTTTGACGACACTGTCATCAAGAGAATTTTCAAAACTCTCGGATGCGTATATGATACATAAATATGTGTAGGATGAAAAAGATTTTCTATTTATTTATTATATAAATAGGTTTAAATTTATTATAGCAGTTGTTATGAATTTTAATCCATCAGAATTATACTAAAGGAAGCTATTTGTACGTCAATGAAAATAAATTTAGTTGTTAAAATCATAAGTGAAAAAATGAAATTATTTTTGTTTTTTTATTAATGCAGTTTAGTTTATGTATTGTAAAAAAATGTTCCATAAGTGTACGTTAATCCTCCAGCTACATAGTTAATTTGCATCAATAAATTTTATATTACTAGAATAAAGCATCAAATTATGACAATTACTTTATTATTTTAGAAATATTTTACAGAAGTGAACAGAATATTGAAAAGAAATCTAAAATTCAGCTGAAAATAATTTAAACAAAATTTTTATTCTTAATAGAATCTGGTCCATGCATATACGTTTTTAGAACAGAGACTTTTCTGCAGCTAAAAATTAGTCATTTGAATCGGCCTAAAATATCTTCAAAAGTCTAAAAAAAAAAATCATTTACGTCAGTAATTAAATCTTTTAAACGATATCCCGTTCCACACGCCGTTCCAAATCCAAATATAATTCCTTGTTCCGACTTAGCTATTATTTTAATAACCGATTTTCCAATACAGAAGAATAGTACTCCTAGCATCTACATATAAAAAACAGCACAAAATTGTTATTAATCAATATCAAGGTATTGTTATATAGTGATGGAGCAAAAACAATAAGTTCGGGAGCTTTTGGATTAGTTTATATAATAATGTCATCTATTTTCTAAATCTACGTACGCTATTTAAGCTGCAGCAATTTTAGCAGCAGACAAAAAATTCTAAGAAACTACTATTATTCACAGTGATTCAATATCCTCAATAAAAGCTGTGAAAAATTTACAAAATAAAAATTATTTACAATCCATAATTAGAAATTAATTTATAGATGCATAAACAATTAGTACCTGTTGGGTACAAAAGTATTTTTGGAAATGAGGAACATAGTGAATCCCTGCAATACAAAATGATACACCAGATCCAATATTATATGACCAATTTATAAAGAAAAAAAAAATTATAGAACAACAATTAGATGAAATATGTTCAACATATTTTTTAAAATTACATAGCCTAACAATAGATCAGTATTTTCTTGATCTATACTAAGCAATATTTAATTAAAAAAGAAGTTCCACCAAAATGTATCCGGGCTAAAACAAGCCCTAATAAGATATATTGCTGGATTGTAATCAATATTACTGCTCTTAACTCTATTTGAAATAAATTAAAATGTAAAAGAATACGAATTTTACTAGACCTTTGATAGCTAGAGCAACATTTTAAAATTTTTATAATCAAATTTAACAACAAATAACATAGCAATCTACAAATATTAAATTTATCATATTTAACATATTGATTTTATTATATTATAATGAATTATATATTTTTTTTCTCTGATACATAATTAATTAATAGCGTTGTACTAATCTAATAATTTTATTAAAGCGTCATTATAACTCAGAAAGTTTAATTCTAAAATATTTTGATATTTCTATTTACAACTAATATTTACAACTAAATAAATAAACTTTTATTACTTTTTCATATTGAACTGAAAATAAATCAGATAATAAGAAGATATTTATGTCCTATTTTATTGCTTTTTCATAAACAGTTTCCATATTTAAATATATTACCTACAATTTAAAATCTTCCAATTGTAGAAATGCGAAAATATTTTGACTTTCTGTATTCATGTTTGCCTGTTAACCATAATGACAATTTTATTAGATTTTTAAGTATTTTTTTTTATGTTTGCTATAACAAAACCACTTGTTGGACGGACCTCTCTCTCTCTCTAAATAACTGATGTGTTATAAAACCCCAAATAAATTTTAAGACGATTAAGTGTCAATTTAATAATTATTTTACGATGGTTTTGACAGCTTAAGTTAATGGTAAATTCTTTTAATGGGATAATAAAATTTTACAACTTTTCAGATTGCTCATTTATTTTTTATGTTTATATTAATATCGAAATAGCATTTTATTTAATGTAATTAGTATATAAAAATTAAAAAAATTAGACAGGTGGTTAATTTATTTAACAAGAAAAAAAAACTGATCTTGGAATAACAACAAACATATAAACATTTATGTATTAAAATAAATCGTGAGCCCAAAGATTTTGGTTCTGTTAAAAAAATTATTTTACATGAGAAAATAGAATGAATAAAAAATAAATATATTTTTTCATAAATAAATAATTATTTACAGAAATTAAATTTATCTTAGATTTTTACAAAATATGTGCGCCTATGAATTGAAAAATAAATATTGTTGAGGAATAGTATAATCTAACTAGGGCTATGTGTAAAGGACAACGAAATTGTAATTTAGATGTTCTGGTGAAGCTTGCTTTAATTTAGTTTTTCCCAAGTTGCTTGTAACCCTAACGATTGCATTAAAAATATTATACACATTGTTCAAGTATTTTATTAATTAACACAATCAAATAATAATTTGTCAAAAATGTAATCCTTTATAATTAAAGATATGTGCATATGTTTTCGACTATTTTCCCAATTTAATTCCAATAATTGTCTCATATATTTGTGCTTTATAATATTCAAAGATATAATTCAACATAATTTAATATATCTTTTAAGAGTTAGACAGACAGACGCCTTGCTAGAACAAACAACAAAATGAAAAGTTACCAAAATTTGCTGAAAATATCATACAATAGTATTTAACATTATCTATTTGTTTATTAAACATCTAAAGGGGAAATAGTGCATTTGTCAACACTTATGGCGCTTGATACTAATAAAAATAAACTATGGAAAATTTTGTTTTTCTTTTCAAAAAAAAAAAAAAAAAATAGAAACCATAATGTAATTTAAGTCTCGAGAATATATTTAATAAGGTTAAATGAGTAGATCAAAATAAGGATATTATTTACTTTAAAAATTCTTTAAAAATTTTTAAACAAAACTGAAATTTATCTTGGCTGTAATATAAGACGTTAAACACAAAAAATGTTTTTTATTAATTTTTTTTTTGTTTTACAATTCTTTACGAATTTTTCCTTTCGATATTTTTAATTAAAAAACATTATATAGCACCCATAAATACCACAGAAACTATTATAAAGTGTTAAATACCCTTTGGGATATTGAAAACGAATATAATCATTTTAGCGTTAAAATGAGGAAAATTTTCCAAAAAATATCTATTTATTATGTAACGAAATATATAAAATGGATGAAGAGGAAAGACGTTTGCACAAGTAAATGTCCCCAGGGTTGATAATATGAAAAGGCACAAAAAAAAAAAACTTATTTTCATATTCTATTTTGTTGAAATTATGAAGAGCTTATTATTCATATTATTCATGTATTCAACAGAATAAATAATATAAAAAAAAATATTATGCAGATTAAAGCAGTTTGAGCTATAAGGAGAAAATTTAAAATCATCGCACCAGTAATGGCGTAACAAGTTCTGGGATTCCCTTAAGACATGTCAAGGAACCAAAGTTTTGCAAAAGGGCTATATAAAATGAATGGATGGTATTTATGCTTTGGAATATACAGAAAACATCGTGGGTGGTAAAAACACAAACCTTAAGACATTATAAAAAATAAACAATGGTTATGATTTCATAAACCCTTCGTATCCTTTCAACTTTATACCCTGATTTTTTTTTTTTTTGCAAAATATTATTCTGTTATTTTAAATTTTGTTAAATATCGTCCAGGATCTTTTGAATGCTTTGTTTATTTTTCACTCTTAGCTATACTGATTTTTAGGGATGAAGTTTTAATACATCATTCCCAAAATTAAAGAATATCTGTGGAAAAAAACGTTTAAAAGTTCGACTGTATGCTTAAATAGTGATTTCTTTTCTTTAATTTTTTTCTTTTTAAAGTTTGAAAACTTTAATTCCTTATCAAACATATTTTTTGGGGGACGCATTAACCGGAACTACGCGTCATTTAAAGAAAATTGTAAAGAAAATAATATAAATAAAACTTTGTATGTAATAGGAAATATCTTCAAGGTATATACTAGCGAATTTAGTATTTTTTTTTAAATGCTCGAACTATTATAGTTTATAAATATTGTAAAGTTTTAACGTATATTTTTTAGTTTGTCATTATCCAGTCTAGCAATTATTGCGGATGCTTTGGTTAAGTAAAATTTTTGGATTTACAAAATTTTGTGAGAACTGTAATTTCTTTCGACAAAACCAGAATAATAAAGGCAAAAAGAAAAAAGTACATTATGCGTTACATAGTATTTGTAGTATATATAAGCATAACGTTTAAAAGAAATATAATGTCTACTATTAAATAAGGAATAGAAAAAATCACTGGACCATTTCAGAATAAACGAGGAGCCACAGCAGGATTTATTTTTCACTGTCAAGAGCAAACAATTGCGGGTGTATGTGTTAATGGAAAAACAATATACGGAAAATAAAACACAATACAGGTTTTCTAAAGTAACTCCCCTTAAAATCCGTCTACCAAAACGGAAATAGGAAATGGAGTTTTTTTGCTCTTATCACGAATTTGTTGTTCCACTATTATTATTATTTTTAACCAGACAATAGATTCTTGGGGTGGAAAGTCGATTGTTGCTACACTTCGCTAAAATATACGAAATAAAACAAATTTTGACAAAAAAAAAATGAACGAAAATTTTTTTTGTTTTTGGATTATTAAATAATTACAGATATTTTTATTTCTGCTTTTGAAAACCGATTATAAATTCTTGCTTATAAAGCCATATTGACGAAGAAGTAAATGTGAGTTTCAAATTACTTATAACTAAAAATTAAACATCTTTTTTTTTGCCCAGCAAATGCATATTAATGTTAAATATGATTGGTGACCAATTTTATATGATTGTGTATTATTTCAGTTTATGTATAAAATTTCTCTACATTGCATTTGGTGCAAAAACAAAACATAAAATCATAAAATTCTTGGGTAATAAATTTTCTGTTTCGACATGCCGTTTTCAATTACTTAATCAATAATATTAATTTTCATATTATATTTTGTCACAAACAATATTATGTGAACATGAGAACAATAACATACTTTGAAAATATTTCATTGAATATTTTGTTTATAGTGTGTAAAATTTAAAAAGACCAGAAAAATAATGCTTATGAGACGTTTTATATTGCTGTGTTAATCGAGGCTTAATTGAAAAAAATTTAATTCAATATATTGTTTTATTGAAATTCAAATGTAAAACTGGAATTCAAAGTCAATATTTAATACATACGAATGTGTAATAATATCCAAAACAAAAGCTTTCAATACTACAAATTCTAGCTACGTTACTTTTTTTCTATAAAACTCTCTAATTTTGAAAAAAATGTTATTATGAGAATATGTTAGAGATTATTAAATTAAATTGGGAAATTGAAAAATATATAATTTCCCATATTAGTTTTTTTTATATATTAAATATTATTTGTGCATTCTAGTACAAGAAAGTTTAATGAAATAACTGAAATTATTGGTATTGGAAGGAATAAAAATAAACTATTTTATGTTGAAGCCAATTATAATTTTTAGAATTGTTTTGATAAAATATATAATTAATCATAAATTTAGATGCAAAATTGATAAACTAAGTACTAAGTAAGTATTGTTTTCAATACTACATAAAGTTGTTTTGTCCATAACAATTTTTCATTACTTTTTCACATTTTTTTTCAACATAGTCTTCATGAGCGTGGAAAATTTCATTTCACAGCGATAGGATACTAAGCTTTAGTGCTTGCTACCAATACAAAATTCCAAAAAAAAAAAAATTAAGATCCGGAACTGAAATTATTTTTTTGAGCATTACTTTGTTTTTTTTTTTTAGTCAGAGTTTCAAATCAGCGCCAGTATTAGAGAATGTTTACTGTTTTCCATAGGTTCAACTTTCTATTAGCTTTCACTTCTAGCCAGCATTTAGATATACATCTTAAAAATGCCGATTCCATTTTGATTCAATAAATTTCAATAAAAGCGTATACAAAATAATTGACATGGAAGTGGGATATTAAAATCTTATTATTTAATTTTATTTAACTACAAATTTAAAATTAACATTTTGACGTTTTAGAATTGATTGATTATCAGTTCGAAGTCTTAGATAGTTTAATATTGAACAAAAAAAACAATATTAGGTTAGTTACTCATTGGAAAATACTTTTTATTAGACAGAAGACATCAGGGTGTGATATTTGTTTATTTATTTTGTTAAAGGATATACAAGAAAATGAGTGTATGTGTATGATTGTTTTAAAATAATTTTTTTTTTTCAATTTGTTATAAATTAAATTCAAAGAAAATAACTGGGTTCACTATTTTATTACATGATGCCAAATATTTTAATTAAATATCCGACAAATATTTTATTAAAAATTGTAAAATTAAGGTTTACAGTCTTTTATTTTACTATATTTTAAATCATTGATATTTTTAATATGCTAAACATAAATTAAACATTTTCTAAGATTTATATTTTTCTAAGATTTAAAAAAAAAAAAAAACAAAGATAAAATATGAGAATAAATTAAATTTTTTTTATTCAATTATAATGAAAATCAATTTCAGCACAGCCATAGTTCTACAAATTAATTTATAAATTCAACAGAATGTATCAAGATTAAATAAATTTCCCCCAAAAGATGCAACCGTATCATAGTAATAGTATTTTTGAATTTATCCTTACAGTATATTGTGTCATCATCACCAATGACATGGTGTTTTCAATTAATATGTTGAAATGTTGTTATGTTTGTATTTTTTTTTTTTTTTGATTTGTATATAAATGGCGAAATTTAATCGATTTTTTGAACACTATTCATTTATAGTCATATGTATGAGCGTTATCTATACCTGGAGATTGATCATTTACCTAGTCAGCAACCATGTAGTAATGAGGGTGACATTTAAAATGTATTTCATTCAGAATCTACTTTTACAAAAAATTCTCTTTTAATTTCCTGCCGTTTAAAAGTAACCCCCACTCACAATATATGTTATTGATGCCTCCAGTAATATAAAAAGAGAAATATGTTAAAACACCCTTTGAAATTATTCAATTTAAAATTTTATCAAATAGGATAAGTATTAATTACACAGATTTAATAAGATGAGGGCATAATAATTTTTAGAAAGTGTGCCAAATTTCATATTTTTCAATTTCTATTTGGTTCTGTTAAATAATAAATCTAAATTGACATTTAGCACGTTTCCAATAGTTGCAAATTTTTTAATTTTTTTTTTTCCTGATTTTTTGCGCCCTCCAATATGTATTTAATAAATTTACTAAAAATGCACATTGCCATTTCCCCGTTGTAAATAATATTGAAATCCGAATCTTCCCATGTCATTGTATATAAAATATTAAATTGAATTTTTATATATATATATAACATAATTTTTGTTATTGTAATAATGCTTTTATTACAGACATGGAGGTAACCACATTCTATGTTATAACAAAAAAAAAAAAAAAACTCATAAATTATTACTTTTTGATAAAATATAAAGCATGTTGATAATAGCTCAGTTTTAATTTTTGACATTTTTTTCCTTTTATTCTTTTTAACAATTTTTTTTAATGCACAGATAAAAATATGAATTTTTGCAACAATGCAGAATTTATTTTTGTTGTAAACACATTTAGTAATAATTTACAAAATGTTTTATATAAATCGCATTGTACATTACATATAATTAAACAGAAATATTGTCTTATAATTAATATATAAAATAACATCATTTAAATAAAATGGTTAGATTTTATAAATTAATTTATAAATTACATAAATATAAGTAAGGAATTATTAGAAATATTTAAGTACGGAAAAACTCAACCGAATATATCAATAATAATTTAGTGCTATATTAGTTAATGAAAAAAAAACCAATACAAGATATTTATAGGTCGATCAAATTATGTAATCAGTTTTGGAAAATATTGCTCTCAAATTTCCTAAAATTGAACATATACAAAACCGCCTGGAAACGGTCCGTCATGACATTAATTGTCGATGGTAGGCCAAACTAATTCTAATTAATAGACGTTTCTAAGGAATCGTTGTGTTGATTATATTCCTTATTAAATAGTCTGTCCTCGAATGTCGATAAGGATTCCAAATATCAGGATACAGAAGTTTTTGTAATGAGATCGTATGATACTGCCGCATAATAGATACCGCCGTTTGAGTATCATAAATTTCAAGGTATTCACCGTCCTTACTGATCTTGCAGTGATCCATAAGTAAAACTATAGTTTTTGATACAACTCGACATCTTTTAGTTTAGATTTTAGAACAACACTTAAGTATATTCTATTTTAAAATAGTGGATAAAATTAATACAATGATCAATGAGTATAGAGCAAAATGGTTAAAGAGAATTTATACGCCAGATAACATTGCAGAACCATAACTTTCAATATACTTACTTTATTTTATAAAACATGGAAAAGTTCACATTATATAAAAATATTTGTTTTCTAATATTTTATAAATTTAAAAATAATATTTTTATTGTCCTTTAAAACGATTTATTATTAATTACAAATCAAATAATTTAATTAAAATTCTTTAGTATAAATGTATTTTCAAAATATATACTATAGTCGATTATTTATGGTACGAAGGATCTATACTATACACACAAGTATCCAAGGACCTCACAACTAATATTTTTATTTTTGCCATAACTCAAAAGAATCTGAAGACCTTTCAATACATTTTTAAATTAAAATTTCTACAATCCTTGAAAATATTTACAAAAAAATTGTATATTTTTTTAGAAAGTTTTATCCTTGACATTCATAAAAGTAAATAGAATTGCTGTGAAATTGAATGAATATTATTTTTCTTTTATTTGAAAATATTTGTTAATCTTAACAGGAATTATAGTAACTGTGCAAATAATTATATATATGTATTTTGAAAATTTTATTTAAGAATAGAAATATGTATTTTTCCTGTCAAATACCAAAAATTTCTTCAAGGATCTGTTATTTGCCTAATAGAAATTGTTTCATAGAAAACAATTTATATTATGCAAATTTGTTGCAACTAAAAGTTATTATTTAGGTCATGAATGTAAAATGACCAAAATATTTTAACGCCTAATAATACGTAAAAAAGTTTTTGTTATAATTTTTTTTATATTTAACTTGGAAAGAAATAAATTTTTTGTTATGGTTTTTATATTTTTCTTGAGGTATATTTCATGTTTTTAAGTAATATTATCGTGGCTAAAGATCTTTTTTTTTTTTTTTATTACAGATATAAAAGTTTACAACATTTTGTGAGGTTTTTTTTGTTTTTTTGATGGTCACATTAAGTTCGTTGAGGTCCGCGAGTTCTGAAATAAAAAAAACAAAGGAATTGAAAATAATGTTAACATTTTATTGTAGTGATAAATCATTTTAGAATATGTTTCATAAGTTTCACGGTTCAGTGTATATAAATTCAAATTGTTATGGTGTTCTCATAAAAATATATCCAGCTCAAAAAAAAAAAAAATATATTTACGTATATCCGTTACAACAACATATTTTGGAATTTCTTTTTTTTTTTTTAATTTAATTTTTTTGTAGTAAAAATACTAATTTGCTTTTTCTATTATACATATATAAATTTATTATTTAAATTAAAGACCTAAAAAATAAGGGAAGTATTCGCATTAAGTTATTAGAATAATAGCTTAGTAGTTTTAGGATTTTTGAAATACTAAAATCTATTATGTTAGATGTGTCGTTTGCCCGTTCGTAAACTTTTTGAAATTATTAACATAATAAATATACATACAGACAATTACACGATCCGTTGAAAATATTGAAAAATTTATATAGGTATTTTCAATTCAGAGACAGTAAAAAAATAATAAAGTTATATAATTTTTACTTATAATGATTGTGTTTTGTAATATAAATCATTATACAACTTTCGCAAATATTCATAAAAACATATGTATTATATGAGTAACGTACAATATCCTTGGATACTTTCACATAGTGACAGATGATCAAAGAATAATATCGTGTGTAATTTTTGTGAAGAACTGCATTTTTACAGGATTTCCTTAAACGATAACACTACATGCGAAATGCAAATCAAAATTTAAATTGTTTCGATTATGTTTGAATGTAGCCAATAGACTTATGTACTAAAGTCAGTTGTCATTTATATAAAAATGTGTAGCGAAAAAAATTATTTGATTTTGGTTAGTTTACACGTGGCCTAGATCGAAATTGATATATTATAAAAATATGTATATAGTAAATATATATATACAAATAATATTCATTTTTTTGTATATACATTTGTCAAAAAAAAATACATAAATCAAAGTCGTCAACCCCTAGAATAAAAATCAAACCACGCCTGTCAACTGGATATTTTTGTACTTCTGCTTTTTTTATATATTGTTTTTATATCACTACTTTTTTTTTGTCCTTATATGCTGGCACAAATACATACAAATACAATTCTTCAATAGAATTTCTTTGAATCCGGTTGACATTTTATTATTATTTTTATTTAATTTTTTTTTTTTTGCAGAATGTTCTTTTTTGTCAATCTTATATGCTTAGTTCATCAGACCCAAATAATCATAATGTGGAATTTATTTTGTTAAAACAGCAAAAGTAATAATGCGATTTTTCTAAATGAATTTGAAAAAATAGGGTGAGCATTTAGGAAGTGAAACTCCCTTCGTTTGTATACATATTTATGTGGTGTAAAAAGTGCTTCCAGCTATAAATACTTTTATTGCAGCTGGTGTACTTTTAAATTTTGTATATCACAAAAGGGGCTGCAATTGAAATAAATTGGATGAACATAAATGCTGGTAACTTTTAATTTCATTATAAATTTTTTTATTTTTGTTTTTCGAGTTTTGAACCATCATATCTCTATTTATTTATTTATTTTCATTCAATAAATTTTACTGATCAGTTCAACCTAAAGTTAAGAAACGATATATTTTTTGAAATAAACGATATAAAGAAACGATATAAGAATATACAAACCGAAACTTTTACCGTATTGATATAGTTGATATTGTTTTGTTATGGTCTTCAATATACATTTATATTATATGAATAATAAATTATCATTCGTAATTCATAATCTTCATAATTCATATATAAATAATGAATTCAATCATTATAAATAGTCAATTACATATATTATAAAAGTATATTCTCTAAAAAAAACGATTAAAAGCTTTTTGTAGAATTATTAAATTTTGTGATAGCTTGTGGCCTGTTTCCATGTAGACAAAAATCTACAACAAAATATAACTTTCGCTCCATATATTCTTATAAAACCAATAGATCTATCCTCATAAATAAAAAATACAACATACTTTGATTGAACAATCAGAAATTTTAATAAACACGAAAAATTTAACAAATTTTTTAACAAATTTCAAATTAATTTTAATGAAACTTCTTCAAACTTCAATATATATTTTAGTTTTTGTGGAACGGAAAAAATTGTGAATCATATTTTTTATTGTATAACTTATGTGAGTAAATTTGAAAATTTACTCACATAAGTTATACAATGAAATACTATTAGATAGTCATGAAATACTATTTAAAAATGTGAAAATATTTTTCTAATTTGTAAAATACAAATATATAGACTAGTCATCATATGAAAATTTTAAAGGTGCAGGTTTCATGATTGAAAAGGCATTGATGAAATCGTTTCTAGGATATGAACCAATCAGTGAGAGAGTATGTAAAATAAAATTAAAAGGAAATTCTATAACAAATCCATTTTTTTCTGTTTAAGTGCCGACAGAAAATAGTGAGGATGATGAGAAAGAAAAATTGATGGATGATCTAGATCTAGACAATACTGTAAGAAAGGGTAAAAATGGAATCCATTTGTGTACAATAAAAGCATGCACTTTGATCGCAACAACATACATAAGGGTACGTGGAGAGTACCAGGTGCAAATAGAGCAAATCAAATAGATCATGTAATTGTGGGACGAAGACATGCGTCTAGTGTCATAGATGTAAGGAAATGCAGTGGTGCATGTTGTGACTTTGACCATTACATGGTTAAAGCAGTGTTCAGACACAGAATACCAAATGTTGGAAAATATAACGAAAAAATCAGGAAATTAAAAAGCTCAAAGATCAAAATGTAAGAAATGTATACAAAAATGAATTAAATAATAAACTTCAAGAAATACAAGAAACCGATAATATTCAAATGAACTGGGAAAAAAGTACAACTAGAGGAATAATAGGAGTGCAAGAAAATAGAAGAGATAGGGAATGGTATTCATCAGGGTTGTGAAGAAGCGTAAAAAAAAATGAAGCCTGGAGGAAGTGTTTACCAATTAGAACAAGAAGTAATTGGCAAAACTATACAAGAGAAAGAAATATAGCAAACAATATATGTTTTTTATTCATAAACTTGTAGAAAGAAAAAAGATAGTTTTTAAAGGAGAAAGTTTTAAAAATCGAAGAAAATAGAATTAATAATGAGCCGGGAATGATGTACAAGAATATAAGAAGTATAATAAATGGATTTCAACCACGAATATTTAATTGTAAAGACAAACAAGGAAATATGTTAATAGAACAGAATACAATACCGGAAATGCTAAAAACAGGTGGAGAAAACCTGTGGGTTAGGATACACAATATAATATGTCTAAATTGGGACAGAGAGGTAATGCCAGTGGAACGGTCGAACGGATTGTTATGTCCTATGCATAAAAAGGGTGAGAAAACAAAATGTGAGAACTGTAGGGGTATTACGTTATTATGCGCTGGTTATAAGGTTTTATCAAATATATTGTCTAGAAGATTAATCATGTTTTGAGAAGAAATTATTGGTGAATACCAGTGTGGTTTTAGACCCAATAGATCAAATTTTTACCATTCAGCAGATCATGGAAGTTCTATGAATATAATATAGACCTCAACTTTTTATTCATAAACTTTAAACAAGCTTTCGACGGCATAAATAGAACAAAGATGTACTATGCCCTGGAAAAAATAGGAATACCAAAAAAATTAGTGTCTTTCATAAAAATGACAATGAATAACTCGAAGGCAAAAGTAGTGATTCAAGGCATAATATCTGAAGCCTTTCCGATAAAAACAAGTGTGAAGTGAAGGCGATTCCTTAGCGGCAATTGTATTCAACTTGGTCCTTCAATACTGTATAGAAAAAATAGGTACAGAACAGGAAATATTTTATAAAACATCACTAACGCGTAAGTAGACGATGTAGCCATAATTGCGAGAAACGTTGGAAAACTGAAGGATTTATTAAATAGCAGGAAAAACCATTGAAGGAGTAGAAAAAATTGTATATTTAGGTTCGTCAATTTCAAGCAACAATGACATAAGTGAAACAGTGCACCAAAGAATACAAGGGGGTAATAGAAGCTTTTATGCCTATGGCAAAGTATTAAAATCAAATCTACTATCTAGAAACTAAGAATCTTTAAATCACTAATTAGACCAATATTGACATATTCATCTGAAGTTTGAGTATTTAATCAACAAAATGAAAAGAATCTGATGGTTTTTGAGAGAAAAATGATAAGGAAAATATATGGCCAGGTGATTGACAGACATAGCAGAAGATATAACAGTGAAATCGATCAGTTATTGGAAGGAGCAAATATTGTTAACTTCATCAAACCTCAACGACTAAGATGGTATGGTCATGTGATACGATTGCCGAAGCATAGAATACGGAAAATCGCACCATACAAAAATTGCTTACGGTGCAAGAGCAAGAGGTAGGCCAAGAACGAGCAGGCTGGATGAAGTGGAAAAAGACTTGAGGAAAATGAACGTTATTAACTGGAAAGTCGTAGCATTGGACAAATAAAAATGAAAAAACATTGTAGAGGAGGCTAAAGTTTACCCAGGACTAGCAAGCCAGTGATGATGATGAATATTAAGATACCACTTTTATGATTTTGGGCTTAAATTTGAAAACTTTGCAGTATTTTCTTTTTTAATACTTGTTATCCTTTTGCAATGGATTTATAAACAATAATTTTCTTTTATCACCTTTGGTAATTCCGTATTACTTTTGGTAATTCAAAGTTTTCAGATGCTGTTATCAGAATTTAAAAAATGCTATACCGTATTATAAAATATTATTAATACTTTCAAAAACGTCAATAAAAGTTTTAACAAAGATTAGTGGTTCTTCAATTTTTAATCAAGTTTTTATTGTAATTTTTAAGTACAAATTAATTGCTAAATAATAAAAATTTTAAATTGAGGGCTGAAAAAAGTTATTCTTAAGACACCGACCAATATATAAACAATTTATTAAGAATTAATATATTCAATATTTGGTTTTAATTTGCACAGCAAATATTTGTTTTTTCATTACAAAGATGACGAGTATTGAATCATACTCAGCGAATCTCGGGTTAGCGGTACACTGTGCTGGTGTGTGTACAGGGTTCAATTCCAGTCCTAGGTATTGCTGTTGGTCGTATTTTACTCAGATTTAAATTAGTAACATTTATTTCCCGTATTTTACAATGCATATGAAAACGAAGCACAAATATTTTTAGTCTTCTCGGCGAATTGTTAACGCTTAATTTACCGCATATCTTTTTCATATAATATTTAGTGTTCAAAAAATCAGTTTTATTTTATATTCTACACTTAAAAAAACTTTATTTTAACTGAACAACAATAATAACATCAAGTTTCAAAATAATTTTGAATTAAAAATTGTAATACAGCCTACGATGCAAGAACTATATTTCATTTTAGATTTCTATCTTTATGGGTTCATTTAGTTATCCATTGTTTTTAGCCAGATGTTTTAATAGTTTATAAATATTTTTTTGTACAAAAATATAAATGCAGCACTTAAAATGAAAGAATAATAACCGGCTTCGCAGCGTCATGCAACAAAACTGAATAAAGGGGAGTACTGTTCACAATCTTATAGTTTATACCGCATTACTTTGTTTTTGATCAAGTATTTTGGGCACTTTTATTGTTATTGTTCCTATCTTTCCAAAATTCAGGCATGTTTGTTAAATATTATTCCAATAAATTAATCGTCGTATTGTTTTATGGGTAGAAAACTTACGATTAAAGAAAAATTAAGTTGTGAATCGTGATTAAGCAAGTGCAATGCTCATCACGTATATTATATGCATAGTTTAATCGAAATTGGTCCATAAAATGTTTATATTTGTGAAAATATTTATATAGTTATATAATATAGAAGATTATTTAAAACCATATTAAAAAAATTTACGGTTTTCAAATAATTGTTTTGGCATTATTAGAAAATAAATGAAGAGCTTAATGGATGAAGGTGTAAAGAAACAGTTTTGTAAAATTCGATATTATTACAAATATTACGGTTTTAAATGCGGACTAAAATTGGTTTTAATGATCACGTTTATAAAAGAGATATTTTTAAATATTGGTATTAAGTTGTTCCAAACGGTTAGTACTTTTGGAAAACTGAAAACTTTAAAAGTGATTTATTAAAAATAATAATTTCCCTTTATACTTTCATCCAATTATCTCCTTAATATTATTTCAATAAATATTTAAGAATTTAATATAATATTTTTCAGAAAAATTGTAAATAAAATTTTAAAACTGAAATTGAGATATATATATACCATATATGTTAGGTTACGACTAGTAAAGTAAGTTACTTTACTAGTCGTACTAGGTTACGACTAGTAAAGTAACTTAAAAATTTAACAAATTTAATTAAATTTTAAATACATTTCGAGGCTGTTATGTTATTATATGATATTTATTTTAATAAATAACTTCATGGCGAAAAAAAAAATTAACTGCATTTACATGCAATGATGAGATTAATACTCAGACATTGTTATTGATATTTGCTGATGGGAGGTCATCAATAAGAGCTAATCACTGTAGCCATTTTGCTTATTGTGACGATCTTTTTAAAATTAGTCACTAATTACTATTTGCAATGAATTTATATAAACGCTTTAGTGATATCTACTACAAATCAGGGGCGGCCTTCATATAACCATCGAAGTACCTGAGTCTGTTTGTCATGAGTACCTCGCAGTGACAAAATATGTGTTCAGCAGTCATCGTATTTACAGAATCTGTATAAACGTTCATCACGTAGTTTAATACAGATGTTTCTTGACATCTGCATTGTCTTATAAAAAAGCTTACAATTATTCTTGATTTGTTTCTGTTCATTAAAAAGATCTCTGTTATTCGCTTTTATGATGGTTCTATTATATTGTGTTATGCTAATACGCTTTATATTTGATACTATAATAAAAATCTTATATAATATTAGTTGATATAAATTAAGATTGACCAATTGACTTATACAATATCAGTTCACGTCCTTTCTCTAATTTCTTGTTGTAAAACATTTATGTCTAAGGTATTTATAACTTATTAAGACAAATATTGAACATAAGTAATTTGATGATTATTAAGTAACTAATTGTAGTTAAATGCCAACTACTGCTAATCATAAATTGAATAATCATAAAATAGAAATTGAAAAACTACTTAAATATAAAGGAAACCTCGTTTATTAGTTTAATAAATAATTTTTTTAAAATGTCTTTTCCACTTTTTTTCTTAATTCCAAACTTGGAAATTTCTGGCATTTTGGCACATTCCATAACAGGTTCCATAATTTATTTCCACAGAATTACTCAATTCTTATAAATTTGAACTGATTTATATATTTTTTAATATTTGTAATTCAAAAATTTTTTTGCATATTCCATTATTTAAAAAAGCTACAATAAAATTATAGTGGGAATTTAGATAGAAACTGGAAGGTTGAAAATTCATAACCAAATAAAATTTATTGTTTAATTGTAAAGGAAAAATTATTGAAATTTTCGAAATTTAATTTCTTTTTTTAAAAGCTTTAATTTACTATACTAAAAAACTCTTTTCTGATTTTATTTTATTTTATTTTTAAATACAACATACAATTACAAAAAAATATGCCCACACGAATATTAAATGGAAATTCGACCTTTTTCTTGTGTTATAGTCCATAGATCATCGGTAGGGAAAATGTCGTGTCTAGAACCAATTTCGAGCTATGTTTCATTTTTGGTTGAGTGGGGATATAAAGGCGCCAATAATATAAAAATATATATAAATAAAATTATTTACATATATGTATATTTCTGTGTTAAATATAAAATTTATAACTGTATAAAAAGTTTAGGATATTGTTGAGTTATGAGAAATGGCTTTACCAGTGGATTCTAAGAATTCCTATTTAGTATCAAAGCAACTACGTTTAGGTACAACTAAGGATGGCAATATTGTTCTAAATAAAAGTAAAGTACATATTAATTAAGAACAACCACCTTTTCCTACCGCTGCACCAGAAAAACTAATCAACCGAAACATTAAACCGTAATAAGAACATTTTCAATTTTAATCACGAAAGTAAAATTGTATTAAAAAATATTTATAACTTTCGCGTGAATAAATTTACGAAAATAGTATATATAGTATGTAATTATATTTTGTACATAAAAATATAATCTACATCAGTATCACTATATCTCATAGTTACAAAAATTATTTTTCGTATAAATATCAAAGGAAAGGTGTTTTGATTTGTAAAAAGTTAACAAAAAAATAAAAACATTCTACGAAATAATCAAAGCGAGATATCACACAAAAATTAAAAAAAATAAAAACAAGCATAAATATATTAATTTTATTACAGAGGGGAAATATTTATTCCTTTTAACCTTTAAGTAAACAATAATTTTCCTTAATAAGTTTTAAAACATTTATCCTTGAATTTTTTTCGTTGATCAAGAACAAAAATATTGAAGAAAATTTACTAAAAACAAAATATAAAATTAAACCTGTTTTTTTTTCTATGCAGAATTGTTAAATTTTTAAAATTAATTCCAAATCAATTATGACATAAATGCTAATTAAATCAAAATTAATTATGTGTATTATGGAAAATATGAAGAATAACAATTCAAAGTTCAATTACTTATTGTTATTCACAAGCTTATATAGATTCAATACAAAAAATTTTACTTTATAAAATCATTGAATTATACTTGCGCACAAATACTAAATAGATAAAACCAAAAATTGATTTATATGTTTACATTTTTTTTTTGGTAGTATATAAAATGAGTGTTCATTCGAAAGAGGGAAATTTTATGGAATTTATTTAGAAATACGTATGAAAATACACTTACCACGTTTCACAAAATCATATTATATATTATAGCAAATTAAATTGAAATATTCAAAATCTATAAATGATATTCACAGTTTTTTTTATTTTATTTTATTAATCAAAAGCTAATAAACTTAAACAATTTAATAAATTGCACTGAAGAAAGTATTAAAATATTTAAACATAATCCTTTAACAACAAAAAAGGAAAAAATAAACTATAAACAAATATAATTTAAATTAGCACTTAAAACTATAAAAATCATTTTAGTGATTTTTTTTTTAATGTGGCGAGCTTATATAAAGCAAAATTTTTATTAAAAAAATATTTAATTTTTCCTGTTAATTAATAATTAATTTTTTACTTTTCTTTTTTCCTTTTAGTTTTTATACGAATTTTTCGCCTCCTTTTACTAATATGAAAAAATTTATTAATCGCTTTTATCATCTTTTATTGCGTCGCAATAATGACGGCATATTCAATAAAAATGTTAATTAATTAAAAGTTTTTCTTAAATTCATTAAATTCTTTTTTATTTCACATGTTTTAATAGTGATTTTCCCACTTTTCACTATTCAAAACAACCCACAAAAATAAGTTGGTAATACCGTCGGAAAAATTTGTAAATCAACAATTCATATTTATATTTTTTTTTTTTTTTGCACGGCTTTCGATTATTATTTTTTATGACTAACAGTAGAATATTTTTCTTTAATTTTTTGCATATATTTTTTTTCTTTAAATAATTATTAAAATAGTTTTAACGTTTCTTTATTTAATATTTCAGAAATCGAACATCTTAAATATTTATTTAAAAAAGCAGCCATCATCACGACACGACGCTTAAAGATGCTACTACATGGATCAAAAAATCTAAAGAAAATTTCTCAGCACAGATAAATAAAAAAAATATATATAAATTTTGAGTTTTCCCCTTTTTTATTACTACAAATAAATATTTATATAGATACTTTATATGTACATAAATATCTGAAAATAACTGAAACTTCGTAAAAAAAAAAAAATATATATAAAAAAAGATATTTTAATGTGAATTTAATAAAAGTCAGATTTTATCTAAATATTTATGGAGAGGAAATTGCTCAAAAAAAAAAAAAGAGAAAAATTATATAGTTTTATGTTTTTGAATTTGATGAGATATAATTTAAATATTGTTATTATCATTATTTAAATTTGTAAAAATTGTGACAAAAATATCTTGACCGCAGTATTGAACTAGTAAATAAAATTTGCCAGTTTCACCTTGAAATTCTAATAATATTTTTGTAAAAGCTGAAATAAACGATTAATTATATCTGGACTAAAATATAATATAATACAAAAATTTCCAAAAACAACGAATATTCTAAATCATATATATATATGTATATTTGTGATAATAGAAAATTTAACACTCTTAAGGACATTTTGTAAGAGTATCCATTTACAATATTAAACACGTGCTAAATGTAAAACAGAAATGAAAATTGTATTTCATAAACTAAGTATTTTATATTTTATTGTTGTTGAAAATATTCCTTATCCAATTTTGTAAAACAATTTACTGCGCAACATAAATACATCTTTAATATTACAAAAAGTATTTGTGTTGTAAATTATACGTACATATATCATACCCATAGTATTTAAAATTTGGAAATTGAAAAGACATTATCTCTCTCTAAACAAAAAAAAAAAAAATAAAAATGAAAATATTTTATAAAAATATATGTACATATATTTCAAATGCGCACGTTTATAATACCGTAGTGAATAAAATTATTCATAATCTTCTGCTTGCTCAAAATTTATAATCGAAATTTGGAACAGAAACAAAAATAAAAAAAAAAAAAATGACAGAAACCAAAACAACAAACTTTTCATCATGGTGAAAACTAAAAGATATTTTTCTCTAAATAAAATAAAAAATTTTATGTGAATATATAGATTTTTAGCTATTGACTACGTAGTAACATAAAAAAAAACTTTATAATCGCTCATTTTCATGCGCAAATAACACAAAACTTTCAATAAAAATTGGTTTTTTTTTTTCGTTTTTTTATTTTGCATTAAGAAATCAATATAGTAATTTTATGCTGGAAAATATATGGGAAACCTGTGGATACCAGCGCATTTAAACGATTTTTTTTGTGTTGTTTATTTGGAATTTAGCAGGAAATTGTTTTTAAATATTTTATAGTGTTTATGTGTATCGATTACAATTATATATATTTGAGTCCATGGAGAAGGATATTATTATTATTTGTATTTTTTTTCTTTGGATTTTTCGTCGGGTAAAAGCTAAACGAGAGTGAGAATTTGTGAGAATTGATAGCATAAAGGAAAAGTGAATTGTGTAGATTTTCTATGATAATGTGGTAATGAAAATTTTATATACAAAAATAAAAAAAAAAAATTAATAATTTATGACCAGTTTAAATTTTAATATAGCTGTATTTATATTAAATTAATTTCAATTTTTGAATTTATGTAATATTTATGTATATATATGTGTTTTGTTTTAAGTTTTCTTTATAATATAATGTACGTATATCTCTTAATAAAATAGTTTAGATATTATTGAGATATTTGACAGGTGGACATTTTTTTTTTATAATATATTTCAGCATAGATTAAAGTTCACTTAAGCTAAGCATTTATATTACAAAAAATTAATGGATGAATAAAATTTTTTGAAATTAGTACAAATTTTGTGCAATTTAAAGAATTTTGTTATATTTTGGTATTAAAATTAAAAAAAAAAAGTGATATAGGTATATAAAAAAAGAGAAAATTATATGGGTTAGAATATAACATTTAGTGAATTTTAAAATTTTATGTGGAAAATATTAAATATAGTATGTGGAAGTATCTTTCAAGTCAAATTAGATTGCCGTTTATAATCGTATAAAATTAGTTTTTGCATGATTGTTTTAAACGATTTTAAGAAAATAAACTATTTTAAAGGATTTTAAGAAAAGTTAAAAACGATTTTAAGAAAATAAGAATTTTTTTATATACAAGTTCGTCTTAGTGAGATCATATTATGATTGCTCTTCTACAGAAAAAGACTAAAATAAAGTTAATGCAAGATTTTCAAATAAAGCAATCGACGATTTAGGATATGTATAAAATAAAAGAAGTTTATATTTTAAAAAAAAAATATTATTTCAAGTTTTTATAAATTTTATAATATCGTACTTTGATTATATTTTTGTTAAAATGAATTTTTAAAGATTTAAGTTTTTCGATTTTGGTTAACTTAAACATTTTTTAAAGAAGAACTGAGAAGTGATATATAGGCTAATAAGGGATAGTCGCCTATATCACTTCTCAGTATTATGGTATTTATAAGTAGAAATACCTATGAACAAAAGGTTTATATTTATTTTGTAATAAATTTAAGTTTGATGTTGTGCTTAGTTCTTATCGTTGTGAATTCATGATATGGAAACGCATGTAAATATACTTAGAAGAACTATTTATTGCAAAAGAAAAAAAATGCTTGTAAATGCCGTAATAAAAAAGATTCCAAATTTAGGGACTGATATAAAAAAATTAAATGTTTATTTCATTTTAACTTCAAAGAACTCTTAGAATAGTCTGTATAAAATTGTTTAATGTTGGTATCATTTATACAGGGTGCCCCGTTTTGGGATTATACCCGTGAAGAAGTAATTCCTTGATTAATTTTAAGAAATAAGTTGTATTGGCGGGCAGATTAATTTGAAACACCTATTAAGCTACAAGATGCTTTTAAAAAATTATTTAGAGTTAGCTACATTCAGATATAACTCATATCACTTAAAATATACAAGCGAGAGTTAAGAAATTATAGTCGTTTAATAGATAATTGATTTACCTTTATTTTGGTGTTTTCGCTATTATAACATTATTTTGGCGTTACCGTTAGTAGGGTCTTTCGCAACTATTACTTTTTAGAAACTATTACTGTTTAAGAATTATAATATTTTAGGAATTATGATTTAATATGTGCATGTAAACTAGCTTTCTAGAAGATGTTTAAAAACTACGCTGCACTCTGTATGTGTTTCAAATAGACATCCTCTCCCATTCCTTAATTCTCTAAAATTAATCAAGGAATCACCTTTTTTTCCACGGTATAGTGAAGAAGAGACTTTCTTCCATGAATATATATCAATAATATTGATATATATTCATTTTATTTATTATTTTGCAAGCAATCGACGATTTAGGATGTGGTATGGTTTCGGCGCCACTCCAAAATAAGAATTCCAAAAGGTGGACGGTTTTCTTTTTAAATCTTTGTTAAAAGTACAATCAGCTTTTTGGTATCATTTTTCTAATAATAAATTAATAATTAACCTTAAAGAATCTATTATTAGTAAGGTTAGTGATATTCGTTTATTTTAACTCTGCTAATAATATTTTTAGCGTTTAATTCTATTTAATTTAACAGTCTTTAAATATAAATAAAGTAAATATAAACTATGTATAAACAAAATATCATGGCATAAATTACAAAAAAAAAAAATTTAATTTATTCAACAATTTACAAATTTAAGAAAATTGTACAAAAAGTTCTTAATTTATTATAATTTATAAGATAATTTGTTATTTTATAAACTTACGACTATTGTTATTCCAGTTTTGGTTTTTATTAAATGGTATCATCGTAATTGACATGCACCATCACCGTTTTTAATATCTTTTATATAATTGTTTTGAATTTTAAACAATGCAAACTTTTTTTTTTCAGAACAATTGCATGAAAAACTAAAAGATCAGAGCCAAAGAACACAAGTATTTATTATCGCCTGGAAATCATGAAACGGAAGCGCAAGTCAATATGCCTAGGCAAAGTAAAGTGAAAAAAAAAACTGCATATAGTTTCATACCATATTAAATATAATATAAGAAATTCACCAGGCAAAATTTTTTACTATAGAACCCCACATTACTGTTGTCTGATTATTACAATTATTTACATTAGCACTGAATAACAATTAAATTCTTTTCGCATCGTAGAGATAATAATATAGAATTTACCTTATTACAATCGTTTTATTTAGTAACTTCCATTTGATTTGAGAGTAGACTATACATTTTTCTTGCCAGACACCACAAGTGTAGTGGTAGATTATAAAAAATAAAAATAAAATTCCATATAATTTTCTTGTGAAAAATTATTTTTGATTTAAAAATTGTGGAAATTATTATTGCTTCGGAACTTTAGTTTAATTATGTTTCAAATAGATTGGAAAATTATTATAATATTTATACAAGTAACAATAAATATATATAGACAAAAATAGAGATTAAAATAAGTGAAAATGTATCTTATATTAAATTCGTCAAATCAAACCAATGCAGACTAATATGTTGATTTTCTTTAGTTTCTATTCATTGATGAAATGAAATTACCAATTACAAAAACAAATTATAAATCTCTTTCTCTTTCTTTCAAGTGAAGTTTCGAAATTTTATTCTAAAGTATTTAATTTTTACCCGAAGGACAAAAACATATATACATAAAAATTTGATAATATTTTATTATAAAAAAAATAATAACAATTTTTATTAGGCTTTTTTCTTTCAAGTTCTTTTTTTAAATCAATAATTTTGATATTATTGCTGTAATACTAATCAGTTTTAAGATTTATTATAATCTGCAAAAATTTAGACTATGCCTATTATTATTATTATTAATTTTTGTAGTTTAAGAATAATAAGGAACGACACCAAAAATAAAAAAACACATCGCAAAATATTTAACAAGATTCGTTTTTACTCCTTCAATGAAGGCATATCATTCTAAAAACAAGTTTCATGTTACGCTTCAAATGGCAAGGGAAATTACGTTCTCTTTACTCTATATATATTCTGTAAAAGATATCCAAATCTGAAAATACAGACATTTTCACTTTAAACGTATAATATATAAATGGATATAAATATATATATATATTTATATACTCATATATTTATAAATATATATATATATATATATATATATATATATATATATATATATTTTATCAAAATATCCAAACTCATAGCAAAAGAATTGGTTTAAGTTTTAGGCTGTATCGTTTCTGTTCTGGTTGTCTTGTTCGTTGTCTTGAAGGTTCCTTTTTGAAAAAACGGAAATGACAGCTTCACAAGAAAGTAAAACAAAACTTCTTCGTTTGTATCTCTTTCTTATCCGCTGCGAAATATGCGACCCTTATTTTTTTTTTGTAATTCTTTATGTACAAGGAGTCACAGTTAATAAATATTAGTTTGTATGGTTTGTGGATTAGTGAAGATATATTTTTGTCATAATCAATTGATACCTAAGGTTTTTTTATACTTTCATAATTTTCGAATAAAACCAGATAAACATTAAGAAATTTTTGAATTTATAATTCGATTAAGGATTGAAATTAATAAAAAAAAAATATAGCTATGAAGAATATTTACATATAACTTTCAGAACATTTGTTTCCATTGATGAGTTTGAATATAATTTTTTTTTTATATGTACATAAGTAATTAATTATTAACTTATTATAAAGCTAAATATTTAGTTTCTTTGAAATATTGATTTAAAATAAATGTAATATAGCTTATGTTCATGAAATTCGAATAGCCTACTAATTTTTATAATTCATTTAAACTATAAATTTGGGAGACAACCTGTAATGAACATTATACACATCTTTTTACTAAATTTATATTATATACGATTATTTTTGATTTTGTTCTTCCTCGATTGACTTGCTAGGAAGAAATAGCTTCAGCAAAAATATTTCTATATTGTAAAGATAAAAATTTTTTATATTTAATTTGCATTGAAAAATTTAAATTTGAAAAAGAAAAAAAAATAATTATAACCTTTAAATGTTCAATAAAATAAAGAATCCGTACTTAACTATTTTTTTTTTTACAAAGTAACAAAAATACTAATTCATTAGTAAAAAAAAAAATGTTTTGGTTAATATACAATTTTATTATTCTATATAATTTTCTGTATGTTCACATACAGAATTAAGAAAAAAAGATCATATTTTTTTGCTGTCGTTAAAGGGATTGAAAGCCGAGCAAGAAATCTATACTTTATCTGAAAATAATAAGTGTACATATACATAAATTTATATATATATATATATATTTTTTGTATCTGTATCTTAAGATAAGAGAAGAGGGTTTTTTTTTTATTTTTTTTTTTGTAAAAAATTATGGTTCCATAACCATGTGGGAGGGAGAAATGGAAAATATTTTCCATTTTTAATTATGAAAGACAAAGGAAATTGTGTCACAATTTGAGTGATTTATTTGTTTGGAAATATGTCAAACAAATTTGTGATTTATTATATATTTTTTTTTGTTACTCTAGTAAAAGGCATGTAATGTATATATTCAAAGCTTAGTTCCTTTAAAATTGATTTTTTTCATTTTAGAATAACAAAAACAGACAATTTTTAAGGACTACTGAAGAGATCCGCTAACTTTTTTTTTTTTTTTTGTAAATCTACGGAAAGGCAAAAGTATCAATTTCTGAATTATGTTAACTGATAAGTTTTTTTTTGTAAAATAATTCACTTTAAGGAGAAATTTGATAATAAGTATTAATTTTCAATGAAATAATTTTCTTTTCTGTTTTTATTTATATATGTATTAGTCATAATTCATCAAATATCAAGCACAATTACACTCTACCTTACTTTTTAAAATTCATGATTCTTTAAAAAGATGGTTATGATATATAATGCCCATCAGTTTCTGTGATTCTACAAAATTTGGTGTCTTGTTATTTAGACGTAATGTTAAAATTATTCCAGAAACTTTTTAAAATGGTTTTAATATTATATGAGATTATTTATAATATAATATGGACAATAGATAATCTCATCTAATATTTTATGCGAAAATTATTGTTGTCATAAATTAGAAATAATTGATAATATTTTGAATAAGAAACAAATTGTTGATCTATTTTATAGATCGTATATCTAATTATAAACTATATTATTTATTATACTGGTCTTTAGGTTATGATTGTAATTTTATTTTTTTGGTAGAATAATAAGATACAATATTTATTTGACTAAAATTTGTTGTTAAGAAGTATACTATAGTAGGTTTAATAAGTGCATTATACAAAGGACTGACGTATTATTTTTAGGTTAATTCTCCATAAATATCAAAAACTTTCCAATATTTAATAATCAAAAGTAGTGTTATAACATTTTAAAATTATATTAATTTTAATTTAATGTGATTGACTTTGATAAGTGCAAAAATAAAATGAATTTATCAGTGCAAAAATAAAATGAAATCATAGAATTTTCGTTTACCCTGTATTGAATAATGATAAATAATGGCTGCTATTTTAAACGAGTAACTAAACTATACATACAAAAAATCCTTTAGAAAACTATGAGTACAATGTATATAATATATACGTTTATTTTCAAATGGTTGTAAAAAGCATTTTATTCATAATCAACCAACTTATACATGAAATATACATATTTTCTTTTTTTTTTATAGAGCACACATACAAAAATTCATAATCTATTTACACAATAAAGGACTTCATCCATTTTTATTACATATCCTTTTTTGTGTACACTTTCTTTTTTTCACACTATATCCATCATTCTCAGCTGATTTGTACTTTTTGTTTTTATAGCAATTTTTCTTGTTAGGGGAAATATTCCCCTTTTCGATTAGAAAAATTCCCTTTTTTTAATATTATTCACCCTTATGTTTTCTACTTTTATATTTTGTTTACTTTTTGGTTACTGTTGGAACCGTTTTAGTTGTGTATAGTAAATTAGTGTCATTCAAAATGAAACTAGTAGAACATAGAAAAGAAATTAAGTAACGAAAAAATTAAATCAAATTTAATGAAATAAAAACGATATTATTCACAGCATGAGTGCAATTTAATAAAAAAGACAATCATTTATGCATGATTAAAGGTCATTTACACATTCTTTAAAAAAATGTCCTTATGTTACATAGTTTTTAAGTGATTTCATGAATATTATTTGTGTAGGAAGTTTGAATAACCAGCAGTTATAAAATAATATAGTGCAGATCCAAAAAGATATTACGAATTTATAGGAAAATATGTATAATAAAAAGATCATAATAAAATTAAATACATTATGTAATGTAGAAAAATTTGCATACCAATTTCTTTTCTAAATTTATGGTCTGTGTAATTTTATTTGAATTCTGCAGTATTATATATTTTTATCAACTGTTAAGACAGAAATTAATCTGGTAATATTTGTTTGTCAGTTACATGTTTTCATTAGAAAATATATGTTAAAGTTTCTTACTAAAAATTTTAATTAAATAATTTAGTTTGAAATACAGTTTGCCTTATAATTCAGATTTGTTAAATAAATAAATAACATAATTAAGTCTAAAGTCGATTTTAATAAGACGTTATATAACTTAAATTACATTAATTGTGCTATCGAAGAAATTATCGTAAAGAAATTATGATTTTATGTGCTAAATTTATTTTTAAATACTTTGATATTCAAATTTGATACTTCCAAGTATGGGAGGCGACAATATGGTTTACATAAAGTTTTAGCAATATAAATACATATTACAAAGCGTACCAGGATAATAATAATTATCTTAAGAATATTTATATAATTATCAAAAAATCTGAAACTTTTTTTCACTCAATATTTCAATCTTTACTGCTAAAAAAAAAATTAATTAAGTAGTTGGAAAAGTGTATAAAATATGTGAAAAATGTCTGTAATTAATATGAAAATTTAATGAAAATTTGCAATTGTACGTGACCAAAATGTCTGACTATTACCAGGTAATATAATCAATTTAAAATTAGATCCAAATTTTGATAGATTTGTTACAATTATAGAAAAATAGATTTTCAAGTTTTCCATTACACAAACAAAATATAACCGTGAAAATATAAACAAATATCATAATAATTGTTTTAGTATTTTTCTTAAGAGTTTATTAATATTGCAAATTATTACCACAATTTAAATCTATTTACTTTGCTGTAAACAAATTTCAATGTTATTGATCGAAATAAATAAATTTGTTATTACTTTATATTATATTCTTTTAATATCCTTATACGTTTTCTTTTCTCTACTCTAATAAAACTCTTAAACTACCTTACCGAGTTTAAACTCCTTGAAATTTATATTAAAATTTATTTTTATCTTTTATTTCTGTTCATATCTCAATAATATTCAACTAACACTAAAATTATATGAATGAACATATTCATTTAGTTTAGGTTAATGGATAAATAAATATAAATAAATTGAATAAATTTTATCGCGTTTAACATTTTAAAGTGCATAGTTTGTGACTTCATTCATGTCGCGAGCGCATATCGTTGACTTGTTCATATTATGGTCTTATTGAGTGCGCATATAGTAAAATGCGACAACATTAATGTTGAAATAAAAAAAAAATTAACAAAACTGTACGTGATTTTTTATATATGTATACAAAACATACTCTGTTCACATAGTTAGAATATTACTTTTTCACCACATAATTTTTTTTTAGCAATTTTTAGAATGTAGACTTTGTGCAAGTTTACCACTTAATTTAAGGCTTCAGATATTGTATATGTATATATACCTATTTGGACTGAGAGCGCAGTTCATGAAAACAATTCTTTAAACATATTATTTATGCTGTTTTATTCATTTAAGTAATTCTTTTTTTTATATGTAGGTAAGTATACATTTATGTTCTTTTTTTATTAAACTTTTATTAAGCAATAAATGACAATAAAAGAAAAGAACGAAACGCATGTATGTCGCGATCATGTACACCTTTTATTTACATTCAACTTGCTTAAAAAAAATCAATTTACATCGTGTCATCACGCATGCCATATAGAAAATGATGATAATCTGTAACTGCATTGTTTTATCTTTTTTTTTGTGGATTCATTGATATTAAAAAAATATATTTTTACGGCATAAACGTCTTTTTTTAGGGATCCGTGAATAAGTTTATTTTATTCAATATATCCTATTTCTTTCCATTTAACTCTACGTCATTTATGTTCATTGCGAATAGTGAAAGTAATATTTAAAAAGACATTTAGTAATTTTCATATGATGGTGTTTGACTCTTTTCATAAAGTATTTTAAACCAAATCCCATAATCCTAAGTGTAGCAGATATGAATATCGTGTAATTACTGCTTAATAAATTTTAACTGGAACGTTCCTTTGAAATAAAATGTCTAATTACAAAATTATTACTAAAATTCACCGAAAGTTTTTAACCATTAATTTTGTTTTAATTTTTTCTATTGAATCTAAAAAAATATAAAATGGCAAGCTTTATGTATGTATAATCAATTTTATGTAAATGAATATATTTATATATACAATTTCCAACCAAAGGGATAAAAACGTAAAGGACAATATAGTTATAAACAGGAAAAATTGCTAATTTGGTATGATATGCAAATATTTAACATAACGCTTCATTAGTTAAAAGTTAAATTCTTGAACAGATGAAAGGTAAATTGAACATTATTTATAAAAATGTTGCGTTTTTGCTTCAGGCAATTTGGATAATATTTACAAATTCGATCTTTAGTAAAAATCTTGGCTTTAAACAAGAAGACTATACCTGACAAAACCAGTTTGGCTATATAAGTTAAGGTATTAAAAATATAAATTTAAACAAATATTATTAAAGTTGTTGAACATGTAAACCTTTTCGAAATTTTTAAATTTCAATTAATAAAGTAATATTTGTTACGAATTTCAATATATGTAATAACTTATTGTATCATGAATTAATAATGGAAATAAAAATTCGATATCAAATTCATTTGTCAGCCAACTAAACTATCTTTGGGAAATAAAATATAATAACTTCAACATCAAATGCAATTTAATTATTATTGAATACTTTTTCTTGCATTCGACCGATTTTTGATAGATGGTATATTTACAGTGTGTAACGTACACAGTTTTCACTTACTAACAGCGTTTAGCGAAAAATTCTATTAAATCTTGCTATTGGCTAGACCAATTTGTGCTTGCAGACTAACTAGTGCAATAATTTTTCGTTACAAACTGTTCCAAAGAAATCTAGTTTTTAGCGATTTTTTTTTCTTCCGTGTTCGCTCCACTGGGGATCATAGGGCCTTAAGTGCTTGAAGTTTCTTAACATTTTTTTATTGCAATGTTAGTATATAGTGATGTAAAAATATATTTATTTTGTTTCAGTGATTACATTGATTTATCTAATTTGTAATTTTTCCCTCAGGATTTATAAAGATATTATGTATTAAAAATCATTTGTTTTTAATAATATAGTACATATATATATTTCAATTACCGACTAATGAGAAAAATTTCACTAAGTATTGTTTTATTGCTATAAAATTACCTCTTTTATATTATTTCTTTGGTTCCCCTGAAAAATTTAGTTAATCCAATTTTGTTGTTAAAATCTGAAAATAGGAAGGGATAAAAACATAAATTAAAATTTAGTTTTAAAATTTCCTAAAACTGATGATAGAAAAAAATAAAACAATGGAAATCTTATTTATCCAAGAATAGAACCACAAACATAAATCAAGTTTTTTTTCCTAATAATTAAGAATATTTTTATAGAGATGATTATCTCGCCCTCTATGAATCTGTAGCTAAACATAAATATGAAATTTATTTGTTTATTATTTTTTTATTAGATTTTTGTCATGCATTACAACCACTCTAATATTCACACTTCCCAGAAAGAAACTACCTTATTTATTAAATAATAACCATAAAAATTTTACCAAAATATTTGGTATATAAACGGATATACAACTTTTATCAACTAATATTTTTTTGACGGATTTTCCAAAAGTTAAGAATTCTAAACTTTCACAATTAAACCGAAAGTGAATAGTTTCTGGTTTAGAAAGTAATATTCATATATTTTTGTTCTTAACATTTAGTTAACTAAGTTAAGAACAGGACAGTTAAAAGTCATAAAACCTGCTCCTGATAATATTTTATATATAAAACATCATGTAAGCTTATAGGTATTGTACTATATGAACAGAAAAAACACAGAACCAATTTTTTGTCGTAAAATTTTTAAGTGTTTTATATTATAATTTAACAATGTAATTGAAATTACCGCTGGAGTGACACATGTATGAGCATCTGGAAAAAACAAACAATCGCCAGCGCTAGTATTACACAATTATTTTCATAAACACAACCAAAAAAAAACAAAATTAAAACAAAAAATCCAGCTATTTTACTACCTTTTGTTGAAAATTTAACGACTAAGGGATAAGAAGAACTAAACTTCAAGACCAGAACAAAACTTAATATAAAATACTGATAACAATCCTGTTAAATTTTATGTCGATATATCTTTTTTACCTGTACGTTTAAAATAAACAGTTCTGAATATTTATATAATTTTTAGTTCAATATTTTATATATAAAATTCAAATATGTAGTTATTAAAAATTTAAATTATATATTCCGAAACCAAACCACAATATTAATTTGCTTGCTAAAAGAAATATTAGGTAACTCTAAAGGTAAAAAAAAATATTGAAATTTCGCGCTAAATTCAATTTATTAAATAATAAAATTTCCCACCATTTAAATTTTTTTTCTACTATTCTATCGATGAATGAACTTTGCCGTCGGTTGATTGCTATTTGTGGACTTAACAAGCTTTGACACGTCATTTATGTCTTAAATTTTTGTGATAAAATCTTTTATCTCCTCATATCCTCCGCTTTACAACCAAATATATTTTATAAAACACTTCAAATGACAACCGATATCTTTGGGGAGCCTCCTCTGTTGTCTATAATCTTTTATGTTTCTTATTGTTTTACACTTCGGCATTATTTTTTAATAACTTTTATTTTCAATTGAAAAGCAACGATATATCTGCTATTAAAGGATAATTGAAAATAAAATGTGTTCAAAAATATCATACTTTTAAAAATCTTACTATATTGTATATATATATATATATATATAGTATATGCTTGCAAATATAATTTTTTTTAATGTTTAACTAAAGTTGATCGTGTGAAAATTTGTAAACAATATTTCCTTTATATGTACAACACCTATAAGAAATTTAGTAGTTTAGTTTTAGTTCATGAAATTTCAATTTAAAGACATATACTTAATAATTAGAATTTAATTAAAATTGGTGAACTGTAGAAAAATATACGTTAGGTTATACTGCTATATTCTTATTAGCGATGCCGCTATATTGTCACTATATACTCTAATGAATTAACACTTCTAAAGCTCCAAGACTCGATTTAGATAGTGTATTTTTTATTGCTACTTTTAGTGCTACAAATAGAGAGTCAAATTATATTTCATATACAAAGTATTTTCTTGCTATATTTCCTTTCTGGAATCAATACAGACAGTGAAAAAAAACACGATTAATAGCAAAAAACACAATATTTATGTTTTTGTAGTATTTTTTCGCACCAAATAGCTCTAACTTGACATGTGGCTTTAATATTTCACTTTTCTTCAAAACTCTCGAAAGCTAGATAAAAACTGACATCAATATTCTCTTGCTCTTGCTATAGTTTTTCTTGCTTTTTTATTCTTTTTCAAACTCATTAAAAAAGGATACATTATTAAGAGTTAAAATTATGGATCTGTGTAAATCGTGTCTTAAGTCTAGTGTAGGACAAAATTATGACAGCGTTATTGGAATTTATATTTAAAAGTTCTAAATGATACTTTAAGAATATGAAAAATATTATAACAATATGATTTACCAATAATATTTATAATTTAGCTTATTTCAGTTAAAGCTTATTTGATATTACAAAACTTATGGTTAAATCCATAAATAATATTGAATTGAGTGTATAAAATTTAAATAAAATAAAATATAAAGTTGTAGGTACTGATTCCAAATTAAAATTGTTGAATAAGCAATAAACATAAAATTTAAGGATCCGTTTTGATATGAAAGTTTCCTGTCATCTACTGACTGCTTGCTGAATTAAAATTGTTAAACCTATAAATAGGAGTATTTTCGTACAGAAATAAAATTGTCCTTTTTATCCTATGCACAAACCTAGGATATCCTTATTGAACTAAAAATATACATAGTTTACTCAAATTGCGGAAGATGGCGTTGGAATTACTATTGATTTATAAGGATTCAGATCCTTCAAATGAAAACTTTTCCGAAATTACTCGTCAAAGTTCTAAACAAACAAAACGAACTTTTTAGTTTCATGGTGTTTTTTTCTTTTTCATTTTATAGGTTCTACTACACCCAACAAAACCATTAAAATCATCAACATTTTTTGCTTTAGCGGTTAATTTAGTTATGTAACCAAATTTTTGTAATACACATTAACTAAATTTTTAAAATAACTTCATTGGAAATAATATTTTTTTTGTATTTTTGTTGGGATTTTAAATTGAAAACTGAAACAACGTGTAAATAATTGTAAGTAATTGAAATATAATTGAAAAATAACGATATTATCAAATATTCCCGGAATTCCAAGTGCCGTAGGCTCCAAAATTTAGCTTGGAGTTTTTATATGGATAAGATTCAATAAAAGATTTTACTTAATTGTTGCAAATGAACGAAAGAAGAAAATTTATAAGGTAGGCAGAAATCAGTCTTTAGTTTTCATGAACTTCAATGAAAACAATATTATATTTGTTGTATAAATAGATAAAAATTTAATATAATTCTTAACTTACCAGCATTATACAAAATATTATATAGTTGCAAACACATGGTGTAGTGTACCTGCTATCCAATCGAAAGATCCCGGGTTCGAATCCACTCAAAGTCGTAAACACTATCCCGTAGATTTTCATATCATTGGTTTAGCAACGATTCGTCATTGTGATCAAATTAATGAGCAAAAAGAATGGGTGCAACGTGGACAGCCTCATGGGCTACCGCAAAATGAGTTATTATTTAAGAGCTAATTGATTTAGGTCAAAATATTCTATTTATTTGAAAACAACAACAACAGGAAAAATAATGCAAGGGGTACTATAGTTATGTCGACAAACAGTTTATCAGTATACTTGAAATTGTTATGACTTATATTTTTTAATAATTATTTATAAATAATATGCCACTTACAACAGTCTTCTTTTTAAAATTGATGTTTTGTCTAAAACTATTGCAATTTTTGTGTGTTTATGTCTAGAAAAATAACTCCACCAATATTTTCATTAATGTTGAAATTAAATATTTAAATTCACTCTAAATTTTTCAAATTAAGATTTTTAAAATGTTTTCTCTATTTTTTTTTCACTAAATTATTTGTTACATTGTGGCTTTAAAATCCTGATAAGAATATAAAGCAAAATAAAATAGTCACGTCGCCAAAAATATCAATGACAAAGCGAAGACTTTTGTACATTCCCGCTTTTTTTCGGTTTGATTATAAAAATAAACGACGAGCTCTCATGAGGCAGTCAAAATAAAATAAATCCGCATTGTTTAATATTTCTGTTAAACGCGTCCATAGGTCGTGGGTTTGGGCAAAATATTTCTTTTTGTTACGACACTATCATAAATCACAAAAACTATTGTTAGTGATAGCTAATGTTTCAGTAACTGTATTAGTTTATACATCATGATTAGATTTAATAATTGATTTTAATATTAAAAAATGTCTAAAGAGTCTGAACTGTTTTTTGTTGTACTAAATATTGTAACTGTATTGAGGAAATTGTTATCTGAAGGCAGGTGCCGAAAAGGGCTGATCAGTTGTATACCAGGAATAATAAAATCTATATTACTATTTTCTATATAACTATAAAATCAAATCGTAATTATTTTATTACAACAAATATTGTGAATAATATGGCTGTATATCGTCTTCGCTCCTGACGTAATTTTAACTATATTTTTATTTTTTCTTGCTAATTTTTATTGTTTTAAGTATAACTAAAAAAAATTAACTGCTATTATTAAATTTTTCATCAAAAAAGTGCAATTTGACATAATATGCATAAAAAGAAATGTCATCACTTAATCCAAATAATTTTAAATTCATTATAAAGTTAAATTTAGTACCTTAAACACCCATTATGGGTAGTTGATTTTCTAACTAGCATTTATACTATATAACACATCTATCTTCGCAATTTTTTTTTAGAAATTAGTATAGGTTTCGAAAAAAATAATTATAAGTGAATGTCCATACACATATACCTGTGAAGCGAAGACGATATACATAAATGCTTGATGATTGCAACATTTAGAATCACATCAGACGCGGCAAATACTTGATTTATACCGAAGGTTAAGTTTGGTACTCTTATTTTTAAACAAAAAATGTGAATCGGTTGAACCTTTGCCACTACTTAACCTCAAAGATCATTTGCATAGATTTTAGGCGTGGAGTAGTAAGGCCTCTCTGACTTGAAACATTTAGAATCACTTTTATACAAAGCCTCTGAAATATTTAGAGAGCCTCTCTGGTCGTAGTGCTTCACGATTTAAATATATGAACAAGTTTCTATCACCATGTCACTGTGCATGCAGATAATCATGACCGCTACAGGGAACATATATACAAGCAGTTTTTTTTTCATTTTTATGAATTAACTTTATTAATTACCCAAAATGAATAAAACGAGTTGATAATAATAAAGGAATAGATAGAGTTTTTAACATAAGTAGTTTTAATTTAACGGGTTAAGAGTAACGCAATATTAAAATAGTATATTTGTTTTCTTATTAAGATTGTGAGAAAATAGGGTTTGCTCACATGTTTAGTTTTTAAAAGCAAACAGTTTTATTAATCAGTTGATTAATAAAAATTAAAAACTAAATATGTGTGCGAACATTGTTTTCCATTTTACAAACAATTTTTTTTTAATATTACACAATAATATTATATGTAATTAAAAATATTACATTTTATAAATAATTAAGCGTTTTAGCGTCAGGTAAGTATTTAAAAGCCATCAACAAACTGATCGAAAAAGGACTGCAAAAGCTTAAAAAATAGGCCAAAGTCTTGCTTAAAATAAATTCTCAGAAAACCGAACTATGGTTATCCGATGTATAAAATCCCGATTTTCAAAATTCTCAAATGTTACACTAGTGCAGCAAGCTGAGATGCTGAGAGTACTAGACAGTACGTTAAGACGGCGTCTTAATATTGAGGAACGAAGGCTGAAAGCTAATAACGCTTTTTACGCGTGCAAAAGTATATTTTCAAAGACGATTTAAAAGCGGAACTGACTCATTGGATATATACAGCAAAAGTGTGACCAATAATGATGTATGTGTGGTACCATGGTGTGGTGGCCGGCATCACAAACCAAAATTTATAAGTATTCTTATACTGGTTGCCTTTCTACAATGGTTGTCTTTCTACAATGTAGGCGTAAAACAACAACTATATTTTAGTTATAGTATTTAGTTATACGTCAGTTAAAATAGCCAGCCATTCTCCAATGTCAGCGTAGGATAAAGGTAAAAACACAAATTGCCAATACTATAAAAGAATCTAAATAAGCATGTACTTAAGACACATTACACGGTACTCCTCTACTCACTAAGAGACATTGGTATAATGAGCAAGGACATTGATATATCTAGTAAGTTCACTGGTTGAACTTTTTCTCTAACCACTTAAATCGTTCAAAGGAACAGCAAGGCTTTAGGTAACGCCAAACAGCTGAATAAAATTAGAAACATGCAAAAGCACTAAAATTATGTAGGCCACGTATAACGAGAAAAAATTGGCTTCATTCTCACTCTCACGCAACCTCAATGAATTAAACTTGCGCGTAGGATGCGCATAGTCACTAACGATCTTTGCAGAAACTGCAAAGAGCCAAAACAGGTTAGGATCTAGAGCATCTCCTAAGACCACCGCCACCTTCCAGGAGATTATAATTGTTAGGATTCGCCTTCTCATCAAACCTGGTTGAGATTTCGAAATTCAGCGAAAACCCCTCTAGGTTTCGCTGATAGGACGAAATCCTTCAAGTTGTCTGATAAAACTCCTTCTTTCATTTACCTCTATGCGTGGCAAAAACCTAACTTAACCTAGCCACAATGCCAACCATGAGCCCTAAACTGCTCCTGATCAATGCCAGTAATTTATTTCGCTTTAGCCAGAGATATATCTTCAATTAAATCTATCTTAGATGTATTTTTATATTGGTTACCTCGGAATATGTGTTTACTGCAAACGTACGACCAAAATATCTGAACCGTAACTTCTCATTCAATGTAGTGGGCAAACGGTGCGTTTTATTTTCAATGTAATTTCGAATTTTTATTATATGTAAATCAAAATAAAATTTTTTCCTACAGTCAATTGAATTGTAATCTTTGTCCAAATTTTATTATTTTTATCACTTAAGAATACAATATTTTTAAAATACCCTTAAAATAAAGTATTTCAAAAAGGCATGAAGTATTTTACAGCAGCAGCAGCAGCAAAGCCATATATTATTAAATAAGAGCGTTGTTTAATAAAAATTCGGTGTCAAAGTAATAAAATTTAAACTATGCTAATAAAATTTAATTTTTGTTGTTATTTGAAAAAAATTGAGATAAATGTGTTTATTCTTATTCTGGAATAACTTAAATCGAAAAACAATAAAATCATAAGTAATCATAATGAAATTATATTCCTTCAAGTCAATTAGGTTTTTTCTCTTGTAAAACTTGAACATCTTTTTAAAAGACACTGTAGTTAATTAGAGTTATACATTTACAAGCTAACAAATTTATGTAATTATTTTAGTATTATTTTATAATTAAATGCGCATTTATTTAACACCTTTATTATATAAGTTAACATATTTACCATAAAATCAACGCGAAATCACACACGTGATATAAATCAAACATCGAATAAAATATTATTTAAATTATACATTTCACCTGTTTACATAATTAAAGAATTCGTTTCACCTGAAATATTATTTTTCAAAAAAGCTTATATGATAAAAATCAGAGGGTTGAGAATACGAATATAAATTTTTAAATCACACAGAATTTGAATATTTCAACAACAATTTATTTGTCCATCATATAAAACTGACCATAGGCAAATAATATTGTAACTTTTATTCTAACCACCGTCACCACTTTTGTATATAATTTTTTTGGTTTTGCATGCATTATTTTTTTTTTAAACACAAAGTAAGTGCAAAAATTATTATAGTATAGATATAGAAGATATTGACAAAAAATTCATATGAATATGTAATTGTACTTAGTAACCTTTTATGAAGTACATATTTGAATTTGTAGGTGATAAATTTTATTTTTGATATTATACTATCTAAAAAAATATTTCTTTCTTATTTGACTAATTGAACGAAATTCATTAAAGATTACTTACTTAATTAAACACAAAGACTAGAACTTGTAAAATAAGCTTACACTATTGCGTGCGGTTATCTTTAATATAATTATTAGTTGTAATGATTGAGTTAACCTTGTCATTATCGTTTCTTCAGTTACACTAAGGATAAGACAATGATCAAATTGATTTTATAGAATAAAAAATATTTCAATTTTTTTTTTTTTACATACATAAATTTGAATAAAATATCAACTATTTTTTTATTTATAGCAGTGCTGTCTAACTTCTCAGCATGTGAGGGCCATTTTTGTTTTGTATGTGGGGCGGCTAGTATACTTTATTAAAATTTTAAATTAAAAGCCATTTATAACATTTTTCTAATATTTTATTAGTTCAAGTAATTAAGAACACTTAAAGAAAAATAATTATTAACATAATTATTAATTAGAAAACTGCTTATTTATATGTGCAGCTACAAGAGCTTACTATATTGGAGAAAAAAAAACTATAATAAACATTACTGATAGTTGACGGTTATATTTAACACTAACAAAAACTTAAAAACAAATAAAGAAAGTTTTTTTTGTAATTTTCCAGGACAAAAAACTTCAAAAATGGTTGAAATAAAAGAAAAATTTATATAATTTTCCAGTACAAAGTTTTTTTTAAAGAGGTCACAGAATATGATTCGATGGGCCACATGCGGCCTGCAGTTGGAGAGCACTGATCTATAGGATGAAAAATTCAGTACCATTATTGGAAAAATTTATCTACTATTCTCTTATGATATATCTATCCGGACCTACGACATACCGCATTTGCAGAGAAATATTAGCCATTAATAGTAGACATCCGATGGTATGAATATTAATTTTAAGCTAAATGACTTTGATCTAAGTTTATTTTTCTTTACTTTGAAAAATTATATGTAAAATGATTTCTGCCTAATTTAAGTTCACCGAATTTGATGTATAAATTAATCATGAGAATTATATTAAAATTTGTTAGTAGTTTTTCGAGTACTGACAATAACAACTGATTTGCAATATAGTTATGTATTTTTGTAGTGCCATAATATGTTAATATATAAATATACCTTAAGAGATAATTTCAGGATAATTTCAGGTTTAAATTTTCAATTTATTCTCATATAATACTCCTAAAAATCGATTATATTATAAACTTCAAATTATCAATTCCAGCAAAATAGCTAACGAAATTTTTTCAGCTTTATTTATACAAAATTTAAGGATTGGTTATCGTCATGTTAGGCTTATACGGAGCTTTAAATATGAATGCGAAAATAAAACTAAACAAATGTTATTGATAGGTGTTTTTCGAAAATAAAATCATAAAAAATATTTTTACTATAAAATATATTTTACAAAAATATTGTTTATTAACTGTATATACATATATATAGCTAAAAACATTTTAAATATTTCTTTTTTGTGGGTAGAGACAGAGCAACATTTGCATTTAATTTCAAAAAAGCCAACATAACTAATAAGATTTTTTTTTTTTAGAAACCATCCTTAGGTTATAATATTATATAAAAATAAGTATACATATGTATATATATTAATATCGTTATCGATTAAGCCATTAATCATTGGCTTAAAAGCAAATACACCCGTCCCGGCATTTATTCAAAAAGTAAAACAGAATTGTTGTTTTTATAATCCCATATATAAATTTTATAGTATAGTATGTTACGCACACAAATTTTGAATATATTTATACACCTATATAAAAAATTATCTATGTATATATATACAAATTAAATTATAAAATACTCTATAAATATTCTATTTCTATAATAAAGTAATTTTTTCAAGTTATATTTATTTTATATAAATAAATATATCTTCTGACTAACACTGCATTAAAATCTAATTTATTTAAATGTTCTTTGTTTTTTGTTTTTTTTTTTTGTTGGCATCTTTTAAATTTCTGGGGAGGAAAATTATAAAAAGAAATTTTACGAATTGTTAATTTAATTTTTGGTAAAACCAAATACGATTAGTCATTTATTTATTCATTTTATTCAATAAATATTCTTATCATATTGTATACATTTGCTTGTTTGTTTAATTTGAACTCTAAACAAACCCTTAAGTATTCTTTGAACATGTCATAAAACAAAACACCATAGGATATAAGGCAAATTATTCAATGGATCACTTCCTTAGGGAGAGTAAAACAGACACGTGTTAACAGGCAAAATCTAAAATTACAAAGACAAAGTTTATATAGAAAGGGGTCTTTGTTATATTACATAGTCTAATTACTATAATATATAAGGTCCCACTCATTCAATAGCCATAATGAAAAAATACTGTACTTTGAAAATAACCCAAGCGTATGAAAAACAAATTTGCCTAATCAAAAAATCATATACATATATATATATAAATTTTATATACCTAAATAATATATATATATACATATGTAGGAACAGGAGGTATATGTTGGGATATTAATCATATTTGAATAAGTACATGCATATATATATATATATATTAATTATATATTTATATTATATACATTATATTTAAGCCCAAAATTCGCTTTTCGCTTGGTCTTTTTTGAAATTCTAAAGCATTGTATACCAGATGATGCCAAGGTCATTCAAAATTCACCCCTTGTAGTAGTTTTCAGATGACACCCCCATATAATATATTCTTACTTATTTAAAGGCTTTACTCAAAGTCTAAAGAAATTTGTATAACGACACTGTTAATATTTTTTTTTTTTTTTTTTGGGAATATACAATTTTATAAAAGTATTTAAATGAATATTTAAGGAGGATAATTCTTAATGTCGTAAATTTATCGTAAAAATATATTATTAGCTCAATAATTTTTTCGCATAATTAATTAATTATAAATCATTATAAATCATAAATTTTAATAAACCAAATACTTTTTATTAGTTTTATTACATTTGTAAAGACTTATTAAGATCTGATAAATAGGTTTGACGAAATTTAATTATATAATATAGTCAAAAATATATCTGAACTTAAAACAATATCATTAAAATTTAAATTTAAAGTTCTAAAATATGTTTGAAAAATACTTAGTTACTGATTAATAACATCATAGCTATATAAATTTATTGTGCTAATCTTTTTTGTTATTAAAATTTTAGTAAATGAATATTCAATGAAACTGAATGTTCCATTATTTGTATTATGGACTGTAGAGAGTAACAGAATAATCAAATTTTTAACTGAACGATAAAGTTAATCAGATTTCAGTCTGCAGAATTATAATGCAGAATTTTTTTATTTATTTATGAAATAACCTTGAACAGGTATATTAATTAATTCTATTTTAAGTAATTGAAAATAATTAAAATGTTTTTCAAAATTTAAATTTTTTACTGTGTTGTTTTATTTTTCAAATAAAAACAAAAAATAAATGTGTATTGTACAAAATATATGTAAATATGAATGTATAACTCGTATATCTATAATAAAACATACCGAAGCTATTCATTGGGAGGGTTATTTCTTCCAATTAAACTGTGTTTGTCAGGAAAGAACTTTACATGCATGCCTACAAAAATATACTACTAATATTCCAAAATATATATGCAAATACAATATTTTTACCCTATGCTCTTGCCATCTCACAATGCCAACAATGATTTATTAGTTTTTAAGGGCCATATTGCATTTGTTATCAACCAATTCTCATACATGATTTTTTTTTTTAGTATACATACTATATAATTTTTGGTGTATACGAATACGATTAAAAACTACATAAGGAATGATTAATATTTACATGAAACTAGAAAGTATATTAATATAAAATAAAACTAACTCAGATAATTTAATAATTTAAAAAAAAATTATTTATTATAAAATTATATTTTACAAAACTTTCTTATGATTTTGCAAAAAATAAAAAAAATAAATACACTACTAAAGTGTTTATAAAAACCGTAATCTTACAAGTATTCATGTTATACATAGTTAGAGGGATGTTAACATATACACACATATTCAAACATGTTTATGTTCATGTATAATAAATTAAACCACGGCACAAGAATGAAAAATTAACATCGAAATATTATTATTGTGTGCAAGGACTCCAATATTCGTATCAGCAGGAAATAAATTTGACAAAATTTTGTATATATACGATGCTCGTTTAACCGCAAGCCGCCCTAATTACACCTAGTTTTTTGTTTTTGTTTTATTACCATTTATTTTATTTCGCACTGAATTATAATTTATAAGGTCAATTTTTTTCTTTATTATACGGACTGGAGTATTGTGGAGTAAAATATTAAAGATAAAAAATAAAAAATAAAAAAATTAAAAATATAAATAAATGTAAAGTTAAATTATAAATATTTAAATGTATTTCATTAATTATTTTAAATATTATTTTAAAAGCATATATTTAAAGACGATTTTAGGCTTCTTGGCTTTGAAAAGAAATACTCTAAAATATCTAAAGTAAGTTTAAATTTTTTTTTGTTCCGTTGTTACTTATTCTTCGGAAGACCACAATGCAAAATTTTAAAGTTTCTAGTAGCAGTTTGGATTATAATTTCATAATTTCGACTTACGTATTTTATATTAATTCCGCACAATTAATTTTTTTTTATTGGAAAAATTACAAATAATGGTTTTATTATTGGGATATTTTATGCTAGCAAATTGCTTCGACCATTAACATTTTTTCCACTCTTAAATTAGTTGAAAATCTAGTTTCTCTTAAATTAGTTGAAAATCTAAATCGATTACGATCCCCAAATCATTATTTGAAGTGTGGTTTCAAGTCCATTTTATACCCATTTTCAAACTGGTTTATCTAAAAAAAAAAGACATTTCAAAAATAGTTTTCCAATTTTGTATTATAACAAATTTGAAAAACAGTTTTCCAATTTTCAATGTCATTTGGCAATTTTGTTAAAAATTAACAAAAATATTATTTATGTATGAGTTGGGAACTAATTTTTAAACTGTAATAAATTTGCTTATTTCTATTTCATTTTTTATTGGCACACAATTTTAAAATCTGAATTAATATATATTCTAAACCAAATTTCAATTAGAGTGTGTGTCAGTTCCTACAAGATTTCGATCACTAAATCATTTTGAAAATGATTATTTAGGGATCGAAAATGCTAAATTAGATTTTAATTTTTGTTATGTCTAGGCTTTTTATAATTTTAAAAATTGATATATTTTGAGCAAGAAATGTATTTCATTTCAATGGCTTTGTTTCTAACTATACTCGTTGAATTGTTAATGACTAACTGAATTAATTACTATTTTTGGTCAATTACAATTATAACATTTTATAAATACGAATTTTTAAATTTTATTCTATTTTCAATCAAATTTATGATCCGTAATAAAATTTTTGTACATAAATTAAATTTGTTTCATTTAAAGTGTGTATCTAAATCATAAATATATTTAGAATTATCAACCAAATTAAAAAAAAGAAAATGATTACAATAGTTGGTTAAAACTGGAACTGAGTTATTAAGAAAGTTTGTCCATTTTACGGAGAATAAGAAACGGCAAAACTTAGCAATATTTCTTCATTACACCATTTTATAACTAAATAACAAAAAGTTTATATTTACAAATTTGGAACTATATTTAATTTGAATTTATAACAAAAACTGTAATTTTGTTTTTTTATTAATTTTTTCACAAAACTTTATAAATGTTTAACATAATTTTATGTTTAAAAAGTATAATTTGTATGCTTTAAAATTTAAATAATATTCCGAAATCAAGTTCATTTTTTATTTCGAATATTAATGATTTAGCTTAAAAATTGATTGGGTTACCATTTCAATAACTATAAGGACTTAAAAATATAAATTTTAATTTAGATCTCCTCAATTTTAATCGTAAAAATATTCGAGCCTAGTCATATTACCCTATAACGCAATTAATACCTTCGCCGTTGTATGAAATCTCGTTGTATTCATTTGCGTTGTATATGTGGGAAAAAATCGCATAACGAGAAGTTATAGAGGTTGAAGTTAAATTAATTTCTCAGACCAAATGACACAGAAACTCCAAGGTATGACGTTAAATAAAGTGTACAGTTCGTTTTTTTTTTTAACTCAGTCCACATAATTTGTTATCCCTTCCTAAATATTTGTCAATTTATGTAAATTTATGTTTTACGGGTGTGGATATATCCTGTATACAGTGTTTAAATTGTAAATTGCTCCATTTCACGGGAAACGCGTTTAATGGGAACCACATTATTCGAAAAAAGATCGCAATTTTTTTAATGCGTTATAGGAAAACGCATTATAGGAACAGAGGAGAGTCTACTGGATATGAATTGTTATAATTGAAAAGTTAAAAAATTCAACTTCATGGTAAATTATGTATTAAAAAAATAATCAAATCTACAATTAACAAGGTTTGAAATTGAAGTTTATTTTGCCAACTGCAGCCAACTTTTTTGAGTTTAAAAATATATTTCTATCGATTTTATTGATTTTTTAAACCTCTATATTAAAAAGTAAACATTCAAAGTGAATTTTTAAACATGAGAAAAAGTTTTCAGCTAAAATGTATAATAACTGATTAATCTTTTTTTACTGTTAACAACTAAGTTAAACATTTAAACCTTTGTAATAAAAAAAAGTTAACATTTTCAACCATCAGTTCAACTTCAAATAAGATAAAAAAAATAGTAAGGTTAATGTGAGCATATAATAGTTGAAATAGTAGTTATCACAACAAAAAAAATCGATAAAAGAAGTGAACGAATTTCACATTTGTCATTCATACCCATCAAAACTTATTTGAAATTTTATATTTTATTTTTCAGTAATTTTTCAAATGTTTCAGAATTAGACAAACAAGGACATATATATTCTATTATATCAAGCATTTTTTGGATACAGCTATACAGAGTTAATTATGTTTCGATATAATTATCATTATTTATTAAATTTTTAAAATTTTATATGAAAATATTTATAATAATAAATAAAAATATAATTTAAATTTCTATTATCGTCATATTATTATTTTACAAATGTGTTGACACTTTAGTCACGATTAACAATAACACGTTGATTTTAATATTTTATATTTTTTATTTTTTCATCACTTTCGGATATAAATAATAATTGACCGACGTGTTTCAAATAAATATATATAATGATTCAATTATTATGCGCCATGTTTCAATTTATGAATTAATAAATTTTTAAGTGCAATGTGAAATCAAAATGAATATTTCAATAATAATTCATGTAGTATATATAATTCAAGAAACAGTTGTAAAATTTCATTTATTAAATTTCAAGTATATTCATTTTAACGAAAATTCCACAAAGTCAAAATAACTCAAACGAGCATTAATTCATTATATATATATATATATATATATATATATATATATATATATATATATTTACATATATATATATTTATATTTACATATATATATAGATTACTTTATAACAGTTGATTTAATGTTTTATGTACCTCAAATAAATTATATTTAAATATACTTTATATAATGTAAAAAAAAAGTTTTATTATTTTCAAATTAGTTTCTTCATTTTTTTTAATACTATGCACCTAATAAATCACGAAAGGATTTTAATTAAAATTATTTGGCAGCATAAAAATATGTTTTTACAGATATTTTTATTCTGAATTTTTTTTTAAAGTAATCTTATATACTGTATCTACATTATTATTATTAAGAAAAATTATAGAACATATTCAAGAAATAATAAATATTATATACGAGTGAATTATGTGATCTTATATCGTGTACGCATATATATTTCATATGATGAGCTAAAATAAAGCCGTCGAGACATATTCATAGAACCTTATAATTGGATATAAATATTAAGTATACATGTGCGGAAAATTATTTTTGAGCTATAAAAATAATACAAATTTGTTTGCCGAGATCAACGGTGTATAACTATAAATATATAAATGTTTAAAATAAACTAATTTGATCAATTTATAAGAATAAAATCTCAAATGAAATAAAATGCTAAATACAAGAAGAACTGTTTTAGAACTAAGATTTAGCAAATTTTGGATAGATTCCATCATTAATATTTATATAAATTTTACTTTTAGCAAAACAAATATTTCCTGCCAAACGATTGAACAAACATATTCGTCACCTTGATTGATAAAATAGCTAAATTTTTTACATATTTCATAAATATACAGTAAATTTAACAAAGTATAGTTGAAATATGGTAAAATATTGAACACACTAGAAGTTAATATTTTCACAGAAAAAAAAATTTTTCTAAATATCTATAAACAAAATGCTGAAAGCTTAAAATTGGTTTAACATACACATTTCAAAACAAACCTAATTTTTCTTAATTTTCATATATTTTTATCTACTGCTGTTTTAATTTAACAATTGATTTTTTGCTATTAGTTGGCCAGCTGTTAGAAAATTTTAATTTTAATTAATTTATTTTGAATTGAATTAATTATTAATATGAACTTAGAAATTAAAATATCGCACAAAGGAAAGAGCAATTAAATGGATATAAGTTATCACTTCCATTCTAAAAAAGCGCCACGCTACTGAACCTATTGTGTTGTTATTTCCAAAATAACAGCAATTTTTAAATGAACCCAAGGTTATTTAATAAAATTTGACCATTTTGTGCTTGAAGATTTTATGTTATATATATAACATAAAGGGGTATATATCAATATTCCTTAATATATTATTGATATATATATATAATTAACTCATTCTGATATCTCATAGAGAATCCTAACTACTTTTGATTCAACGTCATCTATAAAATTAAATATTTACTTTTATGACTTATAGAAGATGGTAAAGCGGCAGCACTGAGAATCGTAGAGATATATTCGGTGGTTGCATAAGTTATATAGTCAGCCCACTAGTTCCTTGTGCTATATAATATAAATTTTAAGCATATTCTTTCAATGTATATTTAAAAAATTTAAATAAAATAAAATATAAACATTTGTTTTTTGGCAATAACCCATTTTTAAAAATATTTTTTTCCATTTTTTCCAAATTAAAATATTTTAAATTCTTTATATATTCGATTAAGTTTAACTCATACTTCATATACCAAAAGTTTACAAGAAAATAATAAATCGTTACAGTAGATGTAAGAATTATTGAGAAATATCAATTTATCAAATGAAATAGCCTCTCAAAACTGCCAATATTTATAAAATGGACATTTTTTATGTTTTTCAAAAAAGTTTTATTATTATATAAATAATAATCTATCACAAAAATATTGAGAACCAAAAACTTAAATTTAGTTTATTTTGATATCTTTTACATATATAACTATAAAAAAGAAACACCACGATCTGCCAAAAATAAATTTTAAACAAGTGCCAGAAAATTGTATTATTTATATTTACAGGATATATTTAAAAAAAAAAAAAAATACTGTAGACAAATAAAATATATTAGAATTTATCCAAAACTAGAACATTGTGAGGAGATTATAGACGACAAACATTTGGCAATTAATTTATTTCTTGAAATGCGGCAAAAGTAATTAATCTCGAAGAACCAAAACTGTGAGAAAGAACAATAAATTTTATTTGTACATAAACCATTTATATAATCATTCTACAAAATGCAACAAAAACAAATCTATAGAAAATGTATATACTCTGTATGTCAAATATATATTATATGAAAAAAAAATACATAAAAATTTATATTTTTGGTTAGTGTATTATCGGCGGAAAACACGAATTATTTATATTTCTTTTTTTGTTTACTTTTTTTATAAGAAAATTTATTATCAACCTTTGTAAAGCTTCTAAATATAGAATTTCAAATTGTTATTTAAAATTGATAAATTTTATAGATTCAAAATTTAATTAAATAATCATAATAATAATATAAAATAAATAAAAATAAATTAGATGAGCCAGCAGCCATTATATGATTAAAATACCATTATAATAAATAGGTACCATCTTTGATTTCGCACACATATATCACCATAGAAACCATTCATCTTTCAACTGACAGCCCAAAACAAGAACAACAAACCATCTGATATATACAAAAAATAATTCTAGGAATTATTATGCGAGAGCATGGCATCAAATTTTAAGAAGAGCATATTAGGCCAGCCATAATGATATTTTATATGAAAAAAAAAGTTGTTTGGGAAATTTCATAATCAGATTTAAAAACTGGATGGGACCACATCTAAAATATGCTAAACAATAAACTTTATAATCGTTTTTTTTTTTGCCTTTTTTTAAAAATTTTAATTATAAATCTTGGTTTTATTCAAAATAGTTTAGTATATAATATATTTTAGAGAAGGTGCGGAGCTACTTTTAGATTTTAATTTATAAAATTATTGACCATTTTATTATAAATGTGGTTTGGAATAAAATATGTTGGAAATTACAGAAGATATTCATCTTTTAAATCAAAGTGGTCTATGCTGAGGTTTATGTCAATCTATATTATAGTTAATATGACATTTCTCGGTAATTATAATTATAAAATTTTGGTAAAATGCCAAACCAAACTAAAAACTACTTTATAGTGTGTAATATAATGAACTATTCTGGTTTAAGGAAAACCACAGAATAATGAGTGCACTAACTATAGAAAAATATATAATTTTTTAGTTCAATTAAGGTCTATAATTGTTCAACTAAATATAAAGATAAATAATGCAAGATTTTTAAGAAAAGTATGATATAGATGTTGCGATTTTCTAATGTACAATTTCTGGAGCTTCCTCTACCGAAGCGTTCCGATGTATTCTTTCGAATGCATTATTATTATAGTAGATAGTAAAACTATAATTTAACCAAAACACGTCAATGTGATGGTTTATATTTAAAAAAAAGGATCTCGAGCCTTAAGGACACGTAGACTAGTTAAGATACATAGACTAGTTAAAAAACAATTGTATTTGAAAAGTATTATATCAAATTTTATACATATCAAAGTGTAGGCTTAAAGAACACACGGGATATGTACTGTAAGATAATTGGTTGTCTTGCAAATGAATGGGATTATGATTGATTCCCAACGGAAACAATATTTTATTCAAATTTATTAAATTCCAAACAATTAATACATTTAAATCATATGTATAAGGCAAATAAATGACAAAATTCATCTTAAAGGGATTATAGCTCACTTAATGTTATGTATCTGATCGTTGTATTATTTGTTAATTCAGTTTAAAGGAATATCATTTGACATAAATGTAAATTTTTGTTTTCTGCGATCTAATAAATACCATAAGTTTCAGTAAAAATTTCTTTACGTACTCATTTACTTCTAATAAATGTAGTGTAATGCAATTGTCCTATTTTTATTAGAATTCCCTTAGCGTACTGCTTCTGTTATAATACGTCTAATTTGAGTACTCTTTTTTCTCTTTTAAAACTTCATCTTTTGTTTTACTGCTTAAAACTAAAACTGACTTCTCGAACAACCGTTTTGGTTTTACTACTTATTTAGTTTAATCCTTAAATATTAATAAATTTTGCGTATCTGCTAAAAAGTATCTTAACGTACTATGAATATGTTTGATTTAATTTTGTATTAGCGAGTTATAATTTAAAAGTCGTTGGACGAAATTATTATTCTAAAATCTAGATAAAATTTGAATGCAAAAGTCATTTTAATTCAATCAAAATGTCTTAATTTACATACTAAATAAAATTAATGACGGTTTACAGTAAAACATACCACTGATAATATTGAAGATTATTACGCTTGAAATTTAATAGTTCAGAATATCCCGAGCGCTACATCAAAAATCAACTAACAATTTTCTTTATATCCGTACTAGAGACATTACTTATTTGTATAACGTATCCCATATCCTATACAATTTATTATAATTTATTCATAATATATATATATATTTTAAAGAGGAATGCGAGATAGCACTACGACCTGAAGTCTCTAGCAAATGTTAATAGATCTGCAGAAACTAATTATCTCTTCACAAGCTGATTCACAATAGCATAGTTTATATTCCGCTGTTTTTTTGTCTTTTTAATGTTTTGATATCTTTTTTGCAGAAGTTTATTAGTTTATCCACTCATCCACCTGAAGCGCATTCCACTAGGTTCTAACTTCTGTTTCTTTTGAGTATAACTTTCGAATAACCTTTACGTTTACCGCAGAATTGTTCCGGTCCAATAAAATTTGTTATTCATAATATATAGTAAAGGTTACTCTTAAAACTTAAAACAGCGGTAATATAATGCTTCAATTCCTATCCCAGACACCTATATTGATTTTGGCCTAACTTTATTCCTGAGGACCAGTTATAAATTTTAATAATTGGAATAAAAACAAAATTTCGAAAATCTGTCATTTTGGAGAGACCTTTTCTCGCTTAACTCGCTTTTCACGATAGAAATAAATTGATTTTAAATTCATTTCAGAAGTAAAGTTAGCTGCAAAATATAATTTTGCCTAAAATAAGGAATAAACAAAACAAATACTTTTTATTACAATTATACAATAATAAAGCAAGCCCAAGCATTAGGAAACACATTCAAATAAGTTTAGAGTGCTTAGCTTTATTTATACTTAATTAAAATAACTAAAATAAAAAAACTTATTTAAAAACTTTTAATAAAAAGCGATACCGAAGTTTTGAGAATTATTAGAAATAAAAAATTTGTGTGTTTCGATTTTTCTGTAAGACCTAAATTTTTTTCTGTGTGGCTATTTTTTTTCTACTGGCATATTATGATATTACACTATATGGTAATTTCCAATTTCCATGAGTAAACAAATATAAAACAATTTATCTAAAACAGTAGTAAATAATCTATAAATCTTATATTTATATGATGACTTCAGTATTATAATTTATGGGCTCTAATTTGTTTTCAACAAAATAATATTTTTATTATAATTATATTTCTTAGAAAACGCATTTGTAATATTTGCGTTAATAGAAAAATTTATTTTATTTTTTCGGTCAAAATTTCATGTTTCATAAAGTAATTTTAAAAAACCTGATTTGTTGTTTAGATAAAAACAACTCTCAAAATAAAAAAAAAAGCGAAAAAATTTGCATTGAAAATATTAACACTGTTTGTCAATTCTAAAAACAAAATCCGATTTTTTTTTTTTTTTTAATTTCGAGGACATTTTTTTGGTGAAAAACATAAAATATTGAAATAAAAAAAAAAAAAAACAACAATGTTTTTTTGGAAGTCGAAAACATAAATAATAAAATAATATTTTTTGTTCTTTTGTTTGTCATTTTGTTACGTTTTGTTGTTAAAAAGACGTAAAACTAAAATTCATTTAGTTTTTGAGCAAACAATAAATTCATAAATTATAACGATGAATTCAGTATTTTTTTTATTATTATTATTATTATTATATTTACGTTTACATGTTTTTATTTTTCTACCTGTTGCGGTAATTGCTTTGGTTTTTCTTTCTAAAATAAATATACTAAAATTTTAACTATACATTCAAGGTTCTTGTAGCAATTAAAATTCATTTTAAAATTATAGAAATAATAATTATATAATATAAAAGAAAATTTTACGAAAAGTTTTACAGCAAAATTATTATCATAAAAATAAAATTCACTAAAGTCAAGAAGTAATTGTGCAACACATAGTTGTTTTGTAAACTTGAGCCTAAATTTATTAAATATATAATACGAATTAGATATAAAATAAGATTTGATATCACAAAAAAAAATGTATATATATGTTATATTTAATTTTATATTTATTTTATTTATATATGTATATATATTTGACAAATGTTCACCCTTTTCTTTTAATTAATTTCACATCAACCAACATGTTCATCCTGTTTGAAGAAGAAACACGTATGCTTAGAATTTTAAAACGTGTGTTGTCTACACTGCTTTCTTCATATATGAATTATATTTCTTTATTATACCCATCGCATATTTTAAATTAAAGTACTTCTCCAGCCTCCTTCAAAAAAATTTTTGAAATATTAAAATATATGAACTCTTGAAGAATTTTGATAAACCCAATTCGTATTATAAATTCGGTATAAATATGTATATACAAGTTTTGAATTTATGCATGCCATGGTTTTAAATTTGCAAAAGAATTTTTACTTGTGTTCGAATTTATATATATTCCGCATTTATATATATTTATATACACGAATTAGATATAAAAATTATATATATATATATATACATATATAAATATAAATATGAATTTCATTGTAACTCTTTGAAAAGCAAAATTTCTACATTTATACAATTTTTTTTGCTTGTGCACACATTTAAAGGATGCAATTTCATATATGGGATATATTTATATACGTATTTGTGTCTGTAAAGTCTTAAAGTTAAAGGATCAAAAGAAATTGCATTAAATTTTATTTTATATGTACTGTAAAAGTTGTCATAGACAAAATAATATAAATTTCTAATACTCACACTTTTTGTCTTATTGTCTTGTCTCCAATTATTATACTATCCTCTATATTTCTCTTTTTTCGACATACATATATAGTTATATTTTTTATTATTGTAATGAAGTACAACTATATATACGAATATTTGTTTTGAACAAGAAAAAAAAAACACAAAAAAAAAAAATAGGACGAAAGGAAAACTTTACTAACATAAATAAATAAATGGGGTGAAAATTTAATCAATAATTTTATGTTGGTTAAATTTACGATGACTGTTATGAATAGTGAGTCACGTTTCCCGGATTATATTTGTTCCCGGGAAACGGGAAATTTTAGTTAAATTTTCCCGGGAATCCCGGGAAACCCGGGAAAATGAAATAAAAGAGTGAAAAATTTATAAAAGTGTTTAAAATAAATGCAAAAAACACAATTTTTTCAAAAAAAAAAAAACAAATTTAATTCATAAAATAATAAATAATATTATTTTATGAATTAAGCTTTATCAGCTCCTTTTTCTTTTGTGAAATATGTCCATATAGAATCTGCCATGGGTATAAATTTATTTCTACCGAAAATTAAATAAAATTAGCAAATAAAAGAAAAAAATCAATAACTATAGAGAAAAATACACCTAATTTTTTTAATATACAGGTAACCCTCCTACAACGCGGTAGATAGGTTCCTAAAAAATGCCGCGTTGTAAGAAATCGCGTTGTAGGAGACATTAACTCCATACAAAAATCAGAGTTTAGTTCCAAATCGCAAAAATGGGGTTTATGGTATATACTTAATATATTTTTGTATTTATTTATTGAGTCATAACAACATCATTTGATAACACTTCATTTATTTTTTAAAAAAAACAAAATAAGAATGAAATTTCAAATCTACTTAACATATTCAAAAATCAAAAATAATAAATTAAATAAATTAATTATTAAATAATTAATTTAATAAATTATAAAGATTTAATAAATCAAAACCAAAATAAAACCACAACTTTCTGCAAATCTTAATCCTCCTCATCACTTAGTATGATTTGAGTCTGTCTCGAACGTTTTGTTATATATTTTTCTTGAAATTTTATTTACGGGGAAAAACCTTTTTTTAAATAAAAATAGTAAATGTTCGAAAAAAATTGTGTTGTTGTGAATGACGTGAAAAGCATAAATTTCTTTTAAAATTTTATTTACTGGGAAAAACCTTTTTTGAAAAAAAAATATTAAATTTTCGAAAAAAAATGCGTTATAAGAAAAATTCCTTGAAAATCGCGTTATAGGAGTACCGCGTTGTGAAAAAATTTCCGCATTTTGTGAACCGCGTTATAGAAGTACCGCGTTGTAGGAGGGTTACCTGTACAATATTTTGCAAATAATATACTCACTCGTCAAACACAAAATATTGAAAATAAAGTTTTTTTTCATATGTTTTTAATAATCTAAGTAGTAAAATTCATAAAAAATTCTTTTTTTTACCGCACAGCACACTATAAGAAAATAATAGTAAAATGAAACGAAATCTGGAACAAAAATTTCGTTTGATAATATTTTCGTTTCGTTTCGTTTATTTTTGTTTCAAAACAGAATAGCATGAGAATGAACGCAAAATTAGCCTTTTCAAACAATTATTTTTTTTCCCGAGAAATTTCGTTTTTATTTCCCGGGAAACGGGAAATAAATTTTTAAAAATTTCCCGGGAAATCCCGAGCGGGAATTCCCGGGAAGGACTCTCTAGTTATGAAGAGAGAAAAATCATTCGGCGAAAATAGATAATATGTATATATAAAGAAAATGAAAATTGTTTGCAGAAATGAAAACGTTTTATAGAGATTTTTAATAATTTGAAATATAAACTATTTTTTTTTTTTGTAAATGTTTAAATTTGAAAGTGTATATTTTGACTGTAAAAAGTTTATAATATTTTTCTTATATTTTGGATATTTTATAACGAAAAACGTATTTCCTTTAAATCATTATATTTTCCCTGGATATTACATTACGAAATATATTTTTTAACGAATATGAAATGTTAAAAACAATATTAAAATAATGGTAGAAAATAAATATTTGAAAACAGCAACATAATTAATTAATTAAAATAAATAAAACAGCTAATTAATTAGTCATATATTAATTCTCCAAAATTTAAATAGAATTACTGTGCTGATACGAATTATAACTTCAGTGAGGCTCTCAAAGTAAACAAAAGGATACTTATGCTAATTACGGTAGTATTCGTAGTGATGAATTTGTATAAAAAAATATAAGTTATGTGTGATTAAATGAGAACAAAGTTCACATGATATTATAACTTATATACAACAAAAATTAATTATAAATTGATTCCCTACATATATTTTACTACACAACAAATTAATAACTTTGAAAAAACGCTTGCGAAAAGTACTTTTCCATAGAACTTTAACAAGCGCCTCTAGTTATATAATTTATTTTTAATTTACATAAATCACTGAAGTATAGAAACCACACTAACTTGATATATAATCAGCGTGATCCATAATTGTTAGGCCTTTAGCAGAAACTCCAAATTTTCAAGTAACTCCAAACTAGTTATTATATTTTATATTTATATAATAATTAAAAACACATATGCAAATTTTATCTATATATAATCAAAATTGTGACTTAAATATTATTACCATGTTTTTAAATTACATTATCTTTTAACTTTGCTTTAAGAATAAATAGAAACAATTCATTTTTTCAAGTTGAACATTGAAATATTGTACTTCTACTTGTTTTCAAACTAAACAATATTATTTTGGAGTATTGGATTTAGGGTAGAGTCGCCTAAATGGTACTAGTTTTCATTATTCTGGCAAATATGTGTAGAAATACAAGATTAAAGTTTTGTAATAAATTTCAAATCTGATCTTTTTCGTACTTCTTAAAACTATCTTTTAAAGAAAAAGTAAAGTAGTATTTCCGTGGAATCTGACATAAAATAGATTGCAAATCATACAATTTAGGAAATTAATTTCTTTACATTCGTATTACGCAAAAACTTCTACTTCACGTCCTATATTTTACCGGTACAATATATGTAAATTGGTGACTGATATCGTTCGATTTAAAACAACTAGACAAAAGTTTAGATATGCTTTAATTATTTACAATGCCTTTAAGACTTAAATCTTGAATTAATTTTATCTTCGAAAACCCGTAGAATACTTCCTATAAAAATTATTACTTGACACTCGTAAAACTTAAAGTGATAATAAGTAGATACAAATAGATTGATATAACATATTAATAACACTTTTACCCCAAAAATATGAATAATATTATTTAGTTTCCAAATACAACCAATGGTACGATTTTCCAAGTGGTATAATTTTGCCCATTGTCCTCTATATTATAATCTTTTTTCAATAATAAAATTCTTTTAAAAAAAAATATGGTTTAACACCAGAAGAATAAATTTCATTTCTGATTATACAATATTACTGATTATCTGAAATATAACACCCGCACCCCTATACTTATTGAAACACGAATATACGCGAATATAAAATTAACGCAGGAACATTTGGTACCAAATAATAAACTGTTTGTGATCATAACGGATTGCAATGATTGTAATCTATATATGTATGAAATACATTTATATATTACAACCAATATATTATTTTTCCTAAATTTATTTAGGTTTTGGTGACTTTAAGCATACGCTATTCCAAATATTTAAATAATGATTTCTCGATATTGGATATAGTACTAAGTTTCAGATATTGTAACTTGGAATTTTTTTATTCTCAGTTTTGAATTCAAATTATATCAAACTATTCGTAAAATTATGGTTTATTGTCATGGTAAATTTGACAGATTATTATATAAAATTAAATTTTTTTTTTGTTCAATACTGCAATGTTGTTTACTGAACAGAATTCACTTAAATATATTTTGAAATTATACTGTATGTTCATTTATATTTGTTTCAGATACTTAATAAAGTAGGCAGTAGGACTCTTGGAGCAAAAATACTAAGCTAGTAAATTCTTTTGCGCAATTATCTTAATAATTGGCACGTGAATATACAGATAAAAGTATTTTGTTTGGTTATTGATTTTTATAACAATATCAATTTAATTTAATTTAATTAGTGTCAAAAATTAAATCAATTATCTATTTAATCATTTCAAAGATATAATTTTAATCTTAATTTTAATATTTTCTATGATTTATGAATTCTGATAAATATCAAGAAATTATATATACAAAAATTTACTTTTTATGCATCTGAATTGTGTAAAATTAGTCTTATTTTTTGAAAATTAATTAAAAATATATCAACTGCAAAGCTGGATAATATTTAAATGAATAAAACAATATGGAAATTTTAGTACTCACATATCCAAAATTTGTGTCCATTTCATAATAAAGTTGAAATTAGTAAATATGTTATATTTACATCTATAATTCACACATTTTTTTTTTTTTTTCAAAAATATATCAATAATATAATTTATCTAAACTTCACTTTTTCTATATAATAACAAAATGCAAATTTTAATTTTAATAGGAAATTGCGCACAACACTTTAATAATATTTTATCATAGTGAAAACTTTTTTTTTTTTTTTAAATTAAAAATAACTTTAATAATGATTAATATATTTAATTAAAATTTAAACTAAAATTTTGCTACATTACTTCACTTATATACAAAAAAAGGTATATTTAATTTTTATAATTGTGATAAATTGTGAATACAGATCACAAAAACAGAGACATGTGTATATTTGATTAGAACGCGTAAATTATTGCTGATTTTTTTTTTTTTTTTTTTGATAATGTTTATTATCAACAAATTATTATATTATACCAGTCAATGAATAATTTCACAATTTCAATTAAAATACTTTATATTTCTGTATAAATATATTTTACGGACCATTCGTTAAAATACTATTAAAAGTAAATAAATAATATATCTCCATGTGCATCATAATTGTCAATTAATTGTAATTAAGTACACCTAAAGTGTTGGCCACTTTAATATTCTTATTAGATTTAATGACTTTGACAATAACGATTATTTTCTATTATAGTACTTTTTAGTGAAACAATAATAATAATAAAAACAATATTAGCGCACAGTGTATATATATTTCTATATAAATTTTATTGTACTACTTTTTTTATATTAATAATGCCCCCAAAAATTGATGTTGATTTCTTTACGACTTCTATCAAACTAAACCCATAAAGCATTCAATTCAGACCATATACATGTGAAAACTTAAAGCCCCTATTTAATCTACAAAAAAAAAAAAAATTAAAAAGAAAAAAATCATACAACAAAAAGAACAAAAACCATAAAATAATCGTCAGCAAAAGTATATATAAAAAAAAATTTTTGTTTTAACTATATAACTCTACAGATATACAACCTACGGCCATAGCTCTTTAAATTGAATTCGTGCCAATATAGAGAGAGATGAATGTGTATGAAAACAAATAAAGCATTTTATGTGCGGAATCTCTATATAAAAACATAATTCTTTACTCTCCCGTAAAAGCAAAAAAAAAAAAAAAAATTTACAACTCAGCTGAGTATATTTATTATACACACATATTATTTAATGGTTGACTATCAGACTAGATACAGAACTACCAGAAGAAAAAAAAAAAACCCTAACAACAATCCAAGGAAACAAATGAATGAAAATCGCATACAATCAAAGAAAACAAAAAAAAATTATATCTTTTATAAATAAAAAAAAAAAGCATAGAAAAAAGGCAGGAACATTGAAAAAATTGTATATATACTTTATGGTGTGTTGTACTCTCAAAATTATATTTGCAATCAGTCCAAGTTTTCGTCTTTTGTATAGTAAACATTTTTTTTTACTCATTGCTCACTAAAAGAATACAGAACTTAAAATAATTTTGTATCTTTGGAATTCCATATGAAAATGAACATACAACTTATCCGTAATAACGACCGGCATTCCTCTCACAAATTATACTAATATTTATTAATCTGCCACAACGCCACATGCTTTCTTCAACCAAAAAAAAAAACAACAATATAATTCTCATAGTGTATTTCTTTTGTATAATGTTTTTTTTGTTTTTATGTTGCGTTGTGTACAACTAATAAATGAAAATAAATTTTATTGTATTACTGGTTAGTTTCTGAATCAACTATATAGTCCACATGCTCTCACAAACTTTATACTAAGTGAATAACACCACAATAATTTTTGGGATAAACAAAACAACAAAAATATATATAAAGTTTATACAAATTTTACAGGAATACAACGGAAATATAAGAAAAATTCTCACATAACTTGAACGTAGTGACATTTTTATTTCGTCTTCCCCATGACGACAAAAGATGAATTTACTGTAATAAATTAAATAAACGAGATGGCACTACTTGTATGTATGCTCAAAGTACTTGAAAATATGTTAGTTTTGAAATGTTCAAAATGTTGGAAAGGTGGAGGGGGGGGGGGGGTGTAAAAATTACAAATTTTAAAATATATATAAAAGAATAATTGATTATTTATAATAAAATATTAATAAAGGACTTTTTATGTCATCATTAAAATTTGACCAAAAAAATATAAAAATTATAAATTTCTAAATTTTTATTAAAAATTCATAAACTAAAATAATAATGGTTTATTTTCATTTTGTATGCCGACGGAAGACCTTGCGCCATAATCTTTTCCACACTGCCATTAAATTATAATTTTTTTTTTATTTATTTATTTATATGGAACATAAACCTCCTTCAATGAATCACCACCTTTTTTTTTTTTTGTATTTTGTTTTATATATGACTTTAACTGGACCCATACTTAAAATTTTTTTGAGCAAATATAGGAGGAGCAAACTCATAAAGCATTCATATTACAAAAAAAAAAAAAGAAGAAAATCAAAAAAGATGGATGATATGTGCGAGCAGTAATAACATATATTATCTAGTTCACTCTGGCATTCGTATATAAAGTGAAAGTGTTCCGTAAAGGGGAAAAAAGTGCGTACAATGCAGCTTTTGTGACTAATATAATATTTTATTTGAACCATGTTTTTTTATTTTTTTTTTTTGTGTGCTGTTTTGTTAATTTGTTTTATATCTTTTTTTTCATTTTTTTTTGTGTTCATGAATTTTCTCACCCATAAATCTATTTAAAAAATATTTTTTTTTGTTGTTGTTTATGTGTAGGTGAGTAAAATAATTTGTTGCCGCTGAATGGTTTTTTTTTTTCTTGTGTTGTTTATTAGTATTTATTCTTACGTATGGATTTTTGTATCTTGCTTTCTTTTTTATACTTTTGAAATTGTTCTTTTACACTTGCTAGATACTCGATTATAGTTTTTAGAAGAAATTTGATCGAGTGCGGTAAGGGGATTACTTTGTTTAGTATAATAAATTAAATGTGCGTGTGCGGACTTTGTGTATAGAGTGAACTAACGTGCGGAAGGATTTTATATTAATATAAATATATATATATATATATGTATATGTATATTAATATAATATATTGTTGTGTATACGTATATATCCATACAAACGAAAATGGGAATGATGGATTATATGATTTTTTTCTCTACATAATACCTACATATTTAAAAAGGGCTAAAAATTCAATAGATATATTGTACAACGTATGGCTTATAGTCGCGTACGTAAATGATATATATATATATATATATCATTTACATATATATATTTATATATTATGTATCGTATATATGAATAAGTTTAATTTATGGAGTGAATATAGTGTGTTCAATTTGAGTTTCATATCATAAATTTTAAATTATTTCTTAATTTGAATTGTTGGAATTTTTTTTTTTTTTTAAATTGTGGAGAATATTGAAGTTTTGCAAATAAAATTATTTTTACTGAAAATTTCAAATGGTTTTATATATACATAATATTTTAAATTCATAATTTAAATGCAAAAGAATATGTATATTAATCTGATAAAACTATACCAAGTCATTATTGTATAAAATCGTTGTTAATTTGAAATGTTATTGATTATAATATATTATATGTCATTTAATAAATTCAATCAATAGATGGTAAAATAAACTTTTTATACTATATTTTCAATATTGGAGCGCATTAGAGAATTTTTTTTTAAATACCAATAAAGTATTATAGATAATATTTGTAAACTTACTCAAAACTATAGTAAACATAAAAGTAATACATATAGGAACTATGAATAATTACATATTTAAAAGAGATTTTACCACCAGAACATATTGGAACGATCTATACTTATTATATATATGTTAAAGGTGTCCTAATTTATAAAATGTTATATTATATTCTCCGCTGATAGTCAGGCATTTTAAAGAAGAAATTAACTAAATGAATTAAAAGAAATAAATAAATCAAGTAAAAAGGGGATCTACTACGGAAAATAGAAAAGAGAATATTAACATAAAAATATTGCAAATACAAAATTTAAAGTTCATAAGATTACTTCTTTGGTATAATCCAACAGAAAATATAATCGATCATACTATTACTTTTAAATGGAGTGAGAATATTATAAGTATTAAAATGTTATGCTCTGTAACTTTTCATAATAAGTACATAAAATAATACACAAGGAACTGATTGAAAAGAAATGTTACTATAAGAAAGGTATTGTTACAGATAAGTAATAACAGATTAACGAAGTCTTACTTAATCATCTTACGCAAAAGCAATTGCATCACAATAAGAATGAAGAAGAGACAGCAACAGAAAAGAACGTACGCTTAAAAATTATTTAACCTTCAGCATTCATTAATATTAAAAAATTATATCAAGACATTTATATAAAAAAACTTTTGCACCTCAATTATTATTGGTAATATGAAATAATATTGTAGAAATTCACGTTATGTCCCCAGTTTTAATAATTTGCAACAAATTTCTGAAATATTGAGGAAATTTGTATAATTTTCATATATAAAATATTTATTCGAATATTTTGTTCTATATATAACTTTTAAATAATACATAAAAAAATATACAAGAAACATAAATACATAAATATTTATTATGTATTTATATCGGAAAAATCACTATCTGTGCCTTTCATAATTTTAAAAGAATAATATTAAAATTACATTTTAAATTATGATATTTTAAAGAAATTATTCCAAATTTTTTAATCGAAGGCAATTCGGTAAAAAATTTTCCGTGGTTGTCGGAAACAATATTTTTCAATGTAAAATATTGCTTCCGACAACCACGGGAAAAGCTGCAAAACTATTTACAATGTTCTGCAAAATCCGACTTTATTAAAAAAAACATTAAACAGTGTTAAGTAAAAGATTGATTTTACTATCTTAAATCAATTGTACTTTCGCAGGTCTATAATTTAAACTTCTATTAAGGCAAATGGACGGAAATATGAAATTACTATCATTCTTATTTTCACTAATCAAATTCACACGTAGTCCTTCGTCAATTATTTTTTGTTTGGCAATTGTTATTAATTTATAATATAACATGTTAATGTTATTTATATTGTTTAATAAGCAAAATATATCTGACTCTATTTTCTCCTTTGAAACAATGCTGTACATTTTCGTAATAAGAAAAATATAATGAATCAAAAAAAAATGTATTTATAAAAATGCAAAATGATTAGAAGAGCTTTAATTATATATGGCATTCCTCAAGGTTGTGCAAAATCCATTAATAAATAGAAAATCCCTAAATTCCACATTTTCAAATTCCATATCTTTAAAAAGAAATCCTCGGGGCTTAAGATTGGTTTGATATACACATTTGAAGACCAACCTATTTATGAAAACTTACAGAACATAACATTTTTTTGTCATGTATTTTTGCTGATCTAAATTAAAAATTTTTTTACCAGCAGTTGGTTTACTATTAGAAAATTTGAATATTAATTGTTTTATTTTTAATTGAATTAATTATTAATATGAACTTAGAAATTAAAATATTAAATTAGTCTTTTAAATAGCCCGTGATATTTGACATATAATCGGGATTGCTTATCTAATAAAATTTGTATTCGTTTTTTTTTTTTGAGCATTTTAGGTCGAACCTCAACAACAAATTTAGTCACTTTTAGATACTTTAGATGTTTTTTTAGATTGATTACGAACTTAAAATACTGTAAGAATAGTACTTAATATTTTGAAAGTTGTTATTTTTAAGATTTTGTAATTTTTAAGATGTTGAGTTCTCTAATATTTCAAAAGAACTTTTCGCTTTAGAAAAATTTAGTGCATGCCCTAAGCAATCAATAAAAAATAAAACATTATTAAATGAAAATTAAATGATTATCTGTATAAATGTTATTTTAAATTTTATTGTATTTTTATCTTTTATCATGAATAGATTTTAATCGAGAATATTTCAGAAATCTACCACTTAAACTATATGAAGTTTTTTTTATAAAAGTCGTTTTCTTTTTGTCTCCTACCATGTTACATAAATAATGTTTTGTGTTTACAAATCAGCACTTATCGGGGCATAAATCAATTGTAACTAAAGAAATTGGAAATAAATGTTAATTGGTACTCTATCCAACTGCATAAACAAATAAATATATTTTTAAAATACATTTATAGCAACACAGTTGCTTAAAGATAATAAAAACACTCTTATTTACCAAATAAATATAATTTATAAAAAAAAACACATATCTGTCTGTATGTGACTTAATATTTTACCACATTTACAAACACATAAGATCAACAGAGCAGTTTTAGTGAATGAATAACAGCAATCAGTCAATTTTATGAACTAAGACGATAAATATAATCACTCAAAATATACTCTATGTAATTTTATATAAACAAAATGCAATCAATTCTAAAATATAAATAAGTATACATAAATATGTTTTTCATTAAGTTTTTATGGTTAAGACATAAACGAAACCCGTGGCATAAAGCAGGTCTATACAATACAAAAACATAATAAAAATAATGACTGTATCGACATTATTTATGGTTCCTCATATTTTAGGGTATGCGACACTAGTAAATTTTTAACTAGTTCTATTAATATGTTTATTGATCCTTCTTTTAACTTTCATACTTGAATTCAAAAGCTAATGAAAGTTATTAAAGGATTCTATGATTTGAAAATTTATCAAATATATTATTTATCAAATTTCAAAACTTGTATATTTTATTAGTTTATGATGGCGAAAACTTGTGTGTAGAAATTGTCATTAAATTTTTTAGAAATAATATAAACCATTGGTGCAACTATAAATTACATATTTACTTCTATGTAACGAATGATACAATAAATTTAAATCAAATAAAATTAGATTCAAGTAAGGTGTTTAGCAAGAAAAAAAAAGATACTTTGACATTACATTGATTTAAATTAATCATAACACTTAATAATTATTAATGGTGTTATTTCCGTATGTATTTTTCCATAATTATTAAATGAAATTATACGATTATCCTAAAAACAAAAATTCGACATAAAATTTCTTTCTAATATTAACTTAAAATTTAAAATCTAATTTTATATGACAGCTGCATTAATATATTCAATTGAGACGCTTAAACCAAAATTTTATAGTTTCGAAATATCTAATATTCAGTGAGTTTTTTTTTTCATAAGTTTATCAACGATAAAACGATGCTCTAGACGAGGGAAATTAATATCACCAATCTAGAAGGCAAATCAACCGGGAAAATTTATTTAGATATTCATGAGGAGTCTCAATAAACACTCTGTCTATTTTAGATCCCCTAGGTAATATTCTTATAACCATACATACGTATACAAAGCCAAAAAAAAATGTTTCTTTTTTGCAAATTATTTCGGTACAATTTCCTTCATCGACTGTAACGAAAAGCAAAAGCAATTCCATATAAAGTAGCAATAAACGATTACGTTGCAAAATCCTTGAGGGTTTTAGTAGTTACTTTATTAGCTTCGTTTGTTTATATACTATGTACATATATAATATGTTTAGTTTTGTTTTGAGGTAATCAAAATCTGGAGTCAATAATGTAAATGAAAAATAAAAAGGCATGGAAATTGCATATAACATTTAGATTTTCTTATTAAGTTTTAATTCATGCTCAATGTATTTTAGTTTGTGCTAATTTAATAAGAAAATTTTTATTTAGTAGATTATCTGTGACAGAATTTAATTGGTTTTTCATCTTTATAACCCCACGTATACTTTCTTAAGAGTAAATCGCTTAACTACAGAATAATATACAGATATTAATATTTCATTATTTTTATAAATACTTTATTCAGTCCACATATAACAGTAGTTTTTTGAAAGAATTGTAATATATTTCATTCAATTTCTCCAATATTTAGGAAATTCATGTTTTCCATCCCGGACGGAGCGTAGCACAAAATCTACATATAATTTATAGAATGCGAATCACTTCTTAGTTGTTATATTTATCAAACTATACTTTCGCTTGTACCTACGGTTGAGATGAAGCGAGTATTATTCGTAGATACAAATGCTACTGAACTTAATGTTTTTTGTGACTTTAAAGAGAAATATTTTTTTAAACAAATTATGTTTTCGTTTTTCATGTCTATGTATATTTTGGTTACCGAAAATACCCTAATTTTTTATCACCTCCTTTATAAACAGAATTTCCTACAACATGAGATTTTATAAGAATCTTACTTCCATATTATTCGAAGGTTTACTTGTATTATAATATACAAATTTTATAAATTAAGCATTGTAGGCATATCGTGTGCACTGAAACTTTAACATGGTTTCCAAAGTATCTTGCAAAAGCGAACCTTACTAGATTTTATTTATTATATTTCTTTTAATATTTAATTGTCAATGTAACAATTATATAAAATATTAAAAGAAATATAATGTAAGAAAGTGTAATCTTTGTTTAAAATTATAAAAAAAATTGTTAAAGGTAACAAATAAAACCCAATACTTAATTATAATATTATTTTATCAAAAGAGATGAATGATATCTAAAAGGTAGCGAAATTTCCAATGTAAAATTCCACTTTGAAAAAAAAACTGACAAATTTCATTCATATTACACTGGAGCTTATAGTGGAGAAGTTTGCAAGTTATTACTACTATATTTAAAAAGTATTGTAAATTCCTACATTTAAAAAGTATTGGAAATGAATTAGAACTAGACTTTGGATTGGTAACTCATACGTTCTTGAAAAAGAATGGAATAAGCACCACTTTTATTTTTCGACGTAATAAATTGCCAAAATTTATAAATTTTGTCTTAATACAGTTTTGTACATTTTTAATATATAAAAAGACATATTTTAAACTGGGATTTAGAATGTCAGAATACTAAGTAGCGTTTTAGATTTTTTTTAAAATTATTGTATTTTTGGTATCATCATCATTTCAAGGGAAATAATCGCCATCAGTACTTGTAAACAAAACAACCAGAACAAATTTTAGAATAAATTCTTTGATTATATTATTACAGAATACTGGCTCTTGTATCAGGTACTGATCTGGATTAGATACTCACTAGGAGGGTCAGATATATCCTTGCAAAGATTATTAAATATTATTTGTGGGTAAGAACCACTCTCTCTAATCATAATTACCCAGTGTGGTACAAAATATAAATCGGATTTAAAGCGCTGACATGGTTCTGATGCAAAGAAATTAATCATCTCAGATGATAACTAGATTTTCGACATTAGAAAATATCAGGGCAAATGTATGGGCCTGAAAATTCTTACTTAAATGCAAGAATAATGTATAATTTGGCATTACTTGGAATCCAATTTATATTTGGTTGGTTCAAATAACCAAATCTATAGATTAAATATGATTTCAACCGTCAACATATTTGGAAGCATCTAGGAATCTTCTTACTATATCGAATATACTGCGTGAAAGAATCATCATCATCATCATTCATAGCTCTATACAGTCCTGGGCGAACTTTAGCTTGCTCAACAATATTACTTCCCTAATTCATTGAGTGGGCCGGTTGAATGTCCTCGGGCTAAAAAACTTAACCTTCCTGTACCAATTTCTGGTGATATTGCTCGTTACCAGCAGTGGCGATACCGAGGATAATTTTGGTCAAGTTACAGATTTCTGGAAAATGTTAAGCACATGAAAAAAATGTCTTGTTTCTAATATTGCTGGACATTGAGTAATGCAACAGATTTTATTCAACGTGTTGTTCTCAATTTTGCTAAAGTGCATTCTTAATTTGGAAAGCATCTTACGGAAGCTTTGCATTTATGCAAAACAGCCCAGATTTAAAAAGTTGTAATTTTATATACATATTTTTGAATTACATTTCAACATTTTTCCCTTACATTTGGCTGTCGTAGTTGGTATAATGATATTTTTATGCTATGGATTTGTAATTTTTTGAAATAAACCACAGTAAATACATTTATAATACTTCTCCATTATAATCTGTCCTGCAACGTCGTTTTCCAATTTTGAATTCTTAACAAATTTATATTTTTTTCAATGGCGTCTGTTCTTTTTTCTTTCGTCGTTCTCGCTTACTTGTATTCATTTATTTCATCTCTGTTAATATATTTAACAATTTTTCAGGTGCCATATCTTAGCTTCGCTTAGACGATACCTTTTTATAATCTGATAATTTCATTAGGATTTTTCGGATTAAGTAATCACCTTCAGAATTTAATTTTGATCGAAAATTTCCCTTAATATTTTTCTTTCCAATATTAAAAGCTGATTATGCTTTTTTTATTAGTGGCCCATGTCTCTATTACATGGGCCACTAGTTAGTAGAATTAACTGGTAATTTCTACTATGGTGAAGATCACCAGTTAGTAAAATTAGTTGGTAATTTCTACTATGGTGATCTTCGGTGGAAATAAGACACTATTAAAAGAATCAATGGGTAAAAGTTGTTTCTGACGTTTTTTAGTAATGACGTCGTATATTATTTATATCCATTCCTTTACACCTCAGATAAATGATTACGTCCTAAATAGAAAATGTGAAATTATCCTTACCGATCCTGGTTATCAAAATGTGACAATTGGATCTAATAAAATAATTTCGTGATCTGGTTTTGGCACAATATTATTTGTGCCAGGTGCATCCATTGATGTATTGAATACAACTAGGAATTTCAACAATTTCCGTAACCACAGCGGATACTGCAAAGCGTGCGATATTGTAAAGTAGAAAATATATTACATGAAAATATATTAACTATATAATAGAGCATTTGCATGTTAGATTAGTAAGATATCAGTTCTAAACGTCAAGTAATTTCTCACTTTTTAATGTATTCTTTCTGATGAGGTTTATTTTTTATACACATTTAAAGTTCACAACAATATCATTTAAGGCGAGAAAATTTAAATTATGTTTGTTTTTAATTATAAATTTAATTTTCTTATTTTTATTTATGTTTGATATTTTTGGATCTTAATTTAATTTTCTCTTTTTTTTTTGCCTTTTTACTATGTTTTAATGAAAAATATTTAATTATCACAATTAAATTTCAATATAAATTAAAATAAATTTATCAACCGCATATGTAGTATAAAGACGAATTATGCATCAGTTAAATATGATAATAACTTTTTTGGTTTTTTGTAGAATATTGAAAATCAAGAAATAATATTCAGCTGAATAATTTATAAAAAAGAATTTTAAAAGTATCGGAATAAGATTAGAAGATTCTAATTAAAAAGTTTTGTTTATTTTATATAGACACAAAACTTGTTTATTTTTACACAAAAGGAAGTGGGTAAATGTAATTAAATGCCTTTACCGAAAAACATAGTTTTTTTACCATTATGTAAGGGCACCGCAATTTTACCTATATAAGTTTATCCGAAAAGTTTTTATTGTTTATCTGGTATAGCGAATTAAAAAATAGTCATTCGGAAAAATTAGTTACTTGATGGATGAATTCATTTTCAGGTTTTATTGAAACTAATTAACAAAAATATATATTTTTTATATTTATTCAAAGCCAAATATTGAGAAAATTTTCCCTTTACTGTGAATACACAGTATTTGGCTATGGGGAGGGTAATTTTATAAGTTGGGAAATTTTTAGGACATTAAAGTTTTTTGTCATTAATTTTATCCCAATGACGAATGCTACCTAAGTCGGCTTTTTTCAAAATTCACAGAAAAGTTCATAAGCCTTTGACTGGATGCGAACTCGGGACCTTCCGATTGGAAGGCAGGTGCTCTAACCACTTTTTTATATAAAGCCTTATTAGTAGTAAAGTAAAGTAGTACTTTAAAATTTAAAGTACTACTTTACTTTACTAATTTTATCTTTTTTAATTTAAAATTTAAAGTACTACTTTACTTTACTACTAATAAGGCTTTATATAAAATATTGTAAATTAAAAATGAGATTTAAATTTAGCTTTACGAAACAAAAAGAGAACTACAATTAATTATAACTTCGGAAAAGATATTATGTACAATAATCTTCAATGAATAATTTTTTCATAGATTTTTTTAAATAATGCTGTTTTCTGGTTCTTTATATCAACTTGTAGCCAATTTAAACCAGTTTAAACCTGTATTTATTATAGGGTCAAGTCCATTTAAAATTTATATTATTGCGGTTCTCGTGTTGTATTATACATTATCTATTAATTTTATATTTGACTTTATATTTTGTAGTATACTTAGGTTAATTCTGCCTCATATCCTTCTCGTCTTTCAACCAGTATTTCATATGTTATATGAAATTTATCAGTTGATAGCCTCGTATCCTGTTCAAAGAATTTAGATTTTTTGCATTAGTTTTTTCCTAAATTCCCATGTTGTACATGAGTGTGCCATAAAATAGTCTTATATAGTAAGCTTTATTTTAGGCGGAACACCTAAAATAAAAAATATAGTAAGCTTTATTTTAGGCGGCCTATCTTCTTAACAACAGCAGCCATTCTTTACGTATGAGATATTACGTACAATAATTTAGTTCTTCTTCTGTTATAATAAATAAAGATGTTTATATTTTACGACTTTATTAATATAAACTTAGTTTAACGAGCATTTATGTTGTTATAATAACTTTCTGTGTGAACTGCGTCAGCATATATATGTATGTATATATGCTGACGTATTATTTAAAAAAACTGGTTATATAACAATAGACTGGACCTAACGACCTTACGTACTATACCATAATCCACTATACTGACTTTTAAACCATCACATGCTGCGTAATATTTTCTATTTTAAAAATAGCTTTTGAACCATTCATTACTCTTAATGTCATATTCAAACGAAATTCTTAGCAGAATTTTTCTATCAACAAAATCGAATGGTTGTGTGGCATCGAGGAATACTAAACCAACCCTTTTCTGATTGCCCTCCGAATACAGATTACCGCATCGAACAGAGCACTTTGTACTTGTTTTTTTAAAACCCATATTGAAATCATACATCAACTTTTCGTCTTACAGATATTCTGTATTTCATTGTTGATGTAACTTTCTATGATTTGACTAAATATTGAACAAAATTATTCACATTTTGGGCGAAAATTATTCACATTATCATATTTGTCTAAAGGTTTTTGTTAACAGGTATAACTTTATTTATTTTCAGTGAATATGTCACACTGGTTTGCTGATATAATGTATTTACTAAATATTTGATAGATTTAACTAATTCATTTTACCTATTTTCACGGCAGACAAAATTAATTAAAACAACAAGCTTGCGGTGATATCTAATCTTAATCGTAGCTTAATTATTTTAAAAGTTGTGGTTTAAATGCCCAACAGCTTGTATTTGAAGAAAAGAAATATGTTGGTCATATATATACAATTTGAGTCGTTCTAAATTGAGAACTATAAAACTGAACTATTTCTGTAGAGTTTATGATTACATATATAATTATTCAACTAACAATTCAAAGGCATTGAATAGTTAGTTGAATAATTATATAATCATAACCGTTATTTATAATGCCAACTAAATAGCTGCAAATTTTTGCTGCGTTATAGAAGCTGCTTTATAGCAGCAAAAATTTGCAGCTATTTAGTTGGCATTACAAAGGTAAAAATTATCATTATTTTATTATAACATCTGATTGATGTCATGGTAACTAAAGTGACGATCATATTTTGGAGTTTTGGATGTAGTTAAAACACTTCATAGTATATTAGATGTGGGCCAATTCGCCCGCTTAATTATTAGCAAAGCTATCAGGGCCGGCGCTGACCCATTTTGCACTTTTCAAGTGACGCCCTAAAAAAAAAGTCATTTGCCTTGAATAATCCGTTTCCACATCAACCATGATGCATATAATTCGGTTTTTTAACACTGCGTCTCTCGTTGCTATAGTACTAATTCAGCGTACAAATTTCTATAACAAAAAAAAGTCGAAATCTATTACTTATATTATTAAAAAAATTTGTATTAAAAGAACAAAATTCACGGGTGTATTTAAATACATAAATAAAATAAATTTATGTAATTAATAATTAATTTACGTGCTTTAAGTTTTTCAATTTTGTATATCAAGTCAGTATAATACAAGTTGCTCCGAATATCACTTTCTATAGATGTTCTAGCTAAACCAGTCTTTCACGTCCCGTAGTACTACGTAAATAAGTTTTAACAATTTTTAATTTAGAATAATTTTTAATTTGCTTTTCTATGGAAAGACAATTTAAAAGATCAGAAGCATGTAATGGAACTACAGAAATATTGTGTAAAAATTTGAAAATATTAATGTTTTCCACAATTTAGTCAAATCGTTCGCTAACACATTCAACAGCCCTATCAAGGATTTGGAAATAAAATTCAACTTTAAGCTACCGTTCCGGATTTAAGTTTTTCGGAAAAATTTAGTTGTTTGTATAGATTTAGACTTAACCTTCTAATTACAATTATTTAACTTTCTAACTAGAACATTATTAAATCATAAAACTTAACTTCCAAACTTAATTTTCAAATTACATAAAAATCGAATTTAAAAAAAAAAACACCACAAAGAATTCTTGAAAAACTTAAAAAAATCGAAGAACCTCAAAAAGAGGATCCAAGTCAACGTCGTTGGTTCTAGATCTCGGTTAGAGAGGGGTAAAATGATAAGAGTAGTTTACATTATAATTTAATTCGTTTGATTTGGGATATTAAACATATTATTTTCATATTATGAATCTTTTAAACGGTGGCCCTCTCTTAAAAGAAAATTCATAAAGTTTAATAATTATTTCACATTTCCTAAACTTCACAAAACCATATAGAAACCCTTGTATGCACACAGAAAATTTTGTTTATTCTTCATTTAGATTTATTTATTACAAATTTATAGCCGAGCAGGCTGCGATCAATGCCGAGCATATAGAAGAACATGCAATCAAAAAAAGGCGCGAAAGGAATTTATTATACTTATTAAATTTTAAAAGGACAACACAAACTGAATGCATATAAATTGGGATTTTCAACTTGTATATTTGGTTCTACTGCATGACTGAAAATTTTACTTGCAAATAATTTAATTTTTTTTTTATTTTTCCAATTTTCGCCCTAAAATTTTAGCGCCCCACCAAGCTGTTTATATTGGAAGGCCGGCACTGAAAGCTAGTAAACTATAGAGAAACTGAAAAAACTTCCATAGATTAACTAATGGTTCTTGTCATTAAAATGGCTAATGAAACTAATTATCCTTTTAATTTATATTAATTGTATTCAAAAAAAACAAAAACTTGCTTAAGTCGTAGACACAGACTTTTTTTTATATTTTGATTGAAATGTGAATAGTACATTTTTATTCTTATTAAATAATTGTTAAACGATCAAGCAATTTGTGATAAAAATCTGATTTTCTTATGGTTGCATACTTGCGAATACGATTGCTTCGGGTAGTTTATAAAAATACATCCAAATATATAACGCGCCTTAAAAATAATGTATATTTGTACTATATATTTATTAAATATATTTTTTAAAATTTTTCTTGAAAAATATATTTTAGCAAAAATATACCTCTAACTAAGTTAATAACTAATTAGTAACTGGTTAGAAATTTATACTAATCATTTTCGTAGGTTTTGTATGAGAATAAAGCAATTTATCATATTTATTAAAACTCTAAAAATTTAGCCTCCATGTTTTATTTTGTTAACTTATATTATAGATGGCTGTAAAGAAATTAACTAGATATTCATACATAACCGCTCTACATATTTATGTTAACTACCTCTGCTAATTTAATATTATTATAGCTAATATGTCAAGACATATTAGCTATAATAATATTAAATTAGCAGAGATAGTTAAGATAAAATATACTAATTAATATATGTAACAAATAAGCTATGAGCGCAGGTAAATATTACTTTCGAAATGCATAATAAAAATTAAAATAGCTATCCAGAAATTATATTGAAAATATTTGCGAAACTACTTTTTCCATTACTAAACCTTTAAAAATGAAAAAAGGAGACGCAGGAATATTTTATATAAACGTCAAAGTTCACTCCAAATGCTCAAATTATAAAGGAAATTTAGGAATGGATATATTGCGCAGTATGGTGCAACACAAAGTAATTGTTCCGTATGCCTACTACGGAAATGATAATTTACTTATACTTAAAGTAGCAAATTTGTGCAGTAAATTCTGCTATAAATTCTAATATATTCTAAATTTCTACTGTAAGAACAAAATTAAATAGTAATGTAATTCTTTAAACCTGAAAAAATATAAGCAAACATTTGCTAATTAATCCCGAAGCCCATATTTGAATATTTAAATAAAACTTTTGCTATAGTATACTATAAGCTATTATATCTTAGAATAAGTCAATTTAGTTTATTGAACAATTTTTGCATTTTGTAAGCCAACGTGATTTGGTTTTATTTTTACAATATATAGTAAATAAAGTGTATTAATTTCTGTTGTTTTTATTTAACCACGTGACTAATTAATTTCTCAAAAACGTATTTTGCGGTTTCATAATCTGCTTGTAGCCGTCAAATAGTAATATTAAAATACTGCTTGGAAAGACAGCAAATTAATTTTGATAATGTAAAAATTGCTTGTGTTGATAATACTACATTGCCAGTAATAACAATTATTGATCACAAAGCCAATTAACATATTTTTAACTTGCAAATAAGTATTAAAACTAATGAGTCAATTTGCGGTATTAGTATGACGTTGTATAACAACTAAATTTTAGTTGCGGAAAATTGTTCGATTAAAATTGTTACTTGGACATATTATAATTATCTTTGCTGAAAAAAAAATTATTAAAAAACAACTATTTTTTTATCCAATAAGTATTTTACAAGAAAAATTTGATAACACAGTTTTATTACATAATTTTATTACAAATGTGAAACAAGAATTTTTGAAAAAATTGCAATATCAGTAACTGATCTCAAAATCCTCCGAGCAATCGAGTTAATGTTGAAAAAAAAATTATGTGATGAAATAAGCTGTTAAAGTCGGCTTCGAAGTTTAAAAAAAAATCCCTACTATAAATCAATAGAGAATATTGAATATATCAATATTGAGTTAGTTCTAATATTTGATATGAGTATATTATATAATACCGATATATATAAACTTTTTTGTACTTAAATTTCATATAATGGAAATTTTTGCATCGACATACTAGAATTAAATTTAATTAAACGTTTGCATAATTTATATTAAGTAAAATATTTGCTGTCATATTTTAAATGTTATAGAAACAAAAATTTAACCTCTGTTAAACATTTTACAATTCAGTTAACCATTTGAGAATAATTTTATAAAATTATACGGATCTCTTTCTTTAGTCTTTTTTAGATCGAAATAGGTGTTTGTTGAACAAAAAATTGAAACATAACTTTATAACAGATCATTTTTCGGTGAAGTTAAGCGCAAAAAAAAAGAAGGAATCTCAAAGTATTTATATTAAATTATAAAAAAAACTATCAACAAACGGATAAGATATAAATACCACTGTGCAGTATCATTTCATATATTATGAACAAAATTATGACCTTGAGAGAAACGTTCATAAATAATTCTAGTGAATTATTATGTGCACAAATACAACAAATATAAATACATATTATATTTTTCCTTGCGTTAACGATTATTGCATAAAATATGAGACCTGTTGATAGCCCGCTGTTAAATTTTTACTGAGTGTGCAAAAGAAAAACCATACAGAGAATTTATCTTAAATAGTTTTTCTAACAATCCAAAAAATAAACAAGCAGTAAAGAACGAAGGTTATAGTTAAAAGTAAAAATATTTCTGAAATAAAATTTATATCGAAAAAGTCTACCTTTAGTAGAAGGATAAGATAATATAGCTTAATATTAAAACCTATTAGTTTTCAATATGAATTAAAGTAAATTATTTATTTCCAATTAGGACTTTAAATATCTAAGTTTAAGTTACTAATTTTTAATATTAAATTACAGGTATCTATCATATTTTAAATAGGGTTTCTCTAGTCGAGCAATATATCAGATTTATTTATGAAATATGATTATCGTAATAATAGATTCCGATATAATCTCTACAGTGTGTCTTCGAAAAAATTAGTTAACTTGTTAGTTAAGATCTCATATTCGACAACATAAAAACCTGAAAATCAAGGTTAAGCTAAAATCTATTCAAGACCAGTCAAAAAACGTGTTTATAAATAATTCATAATTTAATTATTTATTTACGCATTGCATGCATGACAAGTGTAGCAAAACTTTAACATCGTCTACACTCTACAAAGTCTCCTGTAATATTACCATAAATTGCTGTGACAAAATTAGAAATGAGCAATAGACAGTTGATATTAATATTAAAAATATTAATATCAATTTGATTTTTGAACATTGCAAAATAAAAATATGTAGTATATACAATAAAGTCTTGCGAATTTATCTCCTCCTTTTAATTCGGAATTCATATCACTTCAAAATATAATAATGTATAACTTTTTTACTACGTTTCAAAACGCTCGAAAAAATTATTACGAAAACTGCAATAATATAACCTATATATACAAGTTGACACATAATTTTCACTAATAAATTTTAGATTTAGACACAAATCACTATGAGATCCGAATTAAATTTTAAATAACGAAATTATTGTTTAGGAAAATAAAGAAAGAGTATGAGTGCTGAAGATTATTATTGGAAAATAAATAAACTTTTTTTTTCAATATAAATCATTACATTTTCACAATGTTTGTTTTGTTTGTTTAGTATTCTTAAGTCCTTGTAAAAGTAATATTTTTTTATAGTCCAAATTAATAATAAACATCAATGGAGAATATCAAAATAAACTGTCTCAGAAATGACATTAACAAATTTTCAATTTTGTTGTTTGGAAAAAATAAAAGAATTATTGAAAAAACTTTGCCACTTAATAATTTTTATAAAAAATCTTTTTTTTTTTCCATATACAAAAAATGTAAGAATAATATGACAACCAAAATAAGAACAGAAATATAAAATTGAAAAAAAACTTAGTTGACTAACTTTAAAAATCATACAAGGATATTTTTAATAGTTATATAGCCTTTATACAAAAAGAAAGAAAAAAAAAAAACACCCACAAATAAAAAATATCTTTGAATTATATTGAAAAAAAAACTTTTAACTTTTAATGAATTCTTTATATATATAAAAGAACTCATTCAGGATATCTTCTTAGACTTGATAATCCGTCTATGAGGTTTTTTCTATGAAAAAAAATATATACATATATACAATGCCGATATCCATCTATCATCAAAATGAAAAGCAAAAAAAAAAGCAGAATATTGATGGTTTTTCATATAGTAGGAAAGTTATGCTATAGGCTTAATGGGAGATTTGGAAATAATATGGACATATATACATAATATATGAAAGGGGATGTCATCTGCCTAGTACATTATAATATATCCTTTTTATTCTTTAAAAACTTCCATCTTTGATTGTAGCGAAAATAAATAGCATAACGAATTTATTTTTCTTCTTTTGAAGTATAAATTTCTACATATATAAGGGGAGTCATTTATTTTAGAGTTAGAGTTCTGTGTCCGATTCCAAACGCTGTATAGATAAATTTATATCTACATATATAAGTACAAAGTTGTCAAATATAATATCGTAATATAAGAAAAAAAAAATATACAATTTTGACCCCAATTTTATGTCAGTGGTTCTTATCACTTGATATATTTTGACTTGGGTTGATATGGGATATATACACGTTTATAGATTTAAAAGTCCGTAGGGTTTTTGCCGCCATAGCGATAGATGACTTACAATTTACGAACAAACAACAACAAAAAAAAAGAAAGTTTGAAAACGGAAGAAAAATGAAAGCGATTGTTTTGGTGCGAGTTAGAAATTGTGCGTGTTTCTGATATGCGTATATAATATTATTTAGAAAGAAAAGTGCGTGTGTTCGAATATTTTCGCATGTTATTAATATCGCACCCTCGCCATCAGGGTTTTTGAAATTCTTTGTGTAATATATTTTCCAAAAAAAAAAAAAAAAAAAAATTATGTATAAAAAAAAGAAATAAATAAATAACGAAGCATTTTTTTTAAAAATATATCGCAGTATTTTTTTTTTTTTTTGTTCTCTTATCTATATGATTTGTGTTCTTTGGTACTTCCTTCTTTTTTCCTTTGCTAAAGTCCCTTTTTCTGTATCTTCTGCGAAATGTATAGATTATATACATATTTTTATATATATATGTATATATTCTTTAGAGAACCTTCTTTTCTGATCATAAATTTATCTAAAAAATATTTTCTATCTTTTATTTTTTTTTTTTTATTTTCTATCTTTTCTTCTATGAAATCATATCTACATAAAGCATAACAGCATATACACTTGAAAATATATAATAATGTTTTGATTGTTGCAAAAATAACAGTATAAATAACAAAAAAAAAATATATACATATATTATATATATGTATACATTTTGTTTTTACAAATAATTCATTTTCAGAGCCATAACTGATGGTTGATTTATTGTTAAGTAATTTAAAAAAATATATCATTTCTTACTTGAATTACAAAACAAAACAAGAAGAAAAAAATCCCATATTTTTAAAAATTAAAAAGAAATAAAAATCGTTGTATACATATATTTGTATACATGTACATATATGCGCATACTTACGTCAATTTTACTGAAATTATTATATTTCTTTTAAATTGCCTGGAAAATGTCAATTTTTTTTAAATATAATTTTAATATCCGCAATAAACATATCGTAATAAAAGCACTTAAAATATTTTTTTTTTACCTGAATTTGTTGAGTTTTTTTCTCTATTTTTTTAAATTATCAATTTATACAAAAATTATATATTTAGATTCGGTGTATCAATTATTATTATAAACAACTATCACGCATTCCATTAAATTACTATCTGAAAAATAATAATTGATTTTTATAACTTCCTAATGGAAAAAAAAAACATTTAATTCATTTAAGGAAATCATTAGTAAGTGTAAGGATAACATAATGTTTTGATCATATACGATATTAAAGTGACATAAAAAAATATACATTATAATTCAACTCATACAGAATAAAATTCTTATCAAATTTAGTAAGACGATAATTGCACAAATAGAAGTAAATTAAGATATTCTTGTATATTCATTCGTTTTCCATATACAGTACATAGTTTTTATTATATTCTTACATGAAAATATATGGATATAGATAATTTTGAATTAAATTTTAATAAAATATTAATTAATGAATCAATTCAAAATCAAATTCATATTTTAAAGCCTCGACTAAATTGTTGTGTATCGTCGATAATTTCGTAACTATGAAAACTATATCGTATTTGAAAGAGATTTATTCTTTAATTGAATTAAATCATTTTGGCCCAAACACCAGTAATTATTCTTAAAATTAACCAATTTGTAGCATATTTATTTTATTTTACATCAGATAATATCAAATGACTGCTTACGCAATAAGTAATTTGACTATCACCTGTTGACTGCAACAATAAAGTCAAAATTAAACCATTTCTTCAATATTAAAATTGTCTTGCTTAACCGATATGTAAACTAGAAATTATTTTAATAACTAGACTATACAAGAATTCGTATAAACACAAGCAAGGCTTGGATGTATATTCAGATGTGAAAATTATTTAAAATATTTATTTGGTGCAAAAGACTTTATAAACACTTATAAATAAATTAAATCACATACGAACTTCAAAAGCTCATTATCGTTGTTTAATATTATAATTAAAAATTAAAGTAATTGTCATTTCTTCTGGAAGTATTATAGTAAAGAATTTTTCGAAATAAGAAAAATTAATAAAAAAAAATTATATGACAATTTGTTATGAAAAAAATATATATAAATATACTGAAAAATATATTTATTTTCGGTTTGTTATAATTTAGAATTTATGGAAATTACTAACTATTTTTAGTTACTTAGCTTATTCTATTTATAATTGTCTGATATTTAAATAAAGTAACTACAACCATAAAATAGATCTTCTGTAATGCATTGCACCAATACTAACTTGTATTTAACATTAACTGAAGCAAATCAATTTTAAATTATAAAATTAAAAATATTAAACAAATCCAACCCATTCAAATAAGAATGGTAATTAAAATGCGTATTAACATTGTAACATATGCATAAATGCACTTGTTATCTTTGACAAGATTTGTTTGAACAAAAACAAACAAATCTTCAAATGAAATATGTAATAAAACTAAAATTAAACGCATTCCAATAATGCCAATTAGTGAAGTAAATAAACTTGGATTTCTATATTTAAAAGGAAATATTTTAAACACAGTTTTATTTATCTACCGTGCACATGTAATCAAGCATATCCATTTTTACGTGCCCTAAGCCAAAAGGTTTTTTTTTGCAGTATAGACACCAAATATTACGAAACACTTTAACATGGAATCATACTATAAAAAGTCGAATAATTTCAACCTCAATATTTATGCTACAGAGTAATGTAGTTTTATCACAAATTGCTATGTGTACACAATATTGAATGAACAAATTTATTTTTAAAGGCAATATAACATCTTTCATGCCAATGTACAACTTTACGTGATGACTTAATCACTTCTTCGATTCTTAGATTATTATATTAAGATATAACAGCGATTTTATTGCTATGGAATTTAATAAAAAAAGAAAAGAAATTTTTTGAATAAAATACATTTACTTGGCAGTTTTAAATTATTTTTAAAATTTTTAAAATAATAATTCCACAAAAAAAATAATAAAATATATAATATGTACATTCTTGTATGTATATTAAAATTTAAACTTTCAAATACTAGAAAAACTGATTTATTTACTATAACAGAGATTTTATTTAATCAAATATTATTTTTTTAGTCGCCTAATTAAATTCAGATTTTTAATGAAAATTTCATGTAATTAGGGAAGTGCTACAAAAATCTTAGAAATTATTTTAATAAAGAAACTGTTTCTAAGCGCATTTTAAGTAAAGATTATTTAATGATTTCTTTTAATACTTTCACTTCAATCGAGTTTGATTTTTGTTTAACTAAATTTTCTCTTTGCTAATTCCCAACTTTGGGATAGGAAAATAAGCTTCGAGAAACTTAGAAGAAACATTTGTTATATAGAGACAAATTGTATTGTGAAAGAGAATTATTCCAAATAATTGTTTTTAAAAATTACAATAAATAAATAATTCTACTCAGGCTATTATTGATTTTTAGCATTAATCTCTACACATCATTTAAACTATTTTTCCACACATTCTGAATTTTTATATATACAATATTGCCATCTTACACATAAATGTCCCTTAAACCTCTATTCAATTTATTCTAAAAAAATGTAAATAAATAAAACGAAAGCAAAGAAAAAGAAAGATTTATGTGTACGTACAAAGTTTTACCCATAAGGCAGGTTTCCCTTAGGCAGGATCACTAACATGCTGTAATATATTTATATGTATATATTTTCTGTTGTACGAGTCTGAATACATTTTGGTACGGTACGCAATTTAATTGATAAATATATTGTAATTCTACTCATTATTTACTTACATATAAACTAAGTTTATTGTACATAACTATACATAGTTTGTAAAATTTTGTGAAGTTTTAAGTGTCCAGTAATATTTTCAAATTTTATGCTTGCATTATGTAGAAATAGAATATTACTTTTGTTTTTTCAAATAACGCAAATATGACTAACTGATTGATTAATACACTTGTAAACAATGTTCTATACCTTGTACCGCAGCATTTATTAATCACTTAGAGCTAGTCATATTTTTATTATGTATAATATACATTCTATAGAAACACACACATACGACATGATCTATTGGTCGTTTCGTAAATATAGATTAATCGTTTTGAGGAAAATTTCCAAGGAATATTAAGGACACAAAAAAAGATGAATGGTTTAATAAAAATCTTACAAAAGGGATGCCTATCAATATCTTAAGAGGGACAAAGAAATTAAAAGAACAAAAAAAAAGTAATCTTAAATGCCTGGAGGCCTAAAGGACTGCGATATATTTATGGTATATATAAAATAAATAAAACCAGCTAATATCTTTATTTTTAAAAATATATTAATGGATTTTCCTCATACGAATTTCTATTCTTTCAATTAAAATTAAATACGAATCTCCTCAAATATATAATATTGAACTTTTTTATAAAAAATATATATACATATGTATATATATATGTATAAGAAAAATAATATAAATAATTATTTAAAGATATTTTCTTAAATTTCTCTTCACAAAAATTTCACATTAATTTTCTTTAATCTAATTAGCTTAACTAAAAAAAAAAAAATTTGCATAACGAAAGATGGAAATAAATTGTGGTAGCAAAAGCGCCAAAGAAAATTCATCTTGAGTCAGAATATCATTAAAAGAAATGAAATCCTTAAGATTTGTTTATCTCCCTCCTCCCGCCATTAAAAGGGAAGGAGTATTCCGGTTATTTCTTTTTTTCCTTTAAAAAAAAAAAAAGAATACAAGTATGTTGTAGAAAATTACTTCACGATGCTTCTACATGATTTAAAACTCTATTTGTTTAATTTTTGCTTTAATAGAAAATAAGAATTTTCATTTGTCTTTTCTCGGCTATCTACCACTTCTTTTCTACTTACAAAAAGAGGAGAAAAAAGCGAGTAACAGAAAAAAAAAAAACAAATTCTGCTCACCCTCCATCATCCTGTTTTGGAGTTTTCCAGGATTGTTTTTAATATATTTTTTCTGTTTCTTTTTCTATATACTACATATATTTCTATATATATATATGTATAAGTTTTTTTGATTATATTTTGCAACCGCTATCACACCACTTGAAAATTATTTTGCACACCATACCAAAAATATTTAGGGGTGCTTGGCAATAAATCAAGGCAACAGAAGCCATGAGCACCAGCAGGCACAACAGTTCTATGGCTGTATGTACAGCATTATACAAATACAAAAATATCTGATATATTGCAAAGAAAGCTTTATTATTTATATATATATATAAAATAAATATACATAATACATATATGTATATACAATTCTATATAATTTAAGCTTTAGGTTTTTCTATATTATTTAAGTACCGTCAAATCGGACATAATGAAACAAAATAAATATAAATAATAAAATTTTGGTGAATGATAATACTACCGTATCTGTTTAAAAAAAATTACACATTGTAAAATCTAATATTTTCTTATTTTCTAATTGCATTTCATCATTAAATATTTAAATTATGTAACATTATTGAACTAACTTATTTACGTCGCAATTAGTTTTATCCCATTTATGTAAAATACTAATAAATCTTATTCAATACTTATTGCTTTTTTAGTATAGACAATGTATCTGAACTTGCGATATTAACTAAACTGTTTAGTTGCACAATTCAACAACTATTTTTCAGATTTGTCTATTATTAATGGTTTTTAAATGTTATTTCATTGAATAATTTAACTTTAGACATTGCAGAATTATGACCATTATGATCATTTTTCATTGCACCCACCGATTAATTATTGAAATTTAAATGGAAAAGAATTTTTACATTTTTTACAGGGTTTGTTTAAACTTAAGAAATAAAACTACCAAAGCTGTATTTGTTATTTCCGTTCAGATCAATCTTATCAATCTGAATTTTGTTTTTTTTTAAATTTTTTTGCCGATTATTCAGATTGATTTTTCGATCGCGTTTTTTTATTCAGTTTTTTTATACATTTTTTTTCGGAAGGATTTTTTTGTATTATAATAATTTTTAAATTGTCAAAACGGTTAAATTAAAATCGATTCTTTTAGTCTATTTAAAATAAAACGTTGATTTTTTTATGTAATTGTTTTTTTTTTTTTATTCGTTGTTTGAAGCAATATTAATAAAATCATATTTAATCGACCTTAATTGAAATATAGTGTTGCCAACATATAATATTACTAGTTTTTCTACTATATAGTTGGTAATACTATAACAATTTCTGATTTCTCATAGGTAAACAATGATTTACAAGTAAATTATAAGTTAAACAAATAACGCGCAAATAATATTTTTTTAAAACATGTTCAAAAGTCTTAATTAAATTGCGTTTGATTTGTTTTGACAATGTAATAATTAGAAATTTTTTAATTCAAAATATTAGTAAGAAATGGTTAAAATAATCCTTTTTTATTAATATTAAACATTTTAATAAATATAGCTACATATATGTTTCTTATTCTTATTTGTTTCCTGTTCTGATATTATTCATGATTTACGAATTTAATAATATTTTCTATATTTTAAGATGAGTACATAACAATTAAGTTTTTAATTCAATACTTAATATTGTTAGAAAAAAATACATGATGAAATTATTTAGATATTGATATGATGTATATTGATTTTAATTTTTTATAATTCTTATGAAATATAATATTTACTTAATTCTTAATTTTTTAATAAGATATTATTGTAGTTTATGTGCGCGGTTTTACTTTTTATTACTTGTTGTACACTCTGCCATATATTTTTTTTAATTTTTTTCTAAAAATTTCAGTCATGAACAAAAATTTTTTATTCTGTACAAAAAAAAGCGTAAATTGAAGTTTTTTATTTTTTTGTTGGTACGATGTTGGTCGCAGATGGCGTCCTGAGATGCCTTATTTGTAATCCGTCTTTCGCACCCTCGAAAATGTCGGTATAATACTTTATTTTTATTTTATGGCTACTTTGGAACAAATAGAAATGAGATTCCCGCATCGTCTTTTAAAGGATCTTTTTATATAATCTAAAGAAATTTATCACACTTAAAAGGTCTTAGATGTATTTGTATAATATATTTATATTTTATGTATAAGGATACCATAGTTATATATAAAAAGATTGTTATATGCGAAAGTAGAAAAAATAAATAAATATAGTGTTATATATTATTATATTTTGTGTGGGAATTAAAAACCAACCGTATATTTTATATAAAAAGACATTTTGATATGAATTGCTGTAATAGCATAAACAGGGAAAATCTTACACATAAAAAAAAAAATTTAAGATTTATTGTATACGTATTTTTTCTGAGATAAATAATTGCTAATTTAAGGATTTATACTCACTACCATATATTGATATATATAATCTAATATAGAAATATAAAGGTTTTAGTTGTAAACGAATTCTAAAAATTGGTAAAACAACTGTGAATCCAATTTCATAAATAATTTTAAAAGATAACCATTTATATTAAAATATATTTACTTCTATCAATTTGTGACGGTTCTTTATATTTTAAACTATAATTATTATAAGCATATCCCATATACGTTATAAATATTTAAAGTAAATTTTTAATTACTTGAGTCGACAAAGTCATAGTTTACTATACAAAATAGCAAAAACAATATTCTAAATAAGTTATAAATATGAGCCGTTAATGTTGAAAGTGGCATAAGTAACTTTTTGCGAAAATGTGTTAGAACCTATTTATGATTACTAATTTGTACGATTTACTGATTTATTGTTAATTTCTTACAAAATTCTGTATATGTCGTCTATAGCAAATTTTACGGGTAAACACAATTGCAAGATATTTATTTTGATAGTGGCATAATATGCGAGTAAAAAATTTAAAGATAATAATTGTTTTATTGTAGAATCTTCAGATATGAAAAACAAGTAGATCTACTATAACTGCAACAAATTGGTAACAAATGAATAGATGCGTGTAAGTGTATAGGTGATTTGTTTCTGCTTTCTTTTTAGCAAATTATTCTAAATGAAAATCTTACCCCTTTTAACCCAATTATTAGCTTTAAAACTAAAATAATTTGATATGTATGTGTTTCTTATACATCTATTATCTTTTAATAGATAAAAGTTTAATTTTAAAATTTAAACATTTCAGAACAATCCACATATACAGTGAATGTGAATTCCAGAACAATCCACATATACAGGGAATGTAAACTTTGAGATTAATCAGTGGAGTCTCATGAGAACCGAACGACATAGCCTAAGATTAGCGCTATTTGTGCAATAGTGATATTTTTTTTAATAAAAATATTATTTGAGCAAAAACAAAACCTTAGGTATTTAAATTGTTTAAAATTATATTATAAAAATTTCCTTAAATTACTTTCTTCTCCTCTTATACTACTGCTATACACCTAACTTCAGTAAAACACATTGCACTAAAGCAAAATATAACTTCTTCGTTTAAATAAACTATTGCTGTTGAAACTGGGTTACCGTACTGGAAAATGCCTGTACGTTAATGTATTTACTAAAATCTTTTATTTTCTGAAATTTTAAAATTTTAAAACCTTATGAGATGAAGTGCTTTTCTAATAATTCGAAATTGCATAGCAAGTTCAGTCAATTAAATTTAATGTGATTCACAATTGCTTCACAAGAAAATATTAATACATCTGCCATTTTATAATAATAGTTTGTATATTAAATAATTAAATTTTAAGTTGTTTATATGCATTTTTCGGCATTATTATAAATTCATCAAAGTATATGCTTTTTAAGTGACTAGGTATAACACTATGAGAGTTTATTAAAGCATATAAGAGATTCTGCGTTAAATTTGCTTTTGCTTACAATTTTCTTTTTAGTAATTTTTGTTTTTCAAATTTACAATTTTTTTCACGTAAAATCCTCTCTACACAATCTTGGAATATAGTTTTGCAAAATAATGTTAATTATGTTCTGCTGTAAATATCAACATTATTAATATGTTGAAATATTGTTACTATTATATATAAAAACACATATGAGTATAAACGCTTTGATTAATTATTTAAATATTTTTGTTTGGTTAATTTTTAAATTTTACTTTTAGTTTATGTGCTAAAAATCTATGTTTCATAAACATTCTGGTAAAATAAGGTATTTTTCATTTTAGTACATACATTGAATTTTTCAAAAAACCATACAAAAACTTTAATTTTTTTTTTGTAATGGTAATTTCAGCATCTTTGCTCATATTAGTTGATGTTGATGTCACGTATAATATTATCTGGATTAAATAATTATATTCATAAATAAATTAACATAACAAATTAAAATCCTGATAAATATATTTATTTAAAAAACTTAAGCCAATTCCCGCAACATCTGTCGTGAATTAATTAATCAATATGAACACTTCTATCCCAGCCAGAAACTAAATTTACATAAGATATAATCTTTGATTTTATCCCAGGGACTTTTATTACAAAGAATTTACAATCAAATAAATGCAGATGAAATTATTACATTGAGTTGTCATATGGGACTTTATCTGTTGACTAAGCATGCATAATAAAAACATTATTATAGACTGAAAAAAATCTGCGAAGCATATCGGTTATATCATAGTAACATTTTTTTTAAATACATATTTAAATAAATCAATGGTATTATTGGTGTGGGGAACATAATTTAAAATGTTTCTTAAATGTTTTTTAGTGATTCTAAATTGCTTCCATTATAACACTATATATGCATAATTTCATTCAAAATATGCGACATAAGTAAATTTTATAATTTTAGATTTAAGGAAGTAAGCTCTGAATGAGCCCAAAGTAAAATTTGGAAAAAAAACGACGTTTCTACCTTTCTACGTTTGCGTAACTCTTTTTTTTTATTTTTTTTGAAATTGTAGTAAATTTTAAACTATATTAATTACGGATAAAAAAAAGGTATATTGTCTTGCTAAGTAGAAAACAATAACGCAGCGGACTGAAAAATGGATATGAAAACCAATTTAAAAGCACCTTGCAAGGTATACTTTTTAATTTTTTTCTGTTAATCATTATTTATTTTAAAAGTAATCTTCAAACGTAAGTATGAAAAACTTTCTTTAATTAAGTGGTTTCAATATGTTTTGAATTCCGAAGCTGGATTTAGCGTTTTGAAAGCTTGAAGGATATAGAAAGAGTAAATACAAAATTCGTTTGCGTTATTTGTTTGTGCGGGGCTACATAGTAGGTAATTTTATGAATAATAGTAATTTATTATGTGAATTTTACGATATTCTCTAAATAGAATATATATTTATTTATCATTGCTTCATTGGATTACACTGTTGGTCATTTCCCAGCCAGCTGCGTCAGTGAAGAAAAGAGCATATAATATAAACCATAGTCTGAGAGATACAATGGACATTTATAAGTAATATAAAATAGAATATTAATTTTAAAAAAACTATAGTTTACAAAACTTCCACAAAATAATATTAAAACTTTAACTAAATTTTAGTTGTATTTTTTCCACAATTTACATATCTGTAATTTTCATATTACTATATATAATATATGTATAAGACCTGGTGTAGGTTTTTATTTTGGCCGCACATCATTTTAAATTCATATTTTATTACATTGCACACAAATCAACCCTTTCATGACATTTGTATAATATGATATATAAATATATATATTTATATATATATATATATATATATATATATAATAAATTTAACATGTAGATCAGTTTTTAGAAAAGTTAATTTATTCAGTCCAACCACCAATGATTTTGTTTTTCCATCAACAATTTAAACCTTCAACCCTTATTCGGATGAAAAAAAATGTCCGTTTATTTATACGCAATTAAGTTGGTTGCGGTTTATTGTATTTATGAGCGTGAAACCACATGAAAGATTTATATAAATTAAAATATTGAATAAAAAAATTCCGTATCCAAATAATTTTATGAAATAAAAATTAAAATATGATTTAAAATTAATTTCAGTTTTATGCATTCGTTTATTGTAGGATATATTCAAACAATTGTACATTGAATAACCCAATAAAAATCGTTTTTCACCATAAATGCTAAATCAGCTATTCAATTAAAATATTTCTATAGTTTTTTTAATATATATATAATTTTTTAGACCGCAACATAAGTTTTGGATATTCTAAATTTTATTTTTCACATGTATGTACATGAATTGATAATTATATGCTATACTAAGAACTATTTCGTTATTATATATGAAAAATTATTATAAAGCTTTATATAAAATAAAATAACATTATTTAGTGTATGAACATTATTGAAGGAAGCAGCGAGCGGTAAATAAATTTGAATAAAAAATGAATTTATATCTGTTATGGCTCATCGCGCCGTATTATACGCTCATGGCAAACCGGGAACTTGGATTGAAATTATTTAAAGAGTGAAAATTTACATGTTACGCTTAATCTAGGCCATTGTTCCAAATATACTTTAAAACAATTTTTTTTTTGTTTTTGTGGCTGCCATTTGTTACCTACCCGAATTTCAATTGTTAGTTCCATAACAGAGTTTAATCGTATTATTTTTTTTTTTAATAAAGCATAATTTAAAACTATTATTCTACATTAACATTTTGCATTTTGGTACTATATATTATTGAAAATCCTTTTGTCCTTTTTAATAATGTTCATCGTAGCAATGTATAAATTTATGTACTTTTAGTTATTTAAAATTCCAAAAATATATGTTTTAAAAGAAAAAAGTTTTTTTTTTGTCATTTGAATAAAATTGGGCATTTTCGAATATAAAAATAGGACATCTGAAACTTAGATTCCTTTGTAAAATGTATTTTGAAAATATGCTTAATTTATATATATTAATTATCTATTATAAAAGCAGATAATATTGTTTAATAATTTTTAGATTTCTATGTACGCCATTGGTAGTGCTAAATAAAACACTTAATTTTATTTAAACGACAATTAAAAAGATTAAGCATATAACAAAAAAATAAAATTTAATTGCTTTTTCGAAAATATGATTAAAAATGAATCCTTAAATCTATAAAATAATAATAGTCTCCGATTAGTTCTACAAATTTTGTAAGTGGTTCGATTTGGAAAAAATATCTGTTTTTTAAACATCAAAATATAAATTGACAATATTTAATAATTAAGAACGAATTAAATAATTATCCATAAAATATTATTTTAATTCTTTTCTTTAAAAAGTTTAATTATAATAATTTTCAGTTTGAGAAAATTATTATTTACTCCATAAATTTAATTCTTTACTTCAGTTTTATATTGTTTGTATAGTAAAGTATTAGTTATGAAGGTATTAAGAGTTTTAAAGTAAACTCAATAAAGCTGAATTTGAATATTTTTCATTTGCGGATTCTGATCTTTTTGTATAGAGAAATTTCTGATGTTACATCTATAAAAAACAAAAGAAAACTCGAGATTCTGAAAAAAATACCTATGTATGTTAAATTTAAACTAATTTTAAGACTTTTATGATGTGGAACAATAAATGTTTTTATTATTCTAAATCATGAAAATCTCAAAATAAATGATAATGTAATAAATATTTTAATAACAATATACTGATTAATCTTAATTTTTAATTGAACAGTTACATACCATTTTATAATCTTAATAATTGTGAATATTAATCCACTTAATACATTTAAATGTAATACATATAATATTAAAATAAAATTAAAAAAAGAATGAAATTGTAAGCTGAAAGTTTCCGCATAAAAAAAAACTAAATATTTGAAAACTTATCTTGATTCATAAATTTTATTAATACGAATTAAAATTGAAATACATTTTTTTAATAAGTTGACTATTTTCAACCGTCGCGCCGCAAGACATGTATATACATATATATATAGTTTATGTCGGCATTTCTTCTTCAATAAATATTGTTTAATTTTTGTATCCTAAAGTATTTCCACCATAAGTCCATATTGAATTATACTATCTAAATGTCTGCATTTGTATATTTGTCTATAAATTTAAGATTTGTAAAAATTTTATTTTTTTTTTTGTATTTTTTGAATTTAAGGGTCCATATCCTTAATGCGAATAATACCGTATAAATTATATCAAAAAAAATTTATACAAATATCATTTAATATAAAAATCATCTTTTTAAATCGTATTTCAGTTTTATGGTATTTTGATTTGTGTTAAGCAATCCGTAACATATGCGGCAATCAAACGATATTATTTATATATTATAGAATAAAATATATTTGGATATAATAAATATTTTGTGTAAAATAAATATTCGTATTATGTTTTTGTTTTAGTTAGCCTTTGCATCTCCATTATACCTTTTATTGCAAAAACTTACAAATTAAAAAAAAAATTATTAAATGTTAATTCATATTGTTTTTATATATTTTAAAATAGATTACCAAAATAATGAAATTTAAAATTATAAAGAAAATGACTACTGTCTTTTTCATATTAATTTTAAAAAATCATTAAATTATTTTTATATTTGTACATTTTGTTCCAAAAAAAAAACATATTAAGATGCAAACTTGACTTGTAATTAGTATTATATCTTTGGCCGCTCTGACTACAAATAAATATTGTACTTAAATATTACAAATAATTACAACAATATCATTATATTGGTTTTTTAAGTGTTTTATTATGAAAAACGCTTTAAAAAGCCCTTTGTTAATTCTGATTTTTAATTCGAATAAAGATTTTATTATCTATTAGTTATTTCACTATGATATGTAGCAATTTATTAAATATTACGAAATAATTTTGATTTAGTAAATATTTTAATATTAATTAAGTGTTGTTATTTTCTTGATCAGAAACCAAATACAATTTTAAATATTATGAAATTATAAAAAATATCAGTACGGAAAAACAGACAGTTCATATTACATATTTTGGTTATGTATGTTGCAATATTTTTTTATTATTATGTTGTACAAATATGAAAAATATTAAATTTAATAATAAAGAATTAAGCTTGAGAACTAAGCATCTCGTTCTTCATGAAACAATTAATTCAAAGACTGAAAAAAATTTACACAATGGCGTAAAGTTCTCATTTCGCATCAGAAATATTATTTTTTCTGAAATGTGCACATGTTGGAATTTTATTTAAAATTCATAAATTATATCTCAATTTGCAGCATCATGTAATTAAGTTACCGTGATGCTAACGATAAAATATTTTTAAAGGCTTGTTTCCTCCTAGTTTGATTTTATATATGAAAAATATTCAAGTAAATTTTTTATATATATATATTTTTTTATATATATTTATATATATATATATATGTATATATATCGTACATATATGTATATAAAAATGTGTGTACATTTTGTATACTGCTGTATAAATGGTTTCTATGCTACTGTTCTACTAAGTAATATATGAACTACATATACATAAAAAGTCGAAAAGGGATACTTTATATATATCATAGTTGTATTGTATCATGTTGGAATATAAAGTAAAATTAACTTGAATCCTAAATTACTTGTGTATCACAAAAGGCACAACATATTTATAGCAATATAAACAATGTTTGTTCATTTTTTGTTTAATATATTTTTGGTTCGCACTCGAAAAAATAAATTAAGGGACGTAAATGATGAGTTGAGCAAATTACAACACAATGATAAATCATTAGGGGTGAGCTGTACAAATGATTTATTGTTTGTGTGCAGCTTTTTTCATTTTTTCTTGGCTATGGTTATCTATCTCTCAAACTACCAATAGATAGAAGATGTAGGAAATTTTTCCTAAAAAAAAACATTTTATTTGGAGTTTTGTTGTTTCGTGTTCATTATAATGGAATTATTAGTGAATTAAAATAAATTTGGGGGGTTTATATTTAAGGGTACTTTTAATTGAATATGATTTTCATATTTCATAGTAGAGGCTGATAAAAATGAATTTGTATAAATTTAAATATAGTCATTTAAGTTAATAAAAAATACCAGAAATATTTATTATATGTATACAAAACTAAATATGAAGTAGCGGTTGAAAAGAATTAGGCAAAATGTATAATATTTTATGTATTTGAATATATATTTGTTGAAACTCTACCACTATTATCGATTTTTAAATGATTAATATTAAAAAAATAATATTAAGTTTACACTAAAATTTTCTCTGTAATAAATGGTATTTAATTTTGTTTACTTCAAATAAATTCCAAAAAGTTTCATTGTTCATTACTTAATAAAAATAATTTTCAAATAACATATTTTCTTTTTGGAAATTTTAGATTTTATATTTTATTTATACCAACAAGCTAAACCATTTATTAGAAAATTGTTACAAACATGTATACACAAAAATTTCTAAATTTTCCTACTTGACACTTATTATAATATTTACATTGCGGTATTTAAATACTAAATAATTTTCATTTAATATTTATGAAATTGGTATTATACTTTTTATATCATACTAATCAATTTAAATTATAAATCAAATACATTACACTATATTCTTACGCGAAAGAAGTTACGCTATATTTTCCATTTGATTAAATAAAATCAGGAAATAAATAATAAACTAATTAGGCTACGATAATAACTTAAAACATAAAATTATATACAAGAATATGTTAAAGATATTCTATAATTGACTTTCTCTATTCCATAGTGTATTTATGTTAAAAATTAGGATAAAATATACACTCATGCGTGTTTTTGTATTTATAAAACAGATAACTATAATACGAAATGCTAGTAGGATTAATTACATATCTCATTTTGAAAATACAAAGTAAGACTATATCATTAACAATCCCAAAATATTTTTGTATATACAAAAGGTTTAGGATATATAGTCTTGGGAAATTAATATATACATACACATATCCACATAACTATAGTTATTCAGACTCTGTGGTTTAATTTTGTAACAAAATTTCGTTTCTTTTTATATAAAATAGAAATATTCACACTAAGATGTAAAATATTTCAGGTACGTAGAAAAATGTTTGCTATAACATTGAAAACAATTCTACAGCCATCTTCCAATTTTAGAACTAAGATAGTTTATGTAATATATTAGCTAAATAAATCTATACAATGATATTGTATTATGACTCAGTGTATACCTAGATTAGGGACGACAAATCGGCTTGAAAAATAAGCAAAATGAAAAATAAATCAAATCCAGATTTTAACAGATTTGGCTTATTTTTCAAGGCGTAAATATTTAAAGAATCGATTTCTTGGGTCATTCCGTGAGTGTTGAATACAATAGTGAGTGCATTTTTAGCATCTACTAATATAAAGGGTGCTAATAAAAGTTCCTTCACTTTTTGGACCTCAAAGTTTTCTTACATCAGAACATCCGAAATATAATAGTTAACCTAGATCAAGCAAAGTAGGCTTGACTAGACACTAAACCACAATAACATTTGAAAAATTCTCACAAACTCCAGTCAATTTTGATTAAAAGAACTAACTGGCATACTGGGTATGAAATGACGTCCAATTAACTGGATTCACTTCCACTAAAGATCAATTTAACTTAATAACCAATAAGGTAGGCAAAATATAGTTGGTCTTTTTAGTTTAAAATATGTCAAATTTATCGTCTTACTAAATACTACAGTGCTCACAATCCATAATAGTTTCTTATATACTTTTATTTGTATTTTTTTCACCAATGTCACCAGCTAAAACTCTGCATATAGGAGTTAGTTTTTCTCTCCATTGCATCCAAGCTAATGCATCTTATGATAATGAATTGGTTTTAAAGAATTTAATTTTGTAGATGGTAATTATTTTCAAAAATAAATATTTAATGCAAACAGCACAGAGGCTGTCATTAGATCTTTTAAAAATAGATATTAAGTAGTTTTATATTCAAACTTTATTCCTTATATGTACTTCAGAAATTTCAAGATCAAGAAGCAATAATCTTAATATTGGTTGTTTAACTATTTCCTGTGATAATTTATGACCTTCAATTATTGCTAGGTTAGACATTAATTCCTGTGATGATTTATGACCTTCAATTGCTAGGTTAGACAAACTCTTTGAAAGTTTTTCATCAAAATGTTATACTTCTTATTGGAAGAACAAATATCTTCGTAGTTACATGGCTTTGTTTTGAGCAGATCTACAATTAGCAATCTTGTGTTTTTCAGAAAATGTATTTCTGACTCTATAGAATCATGTAATCAGGTTATTGTAATTGTTACAGATTTTTCAAAGGCCTTTGATTCAGTAGATCATAATTTCTTGCTAAGTAAGTTAAGTGGCTTAGGAATTCTTTCAGCGCTTTTCTCTTGGTTCTCATCATATTTTGACAGGAAAAAATTATGTCTGAAAATTAAAGATTGTGAGTACAGATATATGTATTCTGCAAGGTAGCCTAGGGATATTGGAGTTTATCAACTTGTATCCGCAAAGTAGCATAAGGAAATTGGCGGTTATCGTCTTCACTAATATTAGTTTCGTTTTTAAATATTTTGAATCTTCATTATATGGTGATGATGCAAAACTTTTAATAAAAGTTAATGACTTAACCGATTGTTACAAGCTTAGGTGTTTTTCTTTCCATTACATCCAAGTGGCAAATTATTGTGAAATGCAACTAAACCGGTACTCTCTATAAGAAAGATATGAGTATATACACAACAATGAATTTTTCAGGAAAACTTACGCCATAGATTATAGAGGAAATAACAACAAAAGTTTTACTAAAATTAATTTATATAACATCCACTTTTTATAATATTAATAAAGTTTGATTACTACTGTATATCACGTTTTTAGGAAGCCGTATGCTTGTCTAGTTATTTTTTAGGGCTTAAAATACAGGAAAAAACCTTTAAGGGTTAGAACAGGGAGGGGATAAGGATATAAAAAGCCAAGCAGTACAATAATGTCGATATGCGTGGTGTTCCTCAGTGTCGTTGTGCGTTGTGCGACACGAGCCAGTTTGGATAGTATTGTTGAGCTGGCACAGTTGAATAAGTTGTCCTTGAAATCGTTTTATTCGCGGCAATAAATTTTTAATTTCAGCTCAGCACTCAATCATACTTATGAAATACCGGTAAAATAGGAATGAGGTAATATTCCAGATATATATTCATATATATCTATATATATATTTGAATCACTTTTAACTGACCCAAGTCACAGGTTGTCTTTTAATATTTATAATTTTATTTTCACCACTGTATACTCGAACGGGTCTGTCACAAAAAAGGATTTTAATTTCAGGCCTTTTCATTTAAAAAAAAAAATTGTTCTGCCCATTATCAATTGCTCTCGAAGATTTTGAGATCAACCTACTGATTAGCAAATTCTTCTTGAAAAATATTTCTTCTTCTTCTTCTTTTGGTTCTTAGCCATTGCGGATGTTGGCCAACATTGAAAATATTTCTTCGTTTAAAATAACTGCTCTTAGCAGATTTGCCGCTGGCATATTAAACCATTCTTCAAGGTTACTTAACCATGACAATCTTTTCCGCCATCTGCTACGTTTGTCAGTTCTTTTTCCTTAGACTACCACTTGTAAGACTCGATACTTTTCGTTCGCATGATGTGGCCAAGATAACTCAGTTTTCATACTTTTATATTCTGTATAATTATTGGTTTACTTTTCATTCTTCTCAACAGATCGGCGTTCGTGATTCTGTTTTCTTATCGGGATTCTATCGGATCATTTAATTTTAAGAATTCTACGGTATATCCATAGTTCAAAGGATTCGAGTTTACTTAAATCCCACTTCCTTAATGTCCAGGCCTCTCCTCCATACAATAGTATGGGCCATATATAACATATCAGCATTTTTAACTTTGTAGCTAGATTTAAATCATATTTACAGAATAAGTTAGTCATGCTTCTAAATGTTGATCTAGCTATTTCAATTCTTGTGGTGAATTCTGATCGATCGGTTGAGTGATTATCGGACTTTGAAGACTGATTTGTGCCATTATCTTTGCTGAACACCATCCCAACTAACAATTTTAATCGAAGCATTTTCCGCAGTTAAATTTTAGTTGTTACAACGTCATACTAAATACCAAACTGACTAATTAGTTTTTAATGGTTATTTGCAAGTTTTTTTGTCCTGAAAACATCGCTAAAACTAAAAAAATGTTGGCTTTGTGACCAATAATTGTTATTACTGGCATAGTAGTAATATCAACACAATCAATTTGTAACATTATAAAAAGCATATTGCTCTTTTTGCAAGTACTATTTTCATATTACTATTTGGCAGCTCTATGTAGATTCTGAAACAGCTAAATGCGACTAATTCGTCATGTGGTTAAATAGACACAATAGAAATTAATATAGTACTTTATTTACTATATATTGTAAAATTAAAACCAAATCATAGTGGTTTACAAAATGCTAAAATTGTTCAATAAACTAAAGTGACATATTCTAAGATATAACATACGGAACAATTAGTTTGCATGGGGCACATACGGAACAATTCCTTTGCATTGCACCATACCGCACAATATATCCATTCCTAATATTGCTTTATAATTTGAGCATTTGGAATAAACTTTGACGTTTATATAAAATATTTCTGCATCTCCTTTTTTCTTTTTTAAAAAATTTACTAATGGTCAAATTAGTTTCGCAAATATTTTCAATATAATTTCTGGATAGCTATTTTAAATTTTATTAATGATTTTACAAGTAATATTACCTGCGCTCATAGCTTATTTGTTACATATATTAATTAGTATATTTTCGTGCCTACTTTGCAATATGTCTTGACATATTAGCTATAATAATATTAAATTAGTAGAGGTAGTTAACATAAAATATGTAGAGCGATTATGTGTAAATATCTCGTTAATTTCTTCACAGCCATCTATAATATAAGTTAACAAAAAAAAAACATGGAGGCTAAATTTTTAGAATTTTAATAAATTTTATTATATAGCTATTTTTAAAAACTACCCGATAAAGTTTCATTCACAAGTAAGTTTCTCATAAATTGTTTGATCATATAACAATTATTTAATTGAATAAAAATATACTATTGACATTTCAATGAAAAAAATATAAAAATTATGTGTCTACGAATTCAGCAAGTTTGTGTTTTTGAGTACAATTTACATAAATTAAAAGAATAATTAGTTTTATTTGCCATTTTAATCACAAGAACAACCAGATAATCTATGGAAGTTTGTTCGGTTTCACTATAATTTAGAAGCTTTTCTAATTAAGCGAAATGGCCCACAGTCAATATACTATGAAGTGTTTTAACAACGTCCAGAAAACCAAAATATGATCGGCAATTTAGCTACCATGACATCATCGGGATTTCATAATGAAATCATGATAATTTTTTATCTTTATAATCCCAACTAAATAGCTGCAAATTTTTGCTGCTATCGCGTCTTGATGACTTTGAATTGTTAGTTGGGATGTACATATTTAGGCTAAGACCGTATTTTTGCAATATATACTTAACAAATGTAACATTTTTTCTAGATCTTCATTGTTGGCCGCTAATAAGACCGCATCGTCTGCAAATCTTATATTGCTTAATATCTCACCATTAACCATTATCAATTTCACACAGTACATCATTAAATATATTTTCAGTGTAAACATTGAATAATAATGGCGATAAGATACACTCTTGATTTACGTCTCTCTTTATCTTTATGTTATTGGTTATTCCATCTAGTTTACTGACTACCGAAGTTTGTTTCCATTATAGATTCTAAATCAATCTGATGTCTTTACTGTCCAACCCTTTACTCTTAAGAAATTCGATCATTTTCGCATGGTGTAATCTGTTAAAAGCTTTTTCGAAAGCAATGAAGCACATATGCACATCGACATTGACATCACGACAACGTTGCAACAAGGTGTTGAACGTGAACAGTGCCTCACTAGTACCCAATGCCTTGCGAAACCCAAACTGCGTTTAGGATATGTCGATTTCAAGTTTTTTATAAATGCGTTTGTAAATAATTCTCAGCAGCAGTTTTGAGGAGTTGGTTATGAGACTTATCATTCTGTAGTCGTTGCATGCCTCCGTATTATTTTCTTTTGGTAGTATGAGAAACGTTGTATTCAACCATTCGATTTTTTAAATTTTATTTTTACTCTGCAGTATTATCTTTATAAATGCAGTTTGCAGCCACCACGCAGGGGCAATCTTGCTGGTTTATGTTAGTACCCTAAAACTCTCTACTAATTGACAATTAAAAACTAAACCCTTGAAAAAAATTGAATCAGGTCCTGGCTACTTATTGTGAAATTTACTAATGCAATTTTTCTCCCTCGTGCCTGTTGAAAATGTCTATTGTTCTTATATCTATCTAAAAGGATAGATGAGTAAAAGGACAAATATTTTTGGACGTAGAGAAACTTTTAAGATTTGATTTACAAATGACATAATTTGGACTTTGTGGGCCTTACAACTTATATAATAAATCACTTGAGAGGAACTTTTAAATAATTTCGTTGCTCTCGCAGTGAAGTTATTTAACACAACATTCTAAAATATATAGTACATTACATCCACAGGATTCTGCCTCCATGTCAATTTCAAACTAGGTTAGCTGGAAATGTATACATACAATATAATGTATATGTAAATATAGACTGCTGTGCCAAATCTGAGGTAGTTTTAATGTTGTACTAAAATAGGTCTCATGCGAGAAACTACTAATTTGAATAAAGTTAGAGTTTGGATACAGATGTATTTTAAAAATATTCTAAAATTTTTGCATATGCGTGGTGGCAGAACCTATTTATCAATCGCAATTTTTAATTTTCGATGGACCGAAAGTAGAAATATGAACAGGAGCGGTTGTATACTCGCATGACCTGCGTCTCGGTGAGTCATATTCCCTACGCGACCACTCGAACGTTTTCCAAGCTGAAGTTCTAACTAAAAACTGCTTGATAGAAATCTGAAAAAACATAGGGAGTTTGTAGATTTTCGTTGATAGCCAGCTGCTATCAAGACAGAGATCCTATGAAACAAAATCTAAACTAGTTAAAAAATGTAGACACATATACATATGAAGCAAGACACACAAATCATGCAGCCAATTGCGGCAAACACTTATTAAGACTATGCTGAAACTAATCGGCCTTCCTACTCGTATCTACCTTGGGGTACCCATGGATGATCTATATTGCTGTGGGGACGGAAAAAAAGTCACACATGAGCATCTAGTGTGTACTATTACTTGGAACATGACGTACTGAACGGTTTCTCGGCCCTTTCAAAGTTTAGCTTATAGAAGGTAAACTTTGAAAGGGCTTTTATTTTTAGCTTATAGAAGGTAAACTTTGAAAGGGTTTTTATTTTTAGATCTCGTTGACAAATTTAAATAGTTTATATATCACTTGGTAAATTAATTTTTGTGATCATAGATTTTTATTTTACATAATCTATAGACATTAAACTTTATATTAAATTATTGTGCCCATAGTTTAGTTTTATAATAAATTATTGTGCCCATACCGAAATATTAATTTAGATTTTATTCATTCTTCGTTGCTTTAAGGTTCTTCGTTGCATTCTTCGTTGCTTTAATTTTACTACTAATTTTAATGCTTCAAAATTAGTAGTAAAATTATGATTAATCAAGAATATGAAAAATTGTATGGATGGACTGATACGTGATACAAGAATTAGGTTTTTTTGTTCGTCTATCTTTCTTTATTTTTAAAAAATCTCTGCAATAAAGGAACTATCTCAATATATAAATCTCTGCAATAAAGGAACTATCTCAATATATAATTATCTCAATATATAAATGAGATTATTGTTATGAGATTTAGAGTACATAAAAAAAGTCCATTTATCAGATTTTTAATTTAAAACTAAAAAGAAATTTAACTTCAAGCATGCACAATTTTTTTTCCACTAAAAAATAATCATATTTAGCAACAAAAAAAAATCAAATAACTTACAAACAAAAATAAATTATAAAAAAACTGATTATCAAATTTCATTTTCAACATTTTCTCAATTTCTAAATTTCCTTTTTTAATTTGTTCACATGGAACATACTCGATCTAATAAAAAAATCTTTATTACATTTTATTTTTTATCACTTTAGGAACCCTATTTGTATTATCAATCACAATACAATAAAATTTAATTTGACAGACTATACGCGGATTAAAGCAATGATAACTTTCCAAATGTTTATTACTTTTAAAGTGTTTCTTTTCTTCCGTATTTTGAATATCATCCATAAAAATAAACATTATTGACGACCTTCAGCTACTTAAAACAGTCTGGATTTATTTACTTAGTATATTGTGACAAGGCATCTTAACAGCTCTTCAATTTTACTGCCCATAAAATGTCTGTTAAATTTGATTTTGGTGAGTTTTGATGTACCGCTTCCCTACCAATATACTTAAGACTATATATTCATATAAACCGTAAGTAAATACATAAAAACATTGCATATAATAACATTTTTGGGACAAAGAAGTTGTTATGTTTTGATGCGCGTAAATAAATCCATCAAACCACATTTTATGATATTTTTATTGACGAGAAGCATTTAAACGTTAGTGAATAAAAAATTAGAACTTAAAGCATATACATTTGTGAAAATAAAAATAAAAAAAAGATTCACACTTAGAAGATTTAACCCTCTATGGAATTGTTAAATTGCCCATCAATTTTTATGATACTATTATTTAGTTCGTAAAACATAAAATCAACAGTTGTTCAAATTAATTTTTTTTAAACATTTTTATTATGACATGATGTAAATATTTTGATTCGTGATAATCTACTTCATATCTTGAACATTTTTTCAAATTAGTATTTATATAAATAAATGTTGATGAGGTGGAGTCTGCTTGAAGTTTTTTTTATATATTATTCAGTATTAATTGTTTTATTTAAATATTTTAATTTGGTCATATTGCGTAACGAATATTTATGCTATTCTGTCCATAACTGGGGTTTTTTGCCAATTTGAAAGTGGTAATATGATTATGTTAATAAAAATGAGATGTTTTTGCTTTTATTAATGCGGAATTATATTCGATGATACAAAAAATCTATAATTGTGGAATTAATCTGAGCTCTTTTCCTTGTATATACCTTAGAAATAGCCTACAAGAGCAGGAATTTAGCAAAGATCTAATTTTTTCCAATTGGAAATTTCTAATATGATTATCCGTCTAATTGCTAATATAATTTGTCATTCCAAGTTTTAGTTCTGTGGGGTTAAAGTAACTTAGCAGCATAATGTAATAAGATCGATATGATAATCAGCATCATAAAATATTTTCTGTTATTTTACATAATGAAGTTGTAGTTCTTTTTTTGATTAACATACTCGTATTAAATGATAATCAAGAAGAGAAAAACTAGGTTAGGTTAAACTTTCGTATTATTTATTATATTGTGACCTGGTAAAGGTTCAATCTGTATAATTAGAGATATTATAATACTTCACCGTATTGAATATTTCCAGATGCTTTAAAAAAATCTTCATTATCATATCGATCTTATTACACGTAATTAGAAATTCCAAAACTCTTGTTTTAAATACAAATTGCAATATTAATTCGATTTTTGTTTTCTCTAAGTTTTGCCTTCAATTCATACACATTGTGGAGTATAATACTATTAATATTACTAATTATGTAGTATATTACTATAATTAATACTATTGTTTTTACTAATTATTTTATTAAAATTTTATTTTATTTTAAATTTTTGAATAAAAATTAAATTGTTAATCTTTTAAACGTTGAAAGTCAATATTTTATTGCTAATTTGTTTTTATTATATATTAAAAAACCTTAACGTATTTGATAAGATATGCTTCTGCCAGCAAAATCTTTTTACGCGCTTCTCATTCTTAATCTTACCACTTTTCTTCTAGCTCTTCCAAATTAAAATGACCTGTTGTTTTATAGTAAGTTTTTATAATTTATTTAATATACTTATAGTTTACTTTAGTTTATATTAACTCGAATTTATTTTACATATCACTTATTACATGATTAATTATTGAGTATTTCAACAACGGAACTGATTATTTAATTTATTAGTACTTTGGATAACCTACGGAAACTGACCAAAACCACTAGAAGTATTTATCGCTACTGATCTATATATCATTTGTTTACATCTTATTGTGAAGGTCATCTATACATTTGGTCCCTTTGTTCATTACTTTAATTATTTGTAGGCATCCCAAAATATGTTGTGTAAGTTGGTGTGGTAATTTATATGTTGATTGTAGTTTTATTTCTAATTATTGCGTTGGTTATTTTTAGTTCGCAACATTTATTTCATGAAGAGAGTCGCATTAATTAGTTGCTTAAAATATTAATATTATATAATGAGTTAACATTACTAATTAAAATAACTAATTTCTTAATTCTTAATAATATAATTTTCAGACTTAATAATGTTGAAATTGATTCTTGTTTAAATATTAAGCGCTTAGAATTAACTTGTTAATCTGTTTATTTTGAATCAAAATTTTGTGGCACAATATTCACCAATAAATATAAAGTTTCTTTATAGTAAATTAGCATATATTTTTTTCACCCGGTGGAACAGATCAAATGAGAAAAAATGAATATGATAATAAAAGGATAATGCTTAGTGTTTTGTAGCGTTTCGGAAAAATATTATATGCTCAGCTATAAAATTTGATACATGATTTAAAACATAAAGTGATTTAATTGTATTTATTTTAGTACTCAATCAAAAAAATATTACTTATTTTCATTCAAAAAATGGGTCATAAAATATAAAATGCTGTAATTTTACATTACAGCATTTTATATTTTATGATTTCGATATTGTACTCTGATTCTGCTTAGCAGTAATTAAATTTTAAATTAATTATATGTGTTATTTACAAGTTTTACTTTTTCTTGCACATTGCAACAGAAAATTTCTCAATTTATTTGTGTAAATGTATAAAGATGAAAAGTTTAGTATTGTAGTTATTTACTAAGTTTTAATTTAACTCTCCAGGTAATTTTGACATGTTTTCATATTTTATATACTATGTTAATTAGATTCAGTCAAATATGATTATAAAGTCTATTTTACGTATATAAATATGTAAATATTGTTAATTTATATACAACTTAATTCAATGCTGATTTTCAGATTCGATAAATATATAAATGTTTAAATATCTTTTATAAAACTTCATAGATGGGAAAACGAACTGTGCCGCAATACCAAAACTTTATAAAATAATTTACTTTTTTTATACAAAAAAGCTATAAATTATACCGCGCTCAATATTGTTTCAGATCATAAATCACGGGTAAATTTTCATATATATGGCCATTTCTAAGCTTCTAGTTAGTTTATGTATTCCCGGACAGTATGTTTGGAAAAACTGAATACATTTGCTGGTGTCTATCTGGATTTTTATTTATAAACTTTTATAAATACATACATATTTTTAAAAAAAACATATGTTTTTATATGCATGTAGGTATATGGCAGAATAACACTCTATCTTGTGAACATACACAGATTTCGATATAAATAATAATTACAAAAAAAGTACGTCTGCAAAATTGAATATTAATTTGATTCATGGAAAATATGATAATTGGAAAATGACAATTGTTATGAAAGCCATTGATGTGAAATTTTGTATATTTTTTTTAACTATAATAAATAAATGATTCGAATGATAAATTAGAATAATAAATAAGTAAATTATGTTGCGAAAAAAATTATTAATAATAAAAATTATTAAAAATAGATTTCAAAATTTTGAATTCATTTTTTAAGGTGAATTTATAAAATATTTTTTTCCTATATACGATATAAATTTTAACTTTTTCGACGATATAAACTTTAACTTTTTAATTTAAATCACCAATAATAATTTGCGGAATTCCTTAACTATTTCCTAAATTTCTTTTATAAAACTTCATAGATGGGAAAACGCACTGCGCCGCAATACCAAAACTTTATAAAATAATTTACTTTTTTTATAGAAAAAAGCTATAAATTATACCGTAAATTACCTCGTTACAGAACTCAGGCATTATGATTTTTAACTCATACTAGATACTACTCATGCAATATTGGGTGACTTTTTATGTACAAAATCGTAAATGTAATTCATATTCATATGGTATTTAGTTCACTTACAGATTAAAAAATCTTATTGATACCATGTCTTTAGGTTTCAAATCAAAAATATACGGAGAATAATAAAGCTAAGAATTTAATTGATAAATAGACCACGTAATTATCCGAGAATTTAATTTCAATTAATAAAGTTTTCCGCATTCAACATACAAAATTCTTTTATTTTTGGAAAATATACCTTTTTATTGTAAGTTTTTCAGATAAGACGACATCAACGATTAAGAATCGAAAGATTACAATGATAAATTTTCGCAATATACGTAAATCATTTTTATACTATTTGTTTACCTCCTCTTTAATTATAAATTTTATTATTTCGAAATCATAAATAAATAACTAATAAAATAAATTTGTGGAGTTGCCAAAACTGAATTTGATTGAAGATTAATAATAATTTACTATGAATATTATGGAAAAAAAACCCCTGGTGTACAAAATGATAAATATGAAAATTTAAAAAATAATCGATGCATTGTTTTGTTTTTTTGTTTTTAGTTACAATGGATATTTCCCTCTATGTATATATGTATATGCAAAAATTGCTTAAGTGTACGTATCTTTATGATATGAAATTTCATGCAAAATAAACGTGCTTTATGAATATATTATATAGATATGCGCACATACTATATAAAATGTAAATATGTAAACAAAAATTTAAATTTATATTCGATGTAAAGATAAAGCCTGTCGGAATTGTCTCAAAAAAATTACATTTTAAATACTCGAATGACAGTATCTGAACAAATCTTTTTCAATGAAATATGTTTACGTATTTGTTACTATATAACAAATTTTATTACTATAAATTAATAATTATGGTTATTCTATGTATATTATTTTTCAATTAGAATTTAGAAATTTTAATGGAGAAATGTATTTTTTTCAGTTTTATGAAGAAATTTATTTATGTATGTATATATAAAAATTGAAATTAATGCCAAATAAATTTTTATTCTTTATAGCATATAATTGGATTTTGTAATTTTTATTTAATTATATCAATATCTCATAATAGTTGTTCACTATATGGTTCAGTAATGAAGACTTTTGAAATGATGAAGGCATTTTAATAAAATGTATTATTAACATTGTATAATCTTTCGTATATGTAATTATAAAATTTTACAGAATTTTTTAAATGTAAAAAAAACAAAATTTATTGATTAAAATTTAAGTCTACAATTTCTAGATTTTGTAGCTATTTTTCTTTCAATTTTAATATAATATTTGAATATTACATATATGTATACATATATATATATTTTACCATCCAGATTGTGACAATATTAATCTAATTTTATCCAAATTTTCTGTACAAACAATTATGATATATGACGGCCAACAATATTTACTTCAAAAAATGACAGGAGCAATATATATCTTTCTGCAGAACAATAATAAATGCAAATGTACAACGAAACTATTCAAAATGTAAAATATAATAAATATGCTATATACTGTATATAACAATTCAAAAATTTGGAACAAATTTTTTATTATGGTTGTAAATCAAAATATGTAAATTGAACACATTTTATACTTTGTAACTAAATTTTACTTATAAATATTTAAAAAAGATTTATAATTGGTATTCATAAAAAATAGTCATCTGGAATTATAATTTTTAGAAATTGGAAATTTCGTTGAGCATAATTGAAATAGGAATTGAAGTTTCATTTTTTATTAAATTAATGCTGCAAATAATTTTTTTTTAATAAGTTAAATAAACAAATTATTTAACGTATATGATATAGTAATAAAAGATATATCTATTTATTTTGGTTATAATATAGCAGATTCATTAATTAAACAATAAGCAATAAAAATCTTCGTAAGGCAAAATTATTTATTCAGACAAAAGTAAATTAACGATCATAAATATATATTGTAGGAATGCAATCTCCTCCACAAGCAAGCAAAACATACAATAAATTTAACCTAAATTCTCTTCTTCTCTTTGAACAATCTGAAATATACAGTTTATAGCTGCATTGAATTTTATATTTATGGGTTTCGATTTTGCGTAAAATGATTGATGAATTAACTGATTGAAGAGCTTAACGATTTATACTCTCTTGAATAAATATGACGGGAGCGCGCGAGTTATGAATGTTTGTGGGGTCTTTATATATTGGGTGTCGTTTTTTCTCACAACAAAATAAAATATAAATCACGTGCTCGCGAATTAATGAGGGTGAATTAATATAGGTAATAATTGAAGATATAGAAATATTTTTGAGTTTTTCTTTTGAATAATTTTAATATATTATTATTCGCGTGCCCATAGATAATTTTTACAATTAGGCGCCGTTTAACAAATAATATTATTCCATTATATTTACTGGTGTTTAATTTGAAAAAAATCATAATATATAACAGAATAAATAATTTTATTGCTAAATTGATAAATTATACACGAATGCATAATCACTTTGTAATACATATTGTTAATTTAAAAATCTTTTAGCAATTTTGATTGCTACTTTAATGATTCACTTTGTGGCTTAGGGTTTCATAGAGGTATATTGCTTTTTTTTTAGATAATTGCACAAAGAGTTATTTCAGAAGCAGAGCTAAGTTTAAAAGTAATTAATAATTTTAATATTATGATTTCAGTCAAAAGAGTAATTGTGGTTCAAACATTCAACAATCCTTCAATCATAGAAAAGAGTAAACTTCTCTGATCATTTCACTTGGTGAAAGCTTATACAGAATTACTAAGTTCTAATTGAAAAGTTTTACATAATTAATAGTGTTTATTTTTAATTTTAAGGCATTACAAACGACTTTAATTCTTAAAATATTTATAAAATGGCAACAAAATCAATAAAATTTCACAAAAAGTTTGAGAATTTGAAACATTAGTAATATAATGTACTGAGTAAAATGGATTAAATTAAAAATATTAATTACTAATATGTTGCATGTTTAGAAAAATATGAAATATAGGATTAAAATTTACGTTATGTATATTGCAAATGTCAATATATATTACAATATTTTAAAATATTTCTATTAGCACCGCGAAAGTTTAGTTTTTACAAATATTAAAAATAAGTGTTTAATTAAATGGAATCGTATGGCTTGAAAAGACGATACTTATTATATCAATACGATTAGTGCTTTTTAATATTATTTTTAATCGGAATAAATATGAATTATTAAGTACATATATATATTTTGATGAAATAAAAGTTTAGAATAATGGTTGCATATATTCCTCATTTTAAAATATAAGATTTTTACTTAATTTTAACACAAAATAAACCCTTACGATAGTGCATTTAAAAACTATTCTACGAATCACTTAAAACTTAAAATAACAAAAAATAAATACACACAATGGTAAAGGATTTCGGTATGATAACTAAGTTTTTAAAAATTAACACTTTTCATTGTAACTTATAAAAACTAATTAAAACTTTTAGCCTTAAAAGTATTATTCTTTCTATATACCAATTAGTCAATAAATGTTATGTATTTAAATCACTAAATATGTCGCGTTTTAGTTTAAGAGGCTATAATTAAGTTGTTAATGACTTTAAAGAATATGATGATATCAAATATGTTATCGTTGTGGAGATATTAATATACATATTGAATATTTCTAATTCGCTATACCGTCGGTGTAACAAAGAAGATGTAATTTACATATTGTAAAACAAAATGTTTCAGGATTTAAAAATAAATTGTTTTAAATTCTATTATATATTTTTTATATATATATATGGTTCACTTTGGTACGGAGTTTATTAATTGAAAGGCTATTTTGAAAAAAAAAATGTGTAAAAAATAATCCATAAAAAATACTATTTTATAAATAATTTATGATTAAGTTTAATAAAGAAATTGTTTCACTAAAAATACAAAATATATTTATAGATATATATGTATATATATATAAATATATATCTGGTATAAAAAGTGTCGGAAAATAGTTTATGATGTCGTATACATGCATTTCAGTGCAAATACTGTAAATACCATTCTATACATAATTTGCCCCGCCGGTCATGTCTAAAATGCTGAGTACTACATAAAATTATAAAACTATAAATAGTCATACTTCATAAATCACAACAGTTTTTTTTCCTATTTACTACTCCATATAAATCGTTCTTACTTCTCCATATTTGCATCATATTTATATTTAACAAAATATAATGGGTTCAGTTCAGGTATCATGCACTACAAAACAACACATATAATTACTACATAGAAAACTACAAAATGATAAAACTACAATTTACGTTATACTTTTTTTTTATTCAGCTAACATTAATTTTCCGAAAATATGTTCTCTTCCCCTGATTAAATGAAAAAACCCATTAAAATGGTTTATGAGCTGTTGCTTTCCCACTTGCGCACATTCTCTTTTAACAAGTCCTGCCTCTTCGCACGAATGGTTTATGACTTCAACCAATGCTTTATTACTTTTTCTCCTTAGTTTATGTTTTCTCTGCTATTTCCATTCATTCATATATTTTCAGCAGAGAGTATTAAAATTTATGTGATGTGCGATTGTGTATGTTTTTTATTTTATTATACGGAGAAAGTCATAAACTAAAAACAAGTGTAATAAGGACAGTCAACAGGCAATAAGTCTCCGCCTTTTCGGTGGCTCTTCAGACATCGCCATCATTTCTAATTTCCAAATAACCATCATAATAATTTCGCACAATCATTAGATGTCAGATTATATACTGACAATTATATTGCCACAAAAAGAAAATTCGTTATAGTTTATAATATAATTTCGTATTATTTCAAAAATATCTTTATGGAAATTTAATGGACAGGTGGTTTTTGGAATAATAAACTAATTTAATATGCTCGAAATATGATTTCTTTGCTAATTAAAAATGTTTTATTAATTTTCATATGAATGCTATTTCTTTCTCCTTTTGCAGAAAAATTTGTAAATACCGCTGGAAATTTTGGGAATGGTTGGTTAATGGATTATAATTTGAAAATGTCTCTATTTTGTTTCTGAATTTTCGATTATTTGATATCGTAATGAACTTGTAAAAACAATAAATTATAACTTGTATGCGGAGAAATATATCATTATGTTTTAAAAATATTGCGCCTTAGATTTAATATAATTCATTTGGTGTGGTAGAGCTACTATAACTTAATTATGTTGTTTCTTCAATGGCGTAACAGCCCAAATTGGGCCCAAGTCTCTCACTAAGACTTACTAAACATTCTATTGCAATTTTGACCTAGTAATTTTATATGGATTGAACCGTAAATTTCTTTATAGTGAAGAAACTTTCATTGCAATATGCTAACGGCTTAGTAAGAAATTTGAATAAATGAATTAGTAAGACATTTATTGTTATAATTTTTTTCAGTCTTAAATTACATTTTAGTGTAATTTATTATTACTGCTCCTCAGTTATTTTTAAAGCTGAGTAAACTTACACCAACATCGATGCTTGGGGCGGGTGTCGAACCCAAAACCTACCGCACCGCAGTACTCTACCAGAGCCGATCTTGAATTACATCGTTAATATGTTTAAAATACATATATGTAGTTAAAATTTTCGAAGAAAAGACTAAAAAGTTTTACTTTTATTACGGTGTATAGCTTTCCCTATATTTTCAGGCAAATCAGTATAAAATAATCGAATTAAATTATTTCAGTATAAAAATAAAATTTAAAATATACAAAAAAAAATTCAAACTAAAGTGCTATAGAAAAACTTTACTCAAATATTATAATTTTGTGGTATAATGTGAACTGAAAGATTAAAAATTTCCAATTATAATTTAGGTTATATTTTGTAAGTTTCGGAAAACAATTATTCACAAATATTAATCAATATAATAGTCCATATTAGATTACTCAACTTATAAGCATTATTATCGCTTATTATAAACACTAACATCCCTTGTTTTTATTCATTATAATAATATAAAACTAATATTTTTTTCATTACCGCTCTTGGGGGCATAGGAGTTCATCTTGTTTTGTTTTTAGCTGTTCTTTTTGCTTCGTCCCACATAGGTTGGCATCTTTCAAGTTCTAGGAATACTGAGTTTTTCATTTGATCTAATATGCATTCTTTACTTGTCAAGTTCCTGAGTTTGATCAGTATGCATTCTTTACTTGTCAAGTTCCAGAGATTTATATTGGAGATTTTGTTGGGCCAGAATATTCTATATATTTTGCTAATATTCTATAGACTTGTTTGATGAAGAGTTTTAACCATCGCGTTCTAGATTAATAAAGTTTCAGATCAGTACACCAGGGTGGATTTCACAAATTCGTTAAATATCCTAAGCTTTGTTGTTTTGGACAAGCGATTACTGTCCTCAATTGTGCGAAGATTGGTTAAGCTATGTTGTTTGTGCGTCACAACTGCTTCAACGCAACCGTAAATTGTAGTTGGTATACTTCGCAAGTAGCAGAAGCCATTTACAAAGTCGACTGGTTGTTGTTTTATAACGATGTGCCGATTACTGTTATTGCTAAATCTCATGGGCATATTTTCTCGATATTTATCTTCAGTCGGCATTGCTAGCTAATCTTTCGAGTTGTTCAACTTTGGCTTGAATATCCCTGACTCTCTGTGATGGCAGACTAATGTCATTGGCATAATCTAGGTCATCGAGTTGATGTTATGCCCCGTGTTTCCGAAATCTCGTCCATGGTTACATCAAACACAATTGTGAATAGCATGGTGATAGTGGACAACCTTGTTTTACGTCGTCGTTGGTGATGAATGATTAACTGATGATCCCCTTGTGAAGAACAGCTAATTCTGAATCTATACGCACCTCTAAATATAACGTTAATTAATTCTTAGTTATTGCTAAAACTGATGTATACAAAATCAACGAAATACAAAATTTATTTTTTATTTTTTAAAACAACCCGAAAAAACATTGAACTAAGCCAAAGTATAACAATATTTCTTTAGAAATTTTATATTGATAAGTGTTGTCCTCTTTTTGAAAAATGAAACACCTTAATATTCATCTTAATGGCTTTTCTCAACATGGTGGCCATTAAATGTGATATTTATTAATTGCGGTATACGTAAGACAAATTACAAGTTTTGTGATATATAACGACTAAAATGGAAATATTATTCTAAGAACAGAAACTAAATTAACAACAACATTTTTATTTATATTTATATGTATGTATAAAGATTTTGGTAAAAATATGTAAATATCAGATTATTTATTTTTCGTGATTCTACAAGGGCCGCGAAAATGATACGTTTGATTATTCGAGCTAATTAATTTTAGTAATTTGTTAGGATTTTTTAGAAATATCCATAGTTACTAAATTGGTACGTGTAAACTTATATATGCTAATAAAGCTATTAAATATATAAATAAAAAATGGGAAATATAGTACATATATATATAAATAAAAAAAAGACTGTAAAAATAATATAAAACGGTTTCAGTTTTATTTATCGATTTTATTATAATATATACTGATAATATTGACTATGTAAATATTTTTAATCATCAATCATTAGCAAAAACTAGAATTCACTGGTTTACAATGAAAATAAAAATAGGAGATCTTATTTACATAATTCTCTTTAATTAAGACATCAATTCATATTCATTGACATAACTACGAATTCTAAAAGTGTTAAATCTTACATTATAAAATTAAAATACAATATTATCGCATTTTTTTAAAAATAAAGTTATATAATTTAATAAATAAATATGGAATAATTTTTGAGATTTAGAAAAAACGGAAGGAAGAAATAAGATTTGAAAAATAAGAATATAAAATTAGTGGTTATTCTTCCAAAATTAATATTTGTATTCTTAGATATAAGTGAAATTCTTATATAAAGTAGGTTTTAAATTAATTATAACTCATAATAAATTCGAAAATATAGAAATACACAAGTAATTAGTTATTGTATATTTGGAAAAAGATTTTATGAAAAATATGTGAATATCAGATTCTTATATAGTTTTCTCTATATTTTTAGTATGAATCACCAAAAAATATCTTTAATTTTTGTAGAACTAACCACACAAATATTGAAACGCTCAATGGTTTCCAATTTTTATATATTTTTCAGAAAAAAAAAACACAATTTCTCAGCTTATTATCATATAAATGAGCCGTGCAACATAATATTGCAATATTTTTCTATATTTTGGCAAATAAACCTAAATATATTTTTATTTTATTTTTTTTTTTACATTAAACTATAATACAAGCATATATGGATTTATAATGAAAACTATTTTTATTTTGTAATTTATAGACAAAGTTAATGTTCTCATATATATTGAATTATTATTAAGTTAGATATTCTTGCATCATATATTATTTTGGAATAAATATATAATTTTATAGTATATGAAATATAATTTTAAGTATATACATAAATTTAAATTATAAAAAAATGTAAGCTTCATGATCACAATATGTTTTTTTTTTTTGGCGATTAAAAGAAAATGGCATGTTTTTATCGAAAATATTTTTCATTTCTTTAAAGTAAAGAATTTGAATTTCGTTATTTGCATATAAAATATCATATAAATTAGATTGAAAATGGAAGATGGTCATACCAAAGAATAACTAACAAAAAACCATCATAAATCGTTCTTCCATCTGTATTATTACTACACATAAATCATTATGTCTCACTGTAAAATATATATTTTTTTTGTTGTTAATATATATATCTCGCTTGGAGTACTTATGACTGCTATACTTTATAATAATGTGTTATTATTTTTATATACATATACGCAAAAATGTAGAAAATGCTGTTAATTTTTATATAATACATATATGCCTAATAATATATTGACAAATATTTTATTACACATGCGGTTATAAAGAAAATCACTTATACGTAAATGAAATTTTTCTAATATGAAACTTTAAATTTTCAAATTGTAAGATAGGAAAAGTCCCTTTTAAAAGTTGCATAGATTCTTGACTTTTTAGTATTGTATGCTTTAAAGTTTTAAAATATAATTATTTAACAGCTTCCGAACAAGGTGTCAAATAAAATTGAAAATATATGTACAAAATATTACTTAAAAAATTAAAAATATATGTACATATATACTTGAAAAATTCTGTGTAAGAACTATTCCACTGTTTTGAAGACCGGTCCTTTTAGCATTTTCGAAGACAAGTCCTTGAAAAACTTCATGTGTCCATGGCTCTATTTTTTTTTTTTTACTTTGTATACTTTTTGATTGGTTCTGTTTTACGTCTTGTGGCATGTTCAATATTTTCTAAAAAAAAAATCTGTTATTATAGTCACCACTACTCCGACCATTACTACAAAATACTACAAAACTAAAACATTATAGTCCAACAGAGAAATTATGGACAGCTATAGTTTTATTTTAATTATTAATAATTTTAAAAAAAACTATAGTTAAAATTAATTTTTGTAAGTTATTAAACTTTTATTACAATTAGTTTAAATAAAATTTTAAAAAAATTTTAAAAATTATCAGAAAAATTCAAAAAATTTCTTTATTAAAAGTGGTTAGTTATAACGTTTGTATCTATTTTGAAAAAAATGTTTATCTGCTGTGATATATTCAGAAAATACTTCAATGTGACATAAGTAAACTACCAATTCCGATTAGCAGATCTTTTCCAAAAGTTGAGAAAATTTAGATATTTGAAGCTTACATTATGATTATTAAAAAGAATTTTTTAATAATCAGTTATACTAAACTGGGTATACATGTATCCACTGAGTGATAGACTGTTAATTAAGTACATATAGGTATTATTAAGAAATGTATTTCAGGGTGTTAATTTATGTTTCAGAGAGCCTAATTAGAGGTTTTGTTACAAAGTAAATTTTAGTGCGATTACAATACCTCTTTTTCTATATGCATATTTGCAACGGTCGCCGGTCGGTAATCAAAAAAAAAATAATAATTGAAATTATTATAAAAATATAAAACTGGGATACATTAAAATTATTGTAAATGTTGCACTTATATAATGGGCAGTGGTACTATTTGATATACACTTATATTATTTAGAGAAAAAATTTAGAAAAACTATGCAAATTACTGCACATTTATTTAAAAAAGTTAATCTACTTACATTTCTACACTCCACATATTCTATTGTAAAAAAGTAAATATTGAATCGACAAAAATATATGCAGAAACTCGACCTCTGAAAAGTCTGCAAAAGTTGGAAACTATAATAGAATATTTTGATGCCACTGAATGAAAATATTGAAAATTTAAATAACTTTTAGTGCCGTCAAATAAATTAACTAACAATTTTAAAAAAAATATTAATTACACAATTGCTATATTATAACATAAACATTTGATCATTCGATATATTTTTGCGATGAAGTTATAATTGACTCTGATGTGAAGTAAGCTCATTCACTCGTATTTTCATTCATTACGATTTTACTCATATTCAATAGAAATTACATTCAAAATTTTGCCTTACAGTTACAAATCTAATATGCACGAATTAATATTTTATGAAAATTATTTATTATATTTGTTATCGCATTTTAAATTATTATGTACAACAATAAATAAATATAAATTAATTTATATAAAAACCGTCAATTAAGTATATGTATTACATATTAAGAAATTTTTTATAATATAATTGGGTATAGAGTTGCCTAAACCGTACCACTTTTCAGTGTTCTGATATTTAGAAATAATTAATAAAAGATTTCTATTTTTTAATAAATTCAAACTTAGCTTTTTTAATAATTTTCTATTCTGATATTAAGAAATAAAACTGATTTTTATTAAAAGAAAAAGTGGTATTCTGCAAATGCATAAATAGAAAATTATTTAGTTTTGCAATCGCAATAAAATGACATGATTTTGGCGAGTTTACTAAACTTTCACTGCAATATAATATTGCAAACAGAAGTAATATATAATAGAAATAATATTAGGTCGTCGGATATTTTAAACTAATTCTTTCATTTTCGATTTTTTTGTTACTTATGCCTTATGACATAAAATTAAATTAAAATATTAAGTTGCTTTCATTGCTTCATTTAGATGCTATCGCCAATAAATACGAAAGTATACTGAAATTTACCTAACTTTGGAAAGTCTACACAGTTCTATGCGTTCTTCATCGTACGGATAGGGAAATAAATCCATATCGCAAAAAAATATTATATCCAAATTTACAAATATATGGTCGTATATAGTTTAAAGGTATTAGTAATACTTCAAAGTCAAATTAGTTAATGTGCTTTATTAAAAATTGAAGTACACTATTTGAATTAACTCAACCGACAATAATACATTTCTTTGGAGAAAAATAGCAGTGGATTATATAATAAGTTTAACAATTTACATTAGTATAACGAAATTGTTCTCCTTACGTAATATAAAATAATAAATATAATTTTTGGGTTAAAAATATCAATCATAATATATTTCATTACAACTTGGTTATAGTTTAATTTAAAAATTAATTTATTTCGGAAAACTGACACAAACTAAATATCCATATAATAAGGTCATAAATCAATTTATTTCTGTAAATTTGCCGCCGCTAAATATATACATTTTCTGTATATTAAAATCATAATCTAACAAAATAAATTTTATTCTGGAATGAAAATATTTTCATTTCTCTCTGAATAAAATATGTAACTTTTACCATTTTATACTAATAATTCGTATATACAAAAATTTTCGAAGCGCATATATGACCACATTTTCTACACTTAAAGACATAGAGATAAATTGTTATCAAATAATTACGGTTAAGGCAATTAGTCAATTATAGACCAGTAAGGGAAATTATTAATTATGTCGCTGCCCCATAGGACTTACGTAGATAAAGTCTATTTTTATTTTATACATATATATATAATACAATTTTTGTTCGTATTTGATAATGTTTTTTTATAAACTTTATAGTGTAAAGATACAGAATATTATGTTCCTATTATATTAATAAATTAAATATGAAATTAAATTTTAAGCTGATAAAAAATTTAAAACAAATAATGACTGTTAAAAATAATAATTAAATAAATTATTTCTTTGGATGTTTCGTAAATAACCTATTTTTACTAAACGCCCTATATTATTTTAACATTAATAAATATATGCAAAATAGTGAAAGTAAAATAATCATAGATAAAATAGTCAAATAACATTATTCGAAAACTTTTACTTTATATTTTATTATAAAAACAAATAATTATTTAAAAATTGAAGTAGTAACAGTATCTTCTCATCAATTGCCAATAACAACACTGTTAATGTGTTGTTATTAATATTTTTGAATAGTTCTTAAAACTATATCAATAAATATAATAAATATTTTCATTATAAAAATGTTTAATTATTATATTCTAGTTGATAACATATCATAAAATAATTACATTCAATATAGCCTTATTTCAAAAAAACGCCACTACTTCTGAATTCCTTTATAAATGTAATCAAGTACGTTTCAAGAAATATTAAATCTATTATTTCAGTAAATAGTAAAATAAACCTTAATGATATTGAATAAATTTTCTGTGAAGAATTAAGCTATAGTAGTTCATTTATAATAACGTTTATATAGAATACATAAGTTTCTTTTATGATTAATCTACAACATTATGAACTGTATTTTTTTTTAATTAATAACAAGTTGTAAATTTCATAATTGAATTTTAATTTACAAATTTTAACTACTAAATTACATTTAGTAAATATTTTCCGTCATATTTTCAATTTATGCAGAACATTATATAAACATACATATTTATATAATATATATAAGTATTTATTTGTAATGTAAGGAAAATAATCATGTTCACTATATTATTACTTTGCCATAAGATTAATCCATCTACGTTGGCCTAACTATTTTCATTATTTCTTTTTTTTTTTTTTTTTTTTGAAACCTGAAAAAGAACTCGTAATTCATTTGTGTCGAGTTCGGTCAAAGGTGTGATTCCAATGGACCGTTTCATATTTTTAACAAGCATCACACAGGGTTGAAAATGATTTGGCTCTTGTTTTTTTTATATATAATTTTTGTTTTTATAATCTGAACTGAGATCTTTCTTCTTTTTTTTTTTTCATTTTAAAATATGTATTTAAGTTTGTTTTATATATATTTATTAAAAAAAAATATGTGAGGCATATTATATGCGGTGAACAACGAAGTTGAAAAAAAAAAGTTGACGGTAATAAATCTTAAGTTAAAATGTTTTTCAGAAAACAAAAAAAAAAATTCTGATTTATATTATTTTTTTGGATCATGAAGCTACAAAACAACAATAAAATATGTGTAGTTGTATAGTATATACTAAATACCTTTTTTTCAGAAATCACTCTTGAGGCAAGAATTTTATTTTCAAAAATAATATGCATTTTAATTATATATGTATGGAAATATAAAAAGTAATATCAAAAGTTTTAAAGTTAAAAATCTCAGAATATAAGCAAAGACATTATATAGTCTCAGATTGTGATTATCTATGATTGTGTTTGTTTTAACATATTATGGAGTTATGTTAATTTTTGATATATTAAATAATTTTTTTTTTTCAAGATAAAAAATTTTCATCCCCGATAATATTATAATTATTAAAAATTTGGTAAGATTTCTTTTATTAAATATTAAAATAGAAATTTAAGAGTTTGTTAAAAGTACTACTAAAAAAAGGTAATGCATTAACTTAATTATATATAAAATAATATTACAAAAATTTTTATACCCACATAATAACACGAATGTTAAGTTGCATAAGTATCGCATTATTCGAGTATTTAATTGTATTTATATTTCTTTGAAATTAATGTTGATCAAAACTTCAGAATAATTGAGTGTATATTATATAAAATACAATTTTAGAGATAATAAAAATCTTTATATACTTCGTTCAGATTACTTATCGAATATTATGGACTTATACCTATAAATCATTAAAAATTTACTTCAAGAATTACCTGTAACATTAAAAAGTTGCTTTACAAATAACAAGTACAAAAAAAATTATTGAAAATTTTTGACAAAATAATTAAAATATGCTAAATGAGGTATTAAGATAAATGTCACAATTATTACTTTAAGTTAAATAAATTTTAATATAAAATTAAATAAATATATCGAACTAAAACAATATTAAGTATTGATTATAGAAAGTGACATTTATAAAAAAAACATATACCATCCGTTATAGAAAAAACTGTATGCCTCATTATTTTATCTTACAAAATTAAGTTTATATTAATCAGAGTAACATAGTTTGAATTCAGGTTTAGCATTTTTTTTAGTTTCAATAAATCATTATATGAATAAAGATTACCTGGGTTTAAAATTATAAAAGAAAATTGTATCGTAATCATACAGGGTGTGCCCAATTCTCTAAATAATTTTTTTTCGTGATATTTGTCAGAAATTAATCATGTTTCTGTTTACTGTAGTGTTATATGATAGCATTCTTTGTTAGGGTTATAAATTTAAATAAATTGTCATTAAGAAAAAACCATTTAAGGTAAAATTTGTGACGGTTGAAATCTTCTCTGAATCTTTGTGCATAATGAAACATTTTTTTTTTTAATTTTAGTAGTATTTTGGTAAATTAATATTGCGATATCAAAAAATAAAATAATATCTAAGAAAGATATATTTATATATTTAAACAATGATGCAATTTTTATAATTTTTTAAGAAGAAAATTATAGAAAAATAAAATTGGATTTTTATTTCTTTAACGTTGATTATTATAATAAAAATCATTTATTATAAACAACAAATGAAAGAAGACATCCATTTCAAGATTTTTCAAGCATTATCTTCAAATACTTCCAAAATAACCGTAATTGATCTTCTTTATAACATATTCATAACTGATAATTGAAATAAATTTAGTGATTATTTTAATAAATTATTAAATATCATAAAATCCATAAAGTTTTTCCAAAAATTTGTACATTTTACTTTCGAGGAGCATTTTTTTAAAAAAGACAAAGTTATTAAATTCATCAGAAAAGGAAAATTTAGGAATTAAAAAGTTTATTGCTATAGTAATAAATGGCGAATTTTGCATTTTTTAAGAAAAAACAAACATCTAATAAATACACGTGTAACCTGATGTTGCCGGTTCAAAACGAAAAAAGTTGTATAATATAGAAGTAGGCCGATCTTAAAATGCAATATTCCACAAGTGGATGAAAGTAAACTAAGTATATAAGATTAGTTTTGAATAAAGTAATGATTTATTATAAAAATAAATTTAAAATTGTTCTAATTAAATAAAAATGATTGAATTAAGTATAACACTATACTACTTTATCTTTGGTATGGGCAGTTTACTGCTGGCGTCATACAAATCTGTTACCCTTTTATTGTCTTACAAACTATTACTTTCAGTTTTGACATGATTATAAGAATATAAATAAATTAACAATAATGTTATGTAATACATACTATTATTAATTTTTCAATTATTAATTTTTAAATTATTTATGGCAAAACGAATAAAATATTATGTATCCGAATTTGAAAAAACTTTATTATATACATGAGAAACATCATTTTAATTTTAAATAAAATTTGGCATCTATTCCTCTCTTTTTTTAAGGAGAACAAGCTAAACAGTAAATAAGACATACTTAAAAATAATTAATTCTAATTTTAAAAAGAAAAACCTAATTAGAATTGAAAAAATACCTCTTAAACATCAAGTTAATTAAATTTAAATTATGACGAAATAATGATTTGTATTAAATATTCATCACAATTTTGTCTAAATATTATAATATTAATTTTAAAATTAAATGATTTCGCAACTTCAATAGATAATTGTCTAGGGGCCTTTACTTTTACGGTATATATTAAAATACCGAAAAGATACGACCATTAGGTTAAGAATTTGAATATGTTCTTCAAAAATATACACACAAAAAAAATAAATAAATATTCAAAAAGCTAGGATACTTTACTTGTAAACCGTTACGAACTTTTTTCACCCGCATATTCAACGATATTTATGTCTTTCATAAATTCATTAATAAATATAATTTCTTGAAATACATATATATATATATACATGGACTATTTATGTAGATATATACCTGTTCTCTCTGTTTATGAATACTTTTATGTATATATTAACTAAATATATATATATATACCCAAAAAGCAAGAAAATACGAGCATGGAATAAATATAAAGGTTTTTTTTATCGAAAAATGTTTGCACAAAAAAAAGAGCCTTGGGGGTACAAAGATATAGTATGAAGGATTACATGGTGATTTATATGGGATTCAAAAGAAATATGGCTAGAGTGTGTCGGCAATTTTTATTGGAGCATTTTAAAAGGCACAAGTAAGATGTTCAGAATTCTTGTCGAGGAAAAAATATTTATTATTACATTATCACTTGTTCTTTTTTTTTTTTTTTTGCAGATATAAGTATATTTGGTGGATTTTAGCGCATCATGCTGATATTTTTCATATTTTGTTTTAAAAAGCAAAAGGACAACACAATAATTACATTCAATTTCAATAATGTTTAATATAAAAAAAATATGACGAATATATAAATTACGAACGAATAAATAATTTTGCGGTGTGATTTTAAATTTTGTTAAAAATTTTGTACTATTAACTTATTTCTTAAATGTACGGTATTCAACTGTTTTCTATTAAAATAGGTTATAGATTCATATGTTTTTATTACCTTAAAAGAATTAAATTATTTCCATGAAATTAATTGACTTATTGTTTCGAAAATGTAAATTTTCGAATATGTCTCCATTAATGTTTTTCTATTACAGGAACTGAAATTGTAATTTAAATATATTTCCAATTTATAATAGTAAATAAAAAAACACCGCATTTAGTAATAATAATACATTTTTTTGTGTTTATTTATGTATTTGCCAGAACATATATATTTTCGTATGCCACTTGTCACCTTGCTTGTCAAATTCAAAGCAGTTTAAACAACATAACATTACAACAAGATTTGAATACAAAATATTTAACTGATTTTACAATTAAAGACTTGTTATCTGCATTCATAAATATTTTGCACATAAATCCTAGGCGCATGCGAAGCCAAAAAAAAAAAAATATTAAATGCACTCATGATTTAAATATATGCTTGCTTATAATTGTTTGTTATAAAAATTCTGAGCAGGTAAATCCTTTATCGTTTCATTGATTTGAACAATTAAATTAAGTATATTTTATTAGAATTCATAATGCGTATGGGAATATATTTCAATATTTGCCAACAAATTTCAACTAAAAATGTTAAAATGCAAATTCAATTAACTCTACCACTCCTCTTTAAAATGACTTAACTATTAAGAATAATATTTCACAATATATTACATATATATATTTTGTTTATGCGTATAAAATGTTATATTATGTACATACATATATACTATGCAGGAAAGAATACCTTATTTAATATTTCAAATTAATTTACGTTTGAATTTTCTTAGAGAAACAATTAAATGCACCTATAGTCACATATATTTATTTTTTTGAGTAATCAAAATGAATAAATTGTAAATAAACTTTCAAAATTATACGACCAAAACTATTAAAATACTAGTCCACGTTCTACCGTCGACATTTCTATAATTCTTAAAACTCTTGGGTTAAAGAATAAGCTTGAGAGTTAAAAGAATATACAAAAAAGATTCAAAATCTCTAGTCTCACTTTTGATGTCCCATGTACTGACATTATCTCAATTGCTACTTACCTGACAGTATTAATAGCCCAAGCAGTGATTAAAATATTGGAAAATCGTACTTATTCGTTAAGATTATCGCAAATAGCTCAATGAACATATTACAATGACAGTTAATAATTTCTCCTCCTAACTTATGGTTGTCTTGACCAAAGCAACCGTTTTGGTTAAACCGTATTTATGCTACTTCTGTTTTAAATTCAATGTTTGATATAGTCTCTCTATACTCTATATTTTTCAAGAATTTGTTGCAGGCTACAAAATTGGGAAGAGACGCTGAAACAAGAGATTTGTTATTATTACAGATTTTGCATTACTTAAAACCAAATAATGCAATTTAATTTTATACCATAAAAATTTTAATTTTATAAGTTTAAAAACTTATATACTAAACTACCAAGCAGCATGCATACAGCAAAGGGAAATCGGTAGAAACTGCTCTACATGCAGCAGTCACTCAAATTGAGGAATCATTACAGTATAAGGAATACACAATGGCAGCTTTTCTAGACATAGAAGGCGCATTTAACAACGTTAGGACAGAGGCGATCGAATTAGGACTCCACGTGGAATTGTGAAGTGGGTGGGCCAGCTATTGAACACACGGCAGATAACGTCTAACTGGGGAAGCTGTGAGAATAATGCACTGCGCACGACACCAACCTTAGCTATGGAAATCATGCTAAATCTGCATCCACTGGAAGAGCATATAAAGAACATAGCGGCAAAGAGTGCAATAAGACTAAGAGAGTCAGGTGCACTTAGATATAGGGGATACACACATAGCAGGATCCTGGAAGAATTCAATCTGGACACTAGGGGAGTGCATACAGACTACCTGACTCCATATTTTGATTTTCGCAGAGACTTCGACATTCGTATCCCAACAAGGAACGAATGGGAGGAGGGAACTGTGAACACAGAAATTGGAATATCCATTTTCACAGACGGGTCTAAAACAGCTGAAGGTGCAGGATCGGGTATATACTCCGAATTCCTAGATATCAGGGAATCGGTAAGGCTGCCGGATCACAGCAGTGTCTTCCAGGCGGAAATCCTGGCAATAGTTAGGGCGGCTGAATTGGCTGAGGCTAGACTGATATCACAGGAGCATATCATAATCTATGTCGACAGCCAGGCAGCTATCAGAGCGCTAGGGTCTAATAACATCAAGTCCAGCCTGGTAAAAAGCTGCCGAGAAGTACTTCAGGTACTTTGTAGGCATTGCATCGTTGAACTGTGCTGGGTCCCCGGCCACAGCAACATTGAAGGTAATGAAATACCTGATGAGCTCGCTAGATCAGGATCTGAGGCAGACATTGGAACAGCCGATATATCTGTACTCAGTCCACTAGGGGTGGAAAAAGGTAAGGTGGACACTATCACGGTGAGAAGGATTGATCACATGTGGGAAACTACGAACACATGCCACATAGCAAAAACTATGTGGCCTCGAAGGAACCTAAGGAACACGGGAATCCTACTAAATATGAGCAAGACTTGCCATTGGTGTTCTGACAGGCCACTGCCTGCTAGGAAAAATGGCTAAGAGGATGGGATTAGCAACGGCTGATCTGTGCAGGGGCTGCCAGGACTTAGCAATAACGGAGGATATAGCTCACATGCTCTGCGACTGTCCTAGTCTCAGCAGAAGGAGGCTAAACATTCTAGGGAGGTACAGATACGGTGGACTACATGAGCTGGTAGGTATCCCGATAAAGGTAATCCTTAATTTTGTTAGGGGAGCAGCTTGGATTTAACGAGGGTAAGTAGCCGGGTAGTTGTTGCAATTAAAAAGGGATACCAATGGGCCAATCAATGGCCTAGGTCGGGGTTCTGTTCAGGCATCAGCAGACAGTTAACCCCCCTTATAAAACATAAACATATATACTAAACTATAAATTCAACGTTTTTGTAGTTGAATTTATCATTTCTGAAGTTGAAATTAAGCTAATATTTTATATAACTTTTCAAAAAATAATTTAGTATTTTTTTTTAAAAAAACCCCAAAAAAACGTTTTTGAGCTATTTTGTAATACTAAGAAAGCTTATTCTTTAATTTTATTAACCTTTAATTTGTACTACCAACTATCAACCTTTAATTTCTTATATCATTTATGAAATGAAAATCAGCGGTTAATACCACTAATTTTTTTTTAGATTTTGCTGAATTTAGGTTGAATGTTGTTCAGTGTATATTGTTCAACTGTCAAAATGTTCAATTCAATATAAAATATTACATATTTTATTTGAAAATGATATAATATTTTACACCTTTAAATACATATTATACAAAAATATATACAAAGTAATAATTCTTATTGAAAAAAGCAAATAATTATTAAAACCATTAAAGTTAATTGTAAAATAGATATTTTATTTTTGTGACTTTTTCATTCTGATGCGTTAAATAAAGGATGGGCAGACACAGAATCCCCAAATACAAAATTCTCAACCATAAGTTCCAAAATCTAATTAAACACTTATTCAATTATTATTCTTAACTAAGTTTATTTCATTAAATTTGAGGATTTTGTGCGTGAAGATTATATTAATCTCAAGCTTATACTTTTTCTTACTTGTGGAAACCTTTCGACCTTAACCCATTTATTGTTAGCTATTGCGGCAGCTGTTAGGTTTATTTGCAATATAGTTGTGACAATAAGTAGTATATCTTGTTATTATTTCGCCTTTGCAAAACAATTACTTTCTTTATTACAAGCTTTCTTTATGACCAAATGATATTGATAGTCATATCCATCAAAATTTTTCATTAGAAAATAAACAACTTAATTTACAATGTAGTAGATTAACACCTGAGAACCAATTCAATTATTAAATTAGATAGTAGCAGACTTGATAATAATGAATTTTAAATAAAACATTATTTTACTTTTTAATAATCAAGTTAATAAAACAAATGTGCGTATTATACCGCTTAGAGAGGATATGGAATTAAGAAATTTTATATTTTGGGATTATTTACTCGGGAATTTTGTGTTACGATTATGATATTTTGGGTTATGTTATTATAAGATAATAGGTATCTTATTTTGAGGATTTGCAAACATTGCCATTGGTTATTCGGTTCTTGATTTTACACATAGTACGCGATGCTTGATTTTATATAAAGATCATTTTTATTTTACAACCCCATTGGTAATTTAGCCAATTATGAAGGTTAGTCAATTGTCTTTTAAATTACTATGTTATTTAATTTAATTTTTTCGTCGTCATTCAGTTTTGAATTTGAACCATTACTCTTTCTTATTAGAAAATTGTATTTATTTAACATATTTATGGATTTTTGATACTGAATATACAATTCATACATATTAATAAATATTCATACATCCGTTAACATAAGACTTCGAGGCGAAGGCATAACAGAAAACTGCACGAGCTATACGGTGACATAGATATTGCAAAGCGAATTGGTGTTCAAGGATGATTGATGAACACACTCAAGCTAAACAAGATTGATTTGTGGAAGAAATTTGTTCCATCAGCTAAGGGTCTCAGATGCTTGTAACGTTATGAAAGAAGAGAAAATAACTGAAGAACCGTAGATCTCGCAGCGATAGAAATAGTTACTAGGGCTTGGTAACATTTTGCTTGTCGTCAATCAAAAATATGCTGTCCCATCAGGATGTGTAGAAAAAAGAGAATCGATCTTGTCCATAAACTGAAAAATTATAAAGGGGGATACACCTCGCTGTTCCCATGATACCTTTGTCTGTGCAGATAAAACCGGAGAAGCTAGAACATCTGGTGGGATATGGACTAGAGAAGATTAGTATTATTTAATATAGTTTCTTTTCCTTGTAACCTTTTTTTTTTTTTGTGAAGTGCGCAGAGACCACAATGCTTCCACCGAGAACTCTGATGTGGTATAGCAATCTTCTAAACTTAACCTAACTTAAATAAAAAATGATATTTAAAAAGAGTTTTGGAAAATACAATATTAAATGACGTACCAGGAGTATGCATTTTCTTTAATGACATTAGAATCCATGTGATATCCATGTGATTAAGATAATTTTTATTATGTATAAATTCAGTGAAAAAAATTTTCTATTAAATTAAAAGACCTCATTTTACTGTGACATTCCAAAATAATAGTATTATTCAATAGACATTTTGCATGACTATTTTCCCAGTGAATATTAATACTATTAACATAAATCAGTAGAAAATTACTAACGAAGTTTTAGTTGATTTTGTATGACAAAAACGTGTTTTCTGTGCTAGAGTCTATGAATTTATAAATACAAAAATTATAAAGGTAAGTTATCATTACTATAATTTATGACAAGATTCACATAGCAATAAAACCATAACATTCCCAAAGTTAAGGCCAAAAATAGAGCAAACATTATGTAGGACCACCTGCCTATAACAAGCACCTGCCAATATTTTTCAAATGATTAACTAAAGTTACGTTATATTACTTAACCTTGTCGATGAAGATTACAGATATTTAATTATTTTGGAAGACTATCCTATTTCAATAAAAGAAAGTAGAGCACAACAAATTGGTGAATGAAAATACCGCAAGTTTGTCTTTTAATGGTTTGTTATTATTATAAAAAAATTTAAATAGCCTATAAAATATAATTTCAAAGCATAATTTTACAAATGTTTTTAAACTACTAATGATAATAAACCTGAGCTAAACTAAAATATATTAATTGTCTAGCACAGAATTGTTACTATTTATAATTTTAATTTTATTTTAGATTTTCTTAAATTTAACTTAATTTACGAGCCATGAAATTTAGTGCAAATTTTTCATAAATGTCCCTTATTTGATTCTAGATATTAATATTCATATATTTTATTTATTTGAAAACGTCTCAAACAACAAGTTGAAATAAAAAGATTTTATTATGGTTATTACAGGTATATAAAGTAATTTAAATTTAATGCAATATTCTTCAGTATAATTGCAGTTTTAGTTGTATTTAAATATGAATTTGGCTCTTTAATTGTTTCTTTTTTAAATATTTGCCTATAGGTTTTAAATAATATATTTTAAATAAACTCTATTGTAGTTTTTTATTAGTCTATTTAATTGTCTTTGTCATAAGGAGTCATAATGAAATTGACAATAATGTTGATCTTTTGCTGGTAAGAATTATAATTTATATTGATTTGATACAATTATAGATTTAATTTAACTTAAATATATTACACTTTCATTCACCACGGTGAGATATGGTTAGTCTGAATCTTTCTTAATTATTCTGTCCCATTCTAGTTTTCGAGTGAATAGAAAATATATGGAAATTTTCCGAGACGGAAATTTATGGTACATATTTCAGTTTTCGAGTGAATAGAGATATTTTTGAAGAATGGAAAATCGTACGAGTCAAAAATTTGTGGTTTTACAGTAAATAGGAATTTAATATCAAATTTTTCAGTGGAAATGGAGTCTATATTATTAATGTTTTTTTTTTGTTTTGCGCTTGTTTACCCCATTGTGGAGCATAGGGCTCCAAGTACCGAGTTATCTGCCATTGAAGTGATAAACATTTTGTATTGAAATTTGGACCTACTAATTTTATATGGATTCCGAACCATAAATTTCTTTATAGTGAAAAAACTTTTTTTTAATTGCAACAAACTTATGGCTTTTATTAATGAGACATTTGGTGTTAGCAAATGACCTCGACCGTTAGCATATTTCCCAGTCTTAAATTACATTTTATTGTAATTTTATTACTGGTACTCATTTAAAGCTGAGCAACCTCCAACATCGATGTCTCGGAGGGAGTTGAACTCAGTACCTAAGCTAAGCACACTACCACTTAAGCCAGCATCGGGTCTATATTATTAATATCATAAAAAGTGTTAATTTTACTTGTTATAAATATTTTTATGAGAAATTTTTGATAGATTTTTCAAAACATTTATGATTTTAATAAAATATATTTCCAATAAAAAGCTGATTTCATATAAAAATATAATTTCGAAAATTTGATTAATATGGTAATAATTAATTCGTTTCGAGGGAAAACTAGAATAAAGACTATAGGGCAGAATATTTTTATTTATTGTGGAAATACTAAGAATAAAACATAAAGTAACCAATAACATTGCATGTATTACTTTGCAATTGGATTTTATAATTAAAATATAATAAACTGTGCTCATACTTGTTGGAAATCTTCCAATAGCTCAACAATTTACAATCCGTCTGTAATATTTCTACAAAAACTTAATATCAATTATGAGTGTTATTATATAACATTTTCTGGTCACATTGGTCCTTTTCTTATTCAATTTGGTGTTATTAGAAATTAGTCTTATGAAATGGTTGTATATTTTAAAGTTATTATGTAAGTAAGAACATATTTTTTCCTTAAAAGCCTTTCTACAATGTTGGCGTAAAACTAAAGATATTTTATAGTAGAAATCAGTCAGCCATTCTCCAATGTCAGCGTTAACTAAGACCTAAAGAACCCAAAGTAGTATTTTCAACAATATAAAATAACCTAAGCACGTGCACCTGGCAGGAAATGGTGGTCCAATTTTAATAAGGAAATTAATATTTTGTTCTAGATTTTTTTGAGATGTCAAACAATTAAAAATAGATAGTGTTGTAGTCAGGATATTTTATAATGAGGCTTTAAATTTACTCGCAACTTCGTTAATCACACCTTGAATTAATTTCTTCCAGTTTTGATTTGTTGTAGCAAAAGCTGCAATATACCATTTCGCTAATCAGTAGTTAATTGCTTTGATTTAATCATTCTCCTTTCTAAGCAGATATTTTCCGCATCCATATTTAAATTATTTTAGACCCTACGGGTTTGATTTAATTTTCATTACTTTTTGATGATATTTAACTTAATAAAAAACTTAGAATATAGAAAATTATAAGTAATGCCATCTGTTAATCAGTAAGGGAACGTTACTTTGATTAACATTATACGTAATTAAAAATTCTAATTATTGGGTGAACCATCCATAATCGGAATTTTTTTATAGATATCATAATATATGTATATCATAATATGGCACAGCGGGAGTTTATTTTATTGAATTATTTTTAATAATATATTTTAGATTTCCTGCAGACTTGGGAGTGAAAATAAAATTATTCTCTATTGTAAAATATATTATATTCAAAATAGTATATATGTATTACTTTAATATAAGTATATTTTTTATATATTTAGGAAATTAATTAAAATATGCTATCATTGTCGAAAGATCAGTTAAATAGAAATACCATTCAAGTTATATTTTAAATGAGAATATATATTTTAAATGAGAATTTTATTTATATTATGAAAATATAAAAATAAAAATTAATTATTATTAAAAAATAAATAGATCTTTCATATTTTAGTTACATATTTAGAGTTATAATTATTTTAAGAACATAAAAGCTTTTAGGCTTGTGCTCTTAAGCCGTGGTTTTCAAAAATATCTCTTACCCCACCGATCTAAATATAGGATTGTTTTTAATCACTATAGCATCTCCAGATATTATATATTCTAATTTTAAGACAAACCAGCACACATGGTTATCATTTTCAGATATATGTACGTAGGTTGCTTTCCAAACACAAATATTTAGAATAGGTTTTTTCACGTTCCTAATTTGTTCGAAATTGGTTCCTTACAAAAAATTAAATTTAAATAAGAGAAATAAGGAGTACCTTGAGTATGTTTATAGTTATATTTACGAACTTATTTTAATATTGATTTATTTAATCATTATTACTCTATAAACGCTAAACTCTATAGTCTACCAGTGATGGAAGACCTATGGCCCGCGGGCCAAAAGTGGCCGTCAACAGCAATCAATTTGACCCACGCTCTGATCCAGAATATATTACAAAAAAAATTTAATCAGTGAAAAATTTAATAAAGTATTTAATTCCAAAATGTTTATATTAAATAATGAACATAATACGATTTTGTGTTTTTTTGTTTGTTCATATTAAATTTGGTGTTTTTGCTACATTACAGCTACTTAAGCGTTTTCATCTTCTATTATTTGGATTTATATATCGAACTCCTAATAATATGCAAAAATCTGTAATTTGCCCAACCGTAACCAAATATAAATTCAGACAAAATATATCAGTTAAATTGTTCCGCATACTAAGTAAATAAATTTCGGTTAATCCCCTTTTAAGAACAAACAATTTTTTATAACAGAAATGTTGTATCCAAAATGAAAGTTTTAGTAATATAAGTAGTGTTTATTTTATTTTAAATTAAATAATTGTGTCTGAAGAAATGAGTAGTGAAGATAAGAAAAGAAAGTAGGATTCGGAATATAGAAGCTTTAATGAAGAATGGAAATGGAAATATTGTTTTACAATGTATAATGGCAAACCTATGTGTTTGTTATGTAATGCAAATGTAACATTTTAAGGCATTTCAATAATTTGAAAAATGAAATTATTATGAAAAACTTAACAAGAAAGAAAATTTTTCAATGTTTGAAGATAATGACTCGATTGCTGATTTTGCTTTCTTCGCCGATTTCTTCAGACATTTAAATAAGCTAAATATAAAAATTCATGGGAAGAATTAATTTATTGATGTGCTGTGGAGTAGTATAAAGTCCTTTAAAGTCAAACTTTTTTCAAAAACCAGTTGCTTCGGAAAGATTTTAGTCACTTTCCAAAACTTTTCACAAGAAATCCTACTGCTAATAAATTAGAACTACAGCTTGAAAAATTATACAACTAATTTGAAAACCGTTTTGATGATTTCAAACAATTAGAAACTGATATAAACATTTTTTCAACCCCATTTATGGGAAATGCAGAAGAAGTTGAGCTTAAATATCAAATGGAATTTATTGAGCTACAAAATAACATCGAATTGAAACAACTGTTTATAAATGTACAAAATTACAATTTTATAAAAAATTTAACAAAGAGTTATTTCCGAATTTAATTTTGCTTGCACAAAAAATGATGGCAATATTTGAAGCTGAGAAAATCTTCAGTCAGAAATAGACTTACTGATAGTTACCTAAGCTCAATATTAAGAATAAGTTCTTCTCAAATGGAGCTCAATATTAAGAATAAATTCTTCTCAAAACTTTGATGAAATTGTAGAAAAGCATTCGCAATTTCATTTTTCATCTTCTTCTAATAAATAAGACTAACATAAATTTTAAGTAGTATTTTGTAAGATTTTCATTTTTTAAAATAAAATAAAAATTTATTTGTATTATCTGAGCAAAAAAAATATAACTTTTTGTGGAAGCAGGTTTTACGATTACATTCTGAGCAAAAAAAATATACTGGAATTTTTTATGGAAGCAGGTCGTACCTTTTTTTTAATATCGAGTGGTAAAACAGAGCCCGGTTTCCAAGATAATTCCACTATATTTTTTTGCTCAGAATGCATCGAGAAATTTAGTAGTATAACGGGACGGGACTCAAAATATTTCCAACTCACTCAGTACGGCCGCATTAGATTATTAGCATTTTCGAGAGAGTATTTAAATAATTTTTTAAAATAATGAAAAATGAAAATGAATAAATTTAATTTCAGCTTGGATCGCTGTTGATCATACATTAGATTTAATTATTATGTCATATTAGTTTGTTTGTTTTATATCCAAAATTAACATTTATGTAATTACTGTTTTTAGAAATGCTCTGCTAAAGCTATTTCTATTCTGCCAACATACATAATTTAAAAATGAAAAAATAGTATCAAAGACTTCAAATTCTATTCTCTATTAAATTTTGTTAAGCTACCAGATTGTTTTGCAATTTAGCTATTAATTTTAATATTTTGTATTGTGTAATCATGTAATTAAATTCAGCTATGGAGAAAAATAGATTTGTTTTGAGACATTCACATTCTAAAATGTTTTTGCACTTAATTATATTAGTATTTTCGAAATCATTTGTAAAATTAATATTTTAGTCCAAAGTTGTGAACGTTGTTATCTATAAAATTACATATCAAAAGTTTAATTTCTTGTAATTCGAATCTTCTGGAAAATACCTCAGTGAATAATATTTTTTGAAATAATTTTGATATGTATTCAAACATGAGTTAGCAATGAATTGAAATCTACATTTTTGATAAATGAATTTTGTGAAAAGCCTTATGGAAAAATATGTCATTTTGTATGATTATTATAATATTAATAATAATTAATACATATTTGGAAATTTTTAAATAACTAAATAAATTTCTGCATAGTAAAATCGAAGTAAAGAAGAAGGAAAAAAATTCTGAAAACATAATTAGTGGGATTTATAAGTCAAAACATAAGACAATTTAATAGTAAAGTACAAAAAAAAGCAAATAATTCTATTTTTCTAAAGAAATAAACCCAAATATATGACGGCTCCCTCATACATTATTTAATCGATCATTGAAGTTTTTCAGTTTTTCATAAATTGTTTTTTTTTTATTATCTGTGTTCAAACAGTGAATTAGGGGTAAATTGAAATAAATTTGATATATATGGGTGCTATCCAGTATGCTTAACAATATTTATGGAATTCAAGTTTAATATTAAACGAACTGGAAAATATTTGGTAATTTCTGATCAGAATATTTATACAAAATTTACAATATATTGGGAGCATTGCATGAAAATTGCCCATTCTCTATTACGGAACGCTTTTGAAGGATGGTATGACGTATATGGAACACTTAATTTAAATTCTATAAAAAATTATGTTCGAACATATGAGTTCCCTTATTCAAAAATATGATTTTAAGGTAATGGAAGTCTATATCAAATTAGTGATAAAAGTAATCTAAAATAAATATTTGTGCAATGAAATAAATATTTTCAATTGAATATTATTAGACATTTTTTTATGTATATGAGAAGATGTAATATTTTAAAAATTTAATTTTTAATTATTATTCTTATAAACTAATCAATAAGAAATTTTTGAATGTAAAAACTATTCCAATTCCAAGTTAGTAAGTAAAAACCTTGCATAGAAGAAATTACTGTTTATTTTGTTTATTATTTATGAGTATTATGTTAATACAAGTCTAATTATAAAGATAAAATCAATTACAATCATTTTGTACATGTAAAATTCGCATTAGCCAAGTATTAGTTTACAAAAAAGCATGAGTCTGGAACATGAAAGCAATTACTATAAATATATTTGAAAATGCATCTGTGCTAAAAAAAGTTCGGGGTTCTAAAAATAGTGATTTTTTATACATTTAGTAAATTTAAAATTGTTTATTTGCTAGCAAATACAGAATTTTAAACTTTAATATACCAAATTGGTAATAAATGATTATTTCATTTAATTTTTCGTAAAAATATAAGCATAATACAATTTAATGTTGAATTATAACTGAAAGTTAATATTTTAATATTTTTATTTTATACCAAATTTAATAAATGAGCGAGCAACCAATTGATGCGTAGAATTATAATGTATTGTTGGCTTTACAGGAAGTTTCTACATTAATATAAAATCGGATATTCATATAACTTGTTCAACAAACAACAAAAACACACATTAAAATTGAAAATAAATATTTAATTTTTGTTAATGCTAGTAATATAATATTACAATTTATTTAAATCATCTCGCAAGAAGGTAAGCTGGGTTCCAATATAAGGTTTGTTATACAATTTAGTTGTCATATTTCAGAATTTGTAGATTTTAAATTGTTTTCGTTAGATAGAATAACTGCATTCTTATATATGTATATTTAAAACTTCAGAATATGGATTTATTTACTTATATTTGTAGTATAGAATTTGTATACTAATATAAGAAATAACGAAATACATTAAATTTTATAAATAAAATTTTACATTCATCAAATTTATTGCACAAATAATTCTATGATTCTACTATATACAATGCGATATTTATAATCAATAAAAATAAGTGCAGATATTTCATGTTGCTGTTCTATAAGCATAGTTTGAAGTGCATAGTTTCAAAGAATGAAATCATATACTATAAACTATATTATAGTAATGTATTCTTAATAATTTTGATATTGCAAATATTTTTACAAATTACAACATTTATTTACTTTTTAATATATTTTTAAAAAAATATTTTCACATACACAATTTTCATAAAATCATAACTTTATGTAAAAATTAGAAAATATTTGGTTAAAAAACATAAATTATTTTAATTTTATTGCATTTTAGTTCTATTACATTTTGTTTACATTTTGCATGATCAAAATTTACTGTCAATTGTAAATTTACTGTCAAGATTTACCTATCAAGAATTGAGAAAATTAATTTTCTCATTTTTTTACTGACAGAAAATAGTAGCATAAAAAATAAGGAATTAAATTTCCAATAAAGGTGAAATTATTTTGAGGGTCAGCTTAAAATAAACATATTTTTATCAGAATAAAATGAATAATTCTATCTAGAATTTTTTTAAGAAAACTAAAAGATATGAAGTGTAAACATTTAATTTATATAACATTTGTGGTCAAAATCTGTAATGTAGTGTCAAATTTACTATTCAGAATTGTATAATTAGTAATGAAAATGATCTAATTTATATTTTAATAAATAATTTATATTGCTTAAGGATTTTATTTTATTAGTTACAAATTAGAGAATTTATCTATATAATACTTTAACATGTGAATTAAGTCATTTGGTTAATTTTATCCTGATTTAACTTCATTTAAAAATATATACTTTAAGATCGCAATTTTTGAGCTAATGAATTTTCAATTACAAAAAATATTAAATTTAACAATATTTATGATACCAAAAACAAATAGGCATTTTTTTTATATAGTAAAATCACATATCTATTTTAAATTAGCAAATAAAATAACTAAATTTTATTTTTCTATAGAAAGGGACGGTTTCCATGAAAAGGTTCTAAAAAATTGAATATACCTGTTATGAAATTATTACCTAACTTGTAATATTTTTATGTCAGGGTCGAAGTCGACTATAAAATTTATGGCTTCTCCACTAATTCTAATATTTTTTTTAAAACTTTATTATTGCATCAGTTGAAATATAAAATCAGGTACAATTAACCAAATAATGACTTACAAAAAGACAAGTAATGTAGAATCTGAAAATAAACATTTTCATTTAGTTTTTCAACTAATCCTTTAGTTTCAGTCTTATTTCCTTATATTTAAAAATTTCAATTGTAAACAAATTTTTTTATATGTAATCTGTTTTGGAAATAAAACATTTTTACAGTCTTAAATCATATTATTCAATAGAATGATGAATCATGAAATTAGTTTTAATTTATTTCTATTTCATTTGGTCAGTTAATCAGGTTTTAATTACTAAAATAATTTCTCAAAAATTATACTAGAATAGTTTCACAAAATTTACATTTTTCGATATTTGTAAATTTTATACAATATTTTTTTGTAATACATCCAGAAATTATTTTCAATCGGGTAACATAGTCATTAGATAAAGAAAAAACTAAAGGAAATTTCTTCAAGTTTATAGAGATTTTATAATATTCGACTTGACAGTTTTCCAATTTATGTATATTATATATTTTTATTTTTTGAAGACAATCGGGTGTTATTTGAGACGCCTTTAATTATGTAAGTGAAAAATATTTGTATTTAAAATTATCGCTAAACAAAATTTAACATAATAAGTACACGGTAAAAAAATATTCAGATTTTATAGTAAGAAAATATATTTCATTTAACTGATATAAAATATATATATGATATAACTTCAATTATAAAGTTTGAGTATTTTTTAATAGTGTATTGTATTAAGTAGGTTATTCTAGCGATAAAAATTGCCTTGTTTTTTAGATTATTCAGTGATGCTGCCAAATTTTTGGTCGAGATAAGGATGAGCTGTCAGCCTAAGAGCTATAAATCTTTCTATAAGGATACAAAAGTAGCTATATGCTTCAGTTTTCTATACTGATTTATTATTTTATTTTTCGTAAGTTGGAATATAAATTCATAGTTTTATAAGAATATATAAGAAGTTTTAAAAATACTGGAACTGTATTGAAAAAATATACATATAAAAAAATACTCTATAAATATATAGTAGAAAAATATCGTTTCAAGTTAAGCGAGCGGGCGATTTTGCAAAATTGTATTTATATAATGTTGTCCTCTTTATATAACTTAAAAAAAAATACGTACATATATAAAAATAATATGTATACATAGTTCCTTCATTTGGAAAATTTAGTGAACTGTGGAAAATTGGTTTCCTTAATATTTATGTACTCATCTACATAACTGCTTAAGAAGAAGAAAATACTCTGACTGAAAAAATAAAAATCTATAAATATAAAAAAAAGTATACAGTAAAATATTTTCGCGTACAAAAAATATTATACAGATATTTTTGTATGTAAATTATATTTCACTATTGGTAAATTCATTTATACAACAACAAACATTATGACTATTTGTTGATGATAAAAATGAACACAAAAAAAAATGTATAATATCAAATAATAATGGTGGGCAATGGAATTTACTAAGAGGTGTAGTGATGTGAGTTGAAGGTAAGGTATTTTTTTCTCAAACTAACAATAGTATGCTCCAACAGAAAATCCAGAAAGAAAATTTATATCCTAGTTGTGTGATTGCTTGTTCGTTTGCTTTTTCTCCGCATTATACACAAAAAAAAAAAGTACAAACTAAGGGAAAAAAATGTTAAAATTTTCCTCAAAAGCGTGTTTAGTTGTATATTTATGTATATATAAATTGATATGTGTGGTATATATTTCACAAAATTATATACGTTCTATAGTTCTAACAAATATGGTAGAATACAAATACTTTCAGAGAGATAAAGCAATAAATTCTGTCAGAAATTTAATTTGGTCATAAATCTTTTTCTAGCGCTTTGGTATTCTATATTATACCAGAAAATATAGTATATGGGGTTTCTCTTTTTAAATGTGGCTTGTATAATACTTCTTATTTTTTTAATAAAAGTTTTTCCTTTTTTTTTTTTTTTGTTATTTTAGGGTTGTATATACCTTCAGGCTATACATCGTCTTTTACCATAGGCTCAGACGCATCCCCTTCTTATCATGAGTTTTTTTTATTCAAAATTTCTCGAACATCTTTAACCTACATATTTTATACAACCATCATTTAAATGAGATTACTTTTGCTTCCAATGTCATTATTCGATTTCATATCTTTTAATGTCCTTTTTAAAAAAAAAATTGTTTGAATTAACCTTTTTTTAAAAATTCATACAGCTGATATCGTATGCCAGCTTTAACTGAGAATTTAAAAATCTAAAAATAATTATGAAGAAACTCAGCTATTTTGGAATAATAACGAATCAATTCGTTTACTTAGATATTGATAAATACATTTCATTTTTAAAATATTTATTATTAAAAATAAATTGAATTTACATTTGGATAAAAATATCACAAGAACAAAAATGAAGCAAAAATATTAAAATTTTTATTTATATTTTAATATCTTACCAAATTTTTCACTTTACTACGAAAGTAGTTTCAATTTATATAATCATCATAGAAATTCACCAAAAACATAAATAAGTATATATTACTAATTTTGGACCGAAATTTTAGAATTTTTCACTGCCGTCATAAACTAGTGGAAGGAAAATAATCTAATACATAAAACGAATAATTATACGAAGTGGCAAATACGTTAAATTCGCCGACGGCTACTAATTTGTTCATTTTTATTTAAATACATATGTAGATTTTTTATTGAACAAAATTAATTTAAATTTCAAAAGTAACGAATTTATAATTAAGAAATAAAAGCTGTTAATTTTTAGTTAATTAATATATTCTCAAATATGTTCTACTAACTATTTTATTATGATTATATTTATTCAAAATATATCAGCAACAACTTAGACCGAAAATATATAATAATTGTAATAATTTGCTATCCGGTTATTATATCTAGAATTATATAAAGCGTTGTTTTTGTATACGCCCTCAGCGTAACTAGGTAGATTCGGGTTTGAAATGTTAAACGTTTAATATTAAGATATTTTATTGGTCCAAATAATATCCTGAATTAATATCAAAAATACCGAAATACTTGAAGCACAGGATCCCAAAATTTTGTTAAAGTCTGCAATTTTGAACCGAATCTAAGTCATTTTGCATGGCTTTCCACTTTAAACTGCTCATACATTTTTTTGTTTTTGAAAAATAATTCTTTTCTTTGATCAGTGATATTCATCTTTAATATTTTTAGAATGGAACTGTTAGCCACTTCCACCCACGAGCAATTTACCATTTGCTTAGTATGATTTTTAAATTTTTCAGTTAATATTATGAATTTTATATTTAGAGATTCTGTTTCTTGAATTTCATGACTCTCCTGATCAATGTTTTATTGAGAACTCCCGTAATAATTTGGAATCTTTTTTATGGTAAACTCGCCATTAAATTGCAAGAAGAACCGTATACCATATACTCAAGTTCGAGCTACAGCTCATTAAATGTAGTACTTAATTCAAAAATTTAAAAATCAAATATTAAATATCTATTAATACAAATTAAATTAGTTCGTCTGTTTAATAAATTGAAAATTTACTAAACAAACGAACTAATTTAATTCTCCGAAAATATTTATTAATGGTTGCTAATTATTTATATTGCAAAATATTTTTTTGGACAAAAGATTTTTATATCAAACATGTATTTTAAAAAAAATTATACTTTATTAAGGATACGCAAAATAAATTACGTAAACCAATGAAAAACAATTTTAGTGTAAAATAGCGTGACCTTGGCTAATTAAAATTTCCATTATATCCCTTTTGTGTATGATACTAACACGGATGCTATCCATACCTTATTATTTCGAATTGATAAATTGTCCTTTCTCTGGGTGCTGAGATTACAGTTACGCTATTTAATCTTCTACATAATTGAAAATAAAGTTATGCTGAGAACCACATATGGTATCCATATAAGCTGCAAAATATGATATATAAAACTTTTATATTATATTATATTAAATTTGAAGAAATTAAACACGATGCTAGGTCAACCCTTCTGCATGTTTTCTAATCATTTTGGTTTAGCCAAAAATAATGGTTCCGTTTGTAACACGCACAATTAGATTTAGTTTTCAGTTTTCTTAATTTATTACTTTAGTGGGATTAAGTACATATATATATATTTAACGCGTTTATAATTTAGAAAACAAAAATAATATTTTATATAAGTATATGGATATTTAAAAACAACATGCAATTTACTAAAGAATAAATATTTAAGAAATTTAGAAGTTCAAATATATACGTAAATTATAATTTGGTTTTTTGTATAATGAAACTTTTATTTGTTTTTTTTTTGTATAATGAAACGATTTATAATAATTATTAATTCCAATTATACATTTATAGTTTATGAATTTTAATAAATTTAGAATTTTCTTATATTCTAGAAAAAAAAACGAACCATAATATTTATACATGTTTATGTTTCTACCACAAAGAATTAATGTGATTTTGTACTTAAAAGTCTATTAATACACATCGTTGTAAGATTTCCTATATCAATTTTTTTAACGTATATTTGTGCAAAATTTAATCAATCTCTAAATGCATCAAATTCTTACTTTAATAGCATTCTGAAGTACTTGTTATTTATGATATGAATACATTATTTTTGTAAAACATTTATCTTGTAAAACGTCATATTTATATTCTATACATCTGCAGTTACAGATTTTTACTTAGGCTCCTGTTGTCCGTATTTTTTGCAATTTACTGACTGTGATTAATTACAATATAATTCATACTCTGTTTGTATTTGTATACATATATGTATGTATATATGTAATCTTAAGATTTCTCTTTCATAATATTATCACTTAATTTATCATTTCTTAGGTTTATAAATATGTATGTACTTGGAAACATATATTTATGGTATATAAATCTACGAAATAGTAGATTTATATATATATATCAACTCATTTACATGTTGCTTTAGTAATTTTATACTAGTAAAATATTTTTCATATTATACAGAAGATAGAAATCTGGAAATATTTTTCATATACATATGTGTAATTAATATTATGTTAATGTACAATTGACTGATTTTGAGTTTAACAAAGATTATTAAATAATACTTGAAAAATACAAAAAAAATTTAATATTTTTACATAAGTAATTTCATAAATTCATTTTTATATAATTGGATAATTTGATTATTTTATTCTTGTTATTCTTCTTGCTAAATTAATTAAGTCATTTATTAAAGAAAGTTGATATAAATCGGATATAATTTGGAATTTAGTAGTAATGTAAGATTTACTAAAATTAAATGTAAACAACTCTAGAAAGGGAATTGGCTCCAGTTAAAGAAAAATACTAATCAGTCCAACTCGAATAGATTACAATAAATTATGATGGTTACTTGAATTTACTACAATATCGTTCCATAAAAGGTCAATTTCTTAATCGTGAAAGAATGAAACTAAGTGTATAAATTAAATTATTCGCATAAACTTTGATTTTAACAATGTTAAAGCACAAAATAGCTAGTAAAATATTTTGAGTTATTAATCTTTTGATTGAATAAAATTTATTTTATTATTAATCACCATTAAACTTTTTTTTTAAATTGTATATAGATACATTTATTTCTTTTCATATTTTTTTAATTATATAAAGTTTTAACCATTTAATTTGTACTTTAATTTTAAACAAATGTAATATGTAACTATAAAAAAATAAGTTTTAAAAAATATCTAAAATACACTTACATCATGCATATGGGTAATTTTATTAAATAAAATAATTATAGTCGGGCAATAAATTTTACTTGCCTTTACTGATGTATTGACTAGAAAACCAGAAAGCCATTTTAAAAGTATAGATAGTATTTATACAATGATTACATATAATTAAACTGAATAATTATAAATGAATAAATAATCTTTTAGCTTCTACTCAAGCATAGTATGATCTCTATTTGTACCGTAGATATAAGAATATTCTTATACCTATGTTACAACCTACAACCAAGCTAGAAGCAAAATTCGTATAATAAGTCATTTACTAAAAAAAGCTAAATGCTAAATTATGTTTTTAATTCTACATTAGCGAGTAAGAAGTACCTGTATTCCTGTTTCATCTTATTATCATCTTAATAATCTATTCACAAGTCCGTGAGAGTACTTCATCTTTTAAAACTTACGAGACGGTTTTAAAACTTACGAGACGATTTTTGTTCACGACATTGCAACTAAGACGCATAAAAGGTCACTAAGTAGTTACCAGTGCAAATTTTAATCAAAGATACACCAGGATATTTATTCGTTGTATCGTGAATAAAATAAAAACTGAAGCAGATTTGAAAATGCTTAATTATTTGACAGGCGGTTGACTTTTGTAATCACTGAAGTACGAATTGAGAAATTTGCCTTAGTGAATAATTTGATTTTAGTCACGAATTTTTATTAATTAGGATATAGATTATCGTAATTAATATTTTAAAATAAAAAATAAGCTAACCCAATATACAAAAAATTATTGATGATGGTTTTTAATCACTAAAATTTGATATAATTCGAAACATTATGAAAACGTGTAAGCAGCCCAAATTAAAAATATACCATGTAGTTATACCACACATGTATACATTTAATATTATGTATACGTTCTAAAAAAATAATTTCCAAATTTTTATGCATTGCATCTGCAATTCTACAATATCCTATATTTTCTTGAATAACGCAGATTACATACGCGACGTATTTATAGACATACACACTGTGGATACATTCATATGAATAGAACAACTGCACCACAGACATAATGTCTGGACTTGGGTAATAAATCTATCGTAGAAAAAGTCCTTTTCTAGTTTCTACTTCTACAATTCACCCAAACACAATTTATTTTATGCATTATTTTATTCATATTTAAAAATAGATATAGATGAATAACCTGCATACAAAAAAAAAAATGAAACTTAAGATGAATTCTATTCAGCAACAAGAAAAATTAATAATATAATCTATTTATCTTCGTTGCGGATTTTCTACATGAGACTTTTAGATGCCGCATAGAAAAACTTTATTTCTAACCGTAGATAGAAACCATATAGAGAGCTTCCAACTTAAAATATATACATATATACATATATATATATATATAACAAAAAAAAACAATATTTGCAAGGATCTATAAAATATAAATTATATTTTTTTTCTTCAGATTTATATGAAAAATCCTTTGTGAATAGCGGGTGATGGGTAGAGAAATGTTGTATAAGGGAATTAAAAAAGTTTGTTAAGAAACTTTTATGGTAAAGTTTTTATGTATATTTTGAAACGAATTCTTATTCTTTAATCATGTTTATGTTGCCTAAATGTAAACAGGCATAAGAAACTGCTAAGCAAACAGGAAAAAATAAAAAAATATCTAAAAAGTTTTTCTTCAATGTATATAGTCCTGAAAGATCACTACGTATATCCAGTCAGTGCATAAATAAATATAATACGATGAAAAAATATTTTTAAGATACACATTTTTTTTACATTTATTTATGCATTGATTTTATTTATATATAAATAAATCCTTAAATTAAAACTATATTACATAAATTTGAATACTGAAATATCAATAAAATAAATAATGACAGAATAACAAGAATCTTTGTAACAACATATATATGTAATTATAAATTTTATACAGTCAATAAACTGCATTCGGCTATTTCAGTCTTATGTCATATACATAAATGGGTTTATTCTTTGCTATTAGGTTCTGGGTCTCTTTACCCGTTTCAATTTAATGAACACTCTGTAACGAAACTACTAACAAAGTAGTAACAAATCAAGTGACGGTTTTTGTAAACAACGCAATTAGCTTATTGGAATTTAAAAATTACTTTCGTAGCTTGTTTTAAATAAGTTCTAGGCCAGAAGACCCGACTCTATCGGAAAGCCATAAAAGTACATAACTAAGTCTATATAATAGTCTATTTGAAAAATAATAAGAAAGTTTAAATACCGCATTAGAAGATGTATTAAATTTAAAATATGTAAAACCAAAAAAATTATTATTATTTACAGTAAGTAGATTGTAAAATAAAAAAGATTTAAAAATTGAAACCAAAATTAATAAGGTGAATTAATGTATTTTTTTTTCGTGAATTACCAAATGTTGGAAAAAAAATGTATAATGTCATATATTAATATCAACAAATACATAATACGAGTATATGAAATAATTTGATCCCAGTTTCCAGAAATAGTTTGAATAGTTTCCTTATAATTTATAATAGAAATGTCATTTGGTTAAACTGCTGTCATATTTAAATACACATAATTCAATAATTTGTTTTCTTATACTATAATATAACTAAAATAAGTATAAAGGTTCCGGTTTAATTAATATTTTTAAATGCCTTTTTTATAGCGTTGTGGGAAATAATATTTACGTTTATCTTTAAGTAAGATCGCGATAAATAAAAATTTACTATGGCATTATGACTTTTAAATATTTTTTGGTAATTTAAAAAATATTTCAATGCTACATGCTTTATTTGTTATTAAAAATTCACAAATTCCTTTTTGTGGTTAATTTTTAGATAGAAATTAAGGAAAAACTTGTATTTTTACTGTTACTGTTGGTATCAACTATTAATATTTGTATTATTTATTGCCTTTATATATTTACATAATTTTATGAATTACTATATAAGCAGAGTTTTAGGAATATATTTTTACCTACAAAATATATTTATATACTTTTTAATCTTATAATATTGATATTTTAAAAGATGTACATAATGTTTTATGAATATGAAAAAAAAGCCTTGATTCACGGCAAAATCACGGTTAACCTTGTTTAGGAAACTTTGTTATTGGCTTTTTTATCTAATTTCTTATTAATTTTTTTATCGACATTGTTATCGACACTTTGTTATGGAATTTCTAGTTATAAAGGTAAAACCTCAGAACCCCAATATTCTGTTGTTGTGCGAGAGAAAGAGAGTACCAATTTTTTATCAAAATGTCTGTAAGCAAAATAATGTATACACGGACAGAAATTTCTAGGATTTTATTATATAATTGCTATATTATAATAATATTAACTTACTGTAATGTAATAATCGTTACTGTTGTAAAGTAAAAACAGTTCTCAGGGTTTAAATTTTTTTATTATTCTAAAATATTCTTATAAAGTTTTTATTTCATACTGTAAAAATGATCGTTTGCAAGTTCTTGTTATAAAATGTGGCTCAAGATTTGTCTTCGAACCAATTTATAACTTTTGCTTTAATACAACTCGGTTGAAGATACTTACTCTGACCCAATTTTCTGCAAAAACTAGGAACTATTACTTTTCAAAACATAATCCTTGAATTTGCACTTGGTATTAGTACACACTGCAATTATTTTTGTAAAACTGAAAGGAATAAAACCCAAATAGTGCAAAAATATGTCGGAAAAACTGCGCCAGTTTAATATTTTTATATGAATTTTTTTTTTGACAACGTTTTTTTTTTTTTGACAACGTTTCTGTGTATGTCAAAATTTGGAAAGTTGTTTTTATAAATTTTATGTACAGTTTTCGATATGTAGACTTATTCTATATATTTTATATAAGATTATATATTTTGTTACACATATTCTATTAAAAGAAATTAAGAAAGAATAATTCATACACACTTAAATATGTTAGATTTTCTATACAGTATATATTCTATAATCTATATATAACTGATATTGATAACAATTGATAACAGATCTTCCTGTTATTTGATATTATCAACTTCTTTAATAAAATCAGGTTTTGTCTTAAAATTAGTTAGTCTTTATTAAGAGTTGGTATGACAAAGTTTCATTAAACCAATGTTTATATAAAACGAAGTAAAAGTATTTTTATTTAAAATTAAAATTAAAAGAGTGTATAATTATAATATGTACTTATTTTATTATGGACAGCGCTGTATATCTTTAATTTTACCTTTACCCAATATCTTCAATTATCTATGATGGGACAAAATATCACAGATAATCACATTCTCATAAACTTTGCAAAAAAAACTGGTTTTTACAAACGACGGTTTCCGGTTTTCAATTTTTAGAAACCTGCAGTTACGGTTCGGTTTTCGGTTTTCGGATTTTATTGTAAAAAATCACAAGAATACGTAATTTAATTAATAATATTATTTTGTGTTAATGAATAAGAAAAGTATCTTAGTTTTTGTACTTCAATTTATTTCTTATAATATACTAAATAAAAATAAACAATATAAAATATATATAAAAAAAAAATAGGGAATAAAATAAAAAAATACGAAGTGACAGATTTGACAAATAAAAACAATTGATTTACTACTTAGCTTGAACCAATTACTAATTAATATTAGCAACCTCTTTGAACCAGTAGATAAATAAAATTGCAGAAATTAAAAAAAAAATTCAATGATAATTAGAATTTAAAGTTTATTGAAAACCGAAAACCGCGATTTTTAGAGGCGGTTTACGGTTTCGGTTTGATAGCCGCGGTTTCGGTTTCCGGTTAATCAAACTATACTTTCTCACCCTTGAAATGTTTGACTCGTAAAGTATGTAAAAATTTTTTCTGCAGTAGTTTTTTAATGTACTTTGTCCTTTAAGATTTTTGTTTAAATTACGAACAATTGCTTTATGTGAAACACTGTGTTTGCCCTAACTTTCGAATAGGACCTCCAACCATTTCAGTTAGCCTTTATTTTTCTTTAGTTGGGAGTTGCAAAATCAACATGTATTTAAACAATTCAACTTTGTAGTCATTCTAATAAATTCTTCATAAATCATAACTATCTTCGTTTTAAAAACTACTTAGTAGTTAGTCACAAGCTTTTTAAAAGTGTCGCATTTACATATTTCGTTCCAGTACAATTTTGTACAGTATAATTCTTCACACAATTGATACAGGTTTTTGATACGCAGGAATAATGAGTCATATGCATAAAAGGAAAATTTATCTCAGAATCTAAACTGTTGAGACACTGAGTTTGATGTCAAAATCTCAGATTTAGCTCTATTTTGTATGCATAAAAAAAACTTCCCCGACTATACAAATTTCAAACTTCATCTTACTTTTTTCTTGATTGAGATCTGATCAAATAATAATAATTCAATTGGTCATGAATAATGAAATTGTGTTATAGCAGCAATATCATAAGCTAAAAAAAAGTTATCCTCCATATTGCGGGTGCTTCAAAATTTAGAAAATAGATTTGTTTTTTTCAACAATTTTTTGGCCATTTCACAAATTGTTCCTAACACCGCTGATTGACTGTGCAATCTCAATTTGAAATACCGGATTACCAGCAAATCTAAAAAAAATATATATTTTCTATTGCATTTAATACACCGCCTCTTGTTTCTTGTCTCAGGATCATCTATCTAGATAATATTATTTTCTTCAAGCCGATATAGTCCTTTTATTTTTGAATTTACCCAAAATCCACTTAGATAAAAAAAACATATATGCACTAATTCTGACATACACCTGACCTTCGTATAACGCGACACTTTTATAACGCGGTTTTGATATAAAGCAAATTGTAATTTGCGCAAAACCTTCCTATAACGCGGAAGTAAACCATCGTATAAGATGTAACTACATATACATACATATTTGTAGTATCCGGGTATTTCCCTATGTGTATAAAGAAATATGCATATAGAAATTCTTAAACCGAACTTAGACTCGTATAACGCGGATTTTCTGACGAAGCTAACGTCCGCGTTATACGGGGGTATTTTTTGCTTTTAAATTTCTGAATTAACTGTATTTACATAAGTGAAACCGGAATTGAGACAATTTATTTGTTTAATTAAAACCTTAAAAATCTAAGTTTATTTTATATTAAGGTAATTATGTAATTAAATATTTAAAATTATTACTCACTTTTTATTTTTTTTGATAAACTAAAGATTTAAAAAAAAATATAAAAATTAATATAAATTTAATTCGATATTCTGCCCAAAATATTGTTCAATACTACAAATATCAAAAACTTAGTACAAATGATTTTTGCCTTTTTAAAAGAGTTTTATGATTATAAAAGAAAGCTTAAAACTCACATTTAATTCTGTGTACCCTTTTAGGTAAGCGATTCGTAATTGTGTCGTAAGCGTAAATCTCTTCAGTGGCGGTACGTTTACGAATCGCTTTTCTTAACACATTAAACCCCGCGTCGTATACAAAGAGACGACGCCTGTATACTCCATGGAACCACGTCGTACAAAAACAGACGACATATATTTACACCAGGGAACCATGTCGTACCAAAACAGACGACAGTAGTTACTATAGTATTTTAACTGTCGTTCTTTTTTGAACTACGCTGGGTAGAATTTTACATTCGTATATGAATTTACAGAATTTTCCTCACATTTTGATATTTGCAGTGTTCTTCTACTGTTAATTTTGAATTTATAAGAGATACAAAATTATAAATCAGAATTTTAAAGTATAAAAGTTAATATCCATGCAATAAAAAGATTAAAAACGATAGAAATACAGGTTTTTTTGTTTATTTAAAAATTAAAAATATTAAATTAAATTCATGCAAATAGAAATAGAAGAAAAAAGTACAAAAATATAATAAAATCTATGTATTAGTTATATTAGCAAAAAGTAAGATGCTCAGGAAAATGCTGTTATTGAGTTTCAACTGAAAATAAAAGAAGTTATTTATAAAGAACCTCAAAAATTAAATAATAAGCTTTACTGAATAGCATGCTTATATTTCGGGAAGCAATCAATGCATAATTGCGGTTGCGTGGGACATTGCGGACAGTACGTTGTCGTTTTCTTTAGTTTTTGTCTTGCTGCATTCCGACCAAGTTCTTTTTTGGATGTAGCATAACAACATACACATGTTCTCCTTATAGTTTTATTATTAGAATCCTTTCGTTTATCACGAAAGGATTCTAATAATATTCATACAATATAGCAGTTATTTGATTCATACAATATAGCAGTTATTTCCTCTGGAACTAAAACTTTTTTATTATTCCTTTTCGTGTTCATTTTAGTTTATTTTTGAAGCCTACTAAAGTTAGAAATAGAAAGAATGAATTTAGAAAGAAAAAAGTTAAATAACCACGAGAAAAAACTGTCGTACTTTTTTAGACGACGCGGTTCCAGACGATAAATATTATCGTCTGGAACCGCGTCGTCTAAAAAAGTACGACAAATAGATCCTTTCGCAGAAGGATATAGGCGCACTTAGATAGTGTGGGACAGTAACGTTATGGTTTATAATATCCCAAAGAACACTTAAAAAGAAAAAAACTTCGTAGTTCCAGATGGTATTTTTCTGATTTTACTTTGGTTCCAGGAGCACTATGGCCGATTTTAGCTTGGGGCTTAATGTGTTAAAGGGATTAGACTTATTCGTTACTTTTAAATTTTATTCGTTATTTTTAATTTTCACGAAGTAAATCACACACATTTGTAAGGTTTTTGTTATCGCATATTGAGAAGTTTAGTGTTATCCCATATATACACCATCTAATATAACTCCATCTGTTGACTTGTAGTATAACTCAATATTATAACGAATTTTCAGAAATAAGTTGCGAGTCAGACTCTGTAAACTTTCTGCTCAATATTCTGTAAACTTTCTGTGCAAAATTTAATCCCCCAAAAAAAATTTAATTTTTGATCGGATTTTTTGTGTGCATAAAACAAGGGGCATTTTAACAAATATTGTGCATAAAAGAATTGTTTAAACTTTTATAAACTTTCCTATTTAATTCTAAAAAAATGTCGAAAATTTTATCAAATTTTATCACAAAGTAAATTTTTCTAGTTTCGATTAATATTTAAATTTTAAACTAAAATTAAAAACTGTATGTTTGTAAAAATATCTCATTTTACGAAAATCTCACTTAAAACCTTAACCTTAACTTCTTCAATTGTATTATTAAGAAAAAAAATTTAAATTTAATAAATTTTTGTTTGCCTTAAGTAAATAAATAATAAAACATGCCAAATGCTGAGAGTAAATAAATTAACTGTTTCGCTACTAACCGTTTACCGTAGCCAATTAAAATATGTATGTTTTTAGACTATATTGGGCTATAGAGATAACAAATTTTTGAGAAAGTGAACCATTCAATAGTGCTGTCACATTATACATAATATTACCCTGAGCTTATACATATATGACGGCTGAAAATAAGTTTCAATTTAATATACTTGTTATTACTTCTCAGTTAATAATCCAGAAAGAAACAACTTTCTTTTTTAAATTACATTTTATATTTTTTTGTAATTTAAATTCTTTTATTTACTTAACCTTACACCAGTTAAATAAACTAAAAAGTGTATTGCAAAACTTTTTAAATAGTACAGCCAATTTTAAAATTTAGATTCAATTTAAAAAATCGACAACATTCAAGTCAACGAGTTAAAAAAATTACCTCAAAGTTTTGTTTATTTAAGATGTAAACTTTTAATTGAAAATAAGGAACCAAATTTATATTCTTTTTTAATAATTTTATTTTTTTTTTTATTTTTATTTCATCCTTTAAATTAAATATCTATTTATTTATATAATATATTTTTTTTTGTGTGTGTGTGTATTTTTTTGTTGTTTTTTTTTAATTCATTTACATCTTAATTATAATTTTCACTTATTTTTAACTACTATTTATAATCATTATTTTAATAATCCATAATTCTATGCAAATATATTATTTTTGATAATTTATTTAATTAAAAAAAATTTAATTTGTAAAAGAACTTAAAATAACCTAAAAAAAAATTAAAATGCCATTACATTGATGTAACTTTTAATTTAACAGTTTTTAAGATTCTTAAAAAAAGATTTTTTATTAATAAATAAATAAATTTAAACCTGAAATATTTTAAATTTTTAAAAATATTTTTTTTTTGTTATTTGTTTTTAAAAAACAGACGACATTTTACGTATATTTGTTTTAATATGTTTTTTTTCTTTATCTTTATTTTCACTTCAATTTAAAATTACTTGAATTTTTTTCATTAAATTCTAATATTAATATTTCCATAACATTTATTACTTAAATACTAAATTACGTATACATCATACTGAAGGATTTTGTTCATTTTTGTTTGTTTGTTTTTTTTTTTTAAATTTAATTTAAATTATTTCCTGAAGATTAGTTGTCAAAAAATAGGAAAAGTTATATATATTTATTTTAATTTAAGTATTTTTTAGTAAATATTTTATTAATTTAAAGGTATTTTATACAAAAATCTTTATTTTTTTTACCTAATTTTAATATTTTTATTTTTTTTTTTTAAATTTTACTTTTTATAAATTCACAATTTTTTTTTTAAATATAATATTATATTAAAATTTTAAGTATACATGTCATGTATGCCATTTTTTAGTAATCTTCTGAAAGACCATCATCTATATTTATATATATATATAACATTCATTACTTAAATACTAAATTACGTATAACATCATACGTAATTAGTATTTAAGTAATAACATTATTTATATATATAAATTTTTTTTATTTAAACATAAATTATTTTAAAAAAAATTTTTGTTAGAAGATTTAGGTACTAGCACAATAAATTTTGCGAACATCATTTGTAATAAAAAAAATAATTCTACAATTAATTCCATTTGGGAAAAATTACACAACTTTATACAATATTTAATTTTTATTATTTGTTAAATATATTGCAAATTATAATTTAAACATTTAAAGTTAAATTCATTATAAGTACATTTTATTTCAGTGTTTTTTTTTTTAAAAGAAAATCAGCGAAAAATATCTGAAGATTTTACCTTTTTTTTTTTTTAACAATTATTAGAAAAGGAAATATTAGATAATATTGGGTGGATTGCATAAAATTAGGTTTTGAAGTAATCCCTCAAATTTTGTATTTTTCCCTTAAATTGTTTTGACTCAGTTAGTTAAATGAAAATTTTACTTAGCTGTGTGTTAAATGAGGGTTATAAAAATTTTCGTAAAAACATAAAGTACTAATTTGAGGCTTCAAATTTAGATTGTTTCTTGTATTGGTAAAAAATTATCTAAAACAACAACATAATTAACAATCTATAATAATTAAGATTCTCGACTGCGGTTTACTTCTTTAGTTAATGTTCCAATTTTATTGTTTATTAAATTTAAAAATTTATTAATTAAATCAAAATGGATTAAATTAAAAAATTCAAAATTTTTAAGTTTTTTTTTTTATATAATTTTATTTTTTTAAGTTTAATTTTTAAAATTAATTAATTATATTTTAAGTTTTATCATAATATAAATTAATAAATTTAAAATATTCGTCCCCTTACCACTATATTTTCGATTAAAGAAAGTAATTTTTTCAAACCAAAATTTTTACACAATTCAAATTGAATGTTCAGTATTCGTTGAGTTCTCAGAGGGAAATGACAATTTTTATGCAATCAACCCCTTATTATAGTTCTAGATCAATCACTCGAAAACAATTTTGGAATTATATATGTAAAACTTTAAAATAGGCAATTTTAATTTATTTATTTTTGTTTTTGTATTTTATTTAAAAATTTTATACTTTATATTTTGGTAATAAATAGTATTTAAGATAAAAATAATTAAATTTAAGTTAAATTTGGGACGTATATTAATTTCCTTCATATTATTTTAATTATTTTACATTTAATTTCTTTGTATTTTTTCTTCTTCATAATTTATTATTATATTTATTTAAATTATTGCACAAAAAATTATATAAAAAAGAAAATTTGAGAATTCTATATAAAATAATAAATATGTAAGATCTAAAATAATATTTTTTAATTAACCATTAAATATAACAAAATTTAAAAAAAAAAAATGAAATTTAACAAACAAAAAACAAACATTTTGTGATATTTAACTAAGCAGATTTAATGAATGTTGGTAAAATTTTAATAAAATTAGGTCAATTAATTGAAACTCTGACCAAATTTATTTTATAAACTTTTATTTTTTTTTGTACTATTACTTGAATAAATTTAAATTATTTAGTTTCAATTATAAGTTTTAAATTTAAGAGTCAAAAATGTAAATAAAAATATAATCGACTGGAAGCTTAATTATCATTATCATTAGTTCTTAAAATACATTTTGATAAAATCGTGTTTTCGTCAAAAATCATTGAAGAGTTCAGAAGAGGATTATATTTTCGTAAAATTAAATATTATTCCAAAAACGAAATATTTTTCTTAAGATATACTCTGCTTTAGCAAGTAAAGATACTTTTAAATAAAATTGTTAAGTACTTAAAGTAAATAGAAAAGTTTATAAATTTCATAATATAACATAAAGCTCAGTAAAAACATATTTTATTTGCATATAGGTTATTTTCTGATTTTAGAAACCTTTTTATGTAAATGTAAAAAAATATGTATTATAAAACCTGATTTATGCAAACTTATAAAAATGTCACTAAACACGTACATCTTCTCAACATTGTAAATTGCATTTTAATTTTTGCAACAAAATTAATCATTAAATTTATAGGATTTTGTAATAAATGTTAGACACGAAATTTCGGAAGTTAGTCGGGAAAAATCAACTAGAATTTATTTACTTAATGCTTATTTGATCGTAGTTCAAATATTAAAATATATGGCAAAATAATCTTAAAACTAGATTAAATACTACAGTATAAGGTGGTTTAGATTTCAAATTCAATAAATTAAATTTGAAATTAGTATTTAAGTATTTAATTAATTGAAAAAGTATCCTAAATTTTTTCAAATATATTTTTTTTTATATACGGTAATAATTTAATTTTTTATTATAAAATTTCTTTATTTTTCGGCAAATTGTGTTTTAATTATTCAAAAAACTTAATCTCAAATATTGAATTAAGAAATTTTTACAAAATAAACTTTAGAACTATGATAAATAAGCTTCGATAACTTTTTTTTTTGAAAGGACGAAAATCATAAAAATTATGGAAAACAATTTTACCATTAAATTAACTAATGACTTTGTTATTAAGTTAACTGAAATTGATTTAAATGTACAATTTTGATTAAGGACATTTAAATTTCAGTTAGCGATATAATATTTCACTATAAAAATGTTACCATCAGCTACTTTGAAAATTTGTAATAAAAAATTATTTAATGACAGAGAAACGAAATTCGAAAAATCTGCTAGGAAAAAATGTAATTAAAGTTTTATTTCCAATTTAGCTCATTGTATTCAAAATCGCTAAGTGATCAGTCAAAAAACAAAAATACCTAATTTGTAAATATATATGTAGTTAAACTTGGGAACCAGTTTTACTTATGTTACAATTTTCTTGTTATTAAATATTATGACAAAATAGCTTACAACTTAATTATGACACAATGTATGATATTTTTTTAATTTAATTTCATTATAAATTTTTTTTTTAAAAATTGGTAAATTTTATTAGAGGATTAAAAAATAAAATTGGTTTGTTTTTCTTTTTTTTATATATTTTGAGTATGGATAAATTATTTTTATTTATGTTTTTTTTAAAATTTTTAGTTTTAGTCATCACAATTTTTTGGGTATACTTTTTCCATGTAAATTTTTCGATTATAAATATAAAGTATATTTATTAATTGTTTCATATCTGATATTATATTTTATATTTTTTTAAATTATCCATGAGTATTTTTTTTTTTATCGAAAATTTTTAAAAACTATACAGCCATACTCGAAATAGATAAATTTCATAAACATTAAATCTTATAAACTATTTTGCATCTCTTTGTATTTTACGTATATCGGTTTCATTAAGTATTTTTTATTTTTATTTTTTAAATCATTTTCTTATTAATTTACTAAGAACTAAACAACAAAATAAAAAAAAAAACTAAAAAAAGATATATTTATTTTAAATTTATTTATATAAATAAAAATTGAAAATAAAGAATTAACCTAAAACAGTTTTTCTTATATTTTTTTGATTTTCTTTTTTCAATAAATTTAATTTAATTATTATTTAAAATATTTATATATAAAAAAAAAAAAAAAAAATTATTAATAAAATGAAAACATAATGAAAAATATAACTAAATAATTAATAATAATTTCCTAGTTTAGATCCGAGTATCTTTCTTCCCTAGTTTTGATCCGATATGACTTGAGCCGCTTGTGCGGCTGCTGCTGCTGCCGCTGCGGCTTTTTGAGCTTGTGCTTGTTTTTCTTGTTCATTTAATTCTTTAATTGCTTGAATTTCTTTTTTCAATTTCATTCGTCGATTTTGGAACCAAATTTTTATTTGTCTTTCTGTTAAACATAAGGCATGTGCCATTTCGATTCTTCGCCGCCTGGTAAGGTAATGATTTGTATGGAATTCTTTTTCGAGTTCAAGCGTTTGATAGCGGGTATATGTTTGTCGACCTCTTCGTCTTAAACCATTTGTGCCTATTTATATAAAAATTATAAATTATTTATTGTTAACCATATTAAATTAATAGCAAATCTTTTGGAAGTTAAACTATTTATTGATTCAAATTTTTATTAATAAGCTATATCTTTCAGTTTCATACGTTTTTTTTAAAATTTAAATCAAAGAAGTATTATCTCTGCTTAAATCAATTAACTGTTTTAATTTTAGTTTAAGTATTTTAACAATTTAAGTCATTTACCTTAAGACATTTCCAAAATAGTCATGCATTTCCAACAAATGCATGAAACTTTATCTAAATAAGGTTTTATAGGAATTAGTTTTGGTCAAATTGTTCGATGGTTTAGCAAATATTATGGAAACTCAGAAACTGAAACGAAGACTAATAATGATTATATATTTTCAGAATTTAATTATTTTAATAAATTTTTGTCTCTTTCAAATATATCACAGCTGTAATTGCTTTTTGTTTTTGTAATTTGATTTTAATATTGAATATATTGATTTCAATTATATATTTCTTCTTCAAATTAAATAAATTTCTACTAATTATTTTATAATTATAGTTTGAGGAGAAGTTAAAATTATTAAACTCAAAAATAATAAAATATAATAAATAAAACGTCTCCTAATATTATGCAATAAATAAATAAATATTCAATAGAGACTCGAAGTAATTTTACAAGTTCCTTCGACTCTCGATTGACAGCGGTTTTCAAACAAATGTTTTAAATAAGTTTGGTTCAATTTAATTCTACTACTCTCTCAATTTATTCCAAACCAGCTAAAAAAATACCGTAACTCTGTAGATGGCCATATTCTAAATTATATTTTAAATATATAAAATATATTTAATTATATTTATAAAATATATCTTTATATTTGTTTGGAAAAATGATAATAATTATAATAAATTGAAAAATATGTATATTAAATTGAAAATTATAATTAATTATGAGCCTAACAGAGCGCAACAAGGTACAAACATAATTATATTTACAATATTATGCTGAATTAAACTAAACTCAAGTTAAGATTTACCACAATAAATATTTAACTACAAGTGGTTTTAAATGGAATAAAATTTGAAAATAATAATAATTTAATATATTGGCCGTTCTCCAATATATTAATAAAATTAAACCTTTACTTAATATTAATAAATTAAGTAAACTTAAAATGACATTTAAAATGACAAAAAATAAATACAGTACTAATTAACTTTTAATGTTGATATCATTTATTTATCACTTCTACCAAAATCTCCCATTAATAGATATCAATAATAATATTTAGTTTCCCTCACAAGATAAGAGAGTTTACAGAAAGCGATTTACCGACGGCTACAAGGACCTAAAAATAATTTTTTAGGTGTGTATTTTTAAATAGATTCAAAATTTGATATCATAATAACAACACTATTTAGAGGTTCTATAATTTTCGTCTTATTAAAAGTTTAAATTAACTCTTAAATCAAGTAAAATCATTTTAAATATTATGCAAAAAAAACCCTTAATTTATTACATGGTGATTCAACTATAAATTGGTAGAGGAGATTTTATTTTACAAAAAAATATATTTAATTTTACATTTTAATTAAATTATATATTTAATTCAGAAAGTTATATTTTTTTTATCAGGAAATGCTTCCAGTGACAATAATAATTATTAAATCCAATTTATTATATGCATACAATAATAATTCACTTTTGACCAAGAATGGTTTATTTAACAAATTTATCAAATTATCAGTATTTCATTATTAAGCCGCAGGTTTTATTCTATGGTTTTGAATTATTATTATGATTATACGATACTTTATTGCAAAAATTTTAATAGATATACATTTTAGATTTTTTGTTTGTCTAATCGATATTTTATATAAAATTTAAATTACATAATTATTAGTATATTATTTCATTTATAAACCGCATTTTAGAAGCAAAATGTAAGGAATATCATCTATTTGATGATTATGTTCTATAATTAACTGAAAATTTACGGTTTAACATAAAAAAAAACATTTTTATTTTATTAATAAATAGTAGATTAAAAATGAATTTGAATATATATTTTTGTATATAAATAACAATGTAGTTTAATACTGATTAATGTCTGTATTATTATTTTCAGTTGTTATTCCTAAAAAAAGGGAATCTTAAAGAAAAAAAAAAAGTTTTAACATAAAAATATATATTTTTTTGTACCGGAACTTTTGTTATTTAACTTCCAGAATATTTTTGATAGTTTTTATTTTTTTTTTTTAAAGTAGTAAAACAAGTTAATTAAGAGACGAATATTTTATGAAATAAATAAAATTTAAAATTTCCTTTATAAATTTAACTAATATATTAACTTTAATTTAAATTAATATCAATCAAATTTTAGCTGCAGGATGGTAACATAAAAACAAAAAAACACTAAAATAAAATAATAAATTTTGCCATAAAGTTATATTTAGATAAAGGTTTTATTGCTTATCGCGATTTATACTTTTGCTCAAAGGAAAACTTTCTTGAAATTATGTACTGAATTTAATAATTTTGACTGCAAAATTGATTTTCTATGATATTAAATTAATTTTAAATACTTCAGATGTGCGAAATATATATTAAATTTATCGCAAAGATTATAGGAGTACAAAATTTCAAAAATATAAATACAATGTATTGAAAAAAATATTGAAATAAAGAATGGCAACCAATTAATTTTGATGAAAAACCATGTTTCGATAAAAACTAAAAAAAAAAAAATGAAGAAAAAGGGGAATATCAAACCTACATAACACATAAATAAAATACCAATTAAAGAGTTATGCTGTTGGAGCAGAGTCTTTATATTAGGTTCCTTTTGTATCAGAGTTTAAACGTACAACCTGTACAAGTCAACAAAAAAAAACTTTATAAGCAAAATTTTTGTTAGCAAGCAAGTGCCACAGCAAAAATTTCTTTTTTTTTTTTTTTGAAAAAAAAGGACTCATTCGTGATATCTAGTTTCAGAGTCTTTGGACTTTTTTTAAAAAAAATTTTAACAATTTATTTTTCTTGGCTCCTTTTATGGTGGTGGAATATACTTGAAAAAGACGAATTTGCTGTTATGCTTTTTTGTATATTTTAAGATTTTTTTACATTTTTTTTGTTTATTTATGAACATTTTTGTTTTATATGTGCACTCTTTAAATTCTATTTTATGGCTTGTAATTGAAATATATATGTACATAATATATAAAAAGAAAACCTGTATCTACCCGTATAAAGTGAAAATCTTAAGAATATAACATGAAATATATAAAAACGTACTAACCCATAGCAATATATATATATATATATGTTTTATATATTTATACAATATATATATATATATATATATATATATATATATGTGTTGTAAGCGACTTTCCTGTGTGGTAAACCGAAATAAGGAAGAACTGTATGTGCATATAATACGAATAATAAAAATATTATAAAAAAAAACTTTAAAATTTCTTCTGCATTAATTTGAAGGAAAGCGTTGTTCCTAAAAAAAAGGGATTTATGAAAACAACTTGAAGAATAGAAACAAAACTACTGTTTTTATAGATACATAAATGAAATTCCCTTGATGCCGCATACATTTTGCTATTGAAATCTTGTTTAAACTTTAAAAGTTAAGGTTGTTTCTTTAAAAAACAAAGAAAATAAGGTAATATAAAAATACATGACGGAAAACTTTCATAAAAATAAAATATGTATATTTATACAAGTCTACTGATCATTTTGTTAAATATGTTACGCTCTTTTGACTCTTTTTATTGTTTGATATAAAAATCTGCTATAAAATTAAGACAATGTTTCAGAATTTTTTTCTTACTTTATGATACTAAACTTAGTATTGTAACTTATAAATTTAAGGCGTTTAATATTGTTTTTTTTTTAACGTATTTTGAAACAGAATATTTACTTAATTTTAAAATACATAAAATTTAATAATTAAGTATTAAGATATAATTGCTGAAATCCATTTCCTAGATCCTAGCATTGCCTGCATTCGGAACTAAATAATATTATTGATATATCCGGGAAAATTTGCCAAAACGTGTCAATTATTTTTGCGCAGTGTCAAATAAATTTTGTTTTTGACTGCTAAACAACTAAGACGACACATAAATCAAAAGTTCTCACCATTTAGAAAATTTAAAAATTGGTTGTTTAGCAATCGAGAACAGAACTTCTTTTAAAGTGTAAAAAAGTAATTGTGTTTTGGAAAATGTTTTCATATATATTTTCATGGGAAATTCTACTAAAAGTATTTTACAAAAATTATATCAACATTAATACGTGTATTTATTTAATTTTTTTTTAAATTTAGCAATGGTCAATATATGAAAACATTATTTAAAATATTTGGATCTTTCAAAAACCGTGTAATTAAAAATTTATTGTAGTAAATCAGTTTCATAAATTGTATACTATTTAGAATAGAATACTCGTTTTTTTTGATAAAACAATTTTTCTAATTATGAAAAATATTAAAATTCTGTATATAAATTTTTAGAAATAAATTAGAGAAATTACAGATGTAGATTTGGTATTTAGAGAAATTACAGATGTAGATTTGATATTTATTGAATGAAAACTTAAAATAATAGCTTTTAATAATTGTTCCAATTGTGAGGATGATATATACAATTAAATAATATCAAAAACACTACAGACGGAATTAGAAATTTATGATTTACGAAATCCAACTAAGAAATTTACCTTGCCGCTAAACTTGTAACTTTGAGTCAAAATTCGAATATTCAAAATATAATAAGACATTTTCTAAGTAAATAGTTAACTTTTAGTTTGTTGTTTTTAATTAATATGGCCGACTGGGGGAGCAATACTTCAATCGATACGTGCTGAATATGAAATATAATTTTTATACTCCGACTAGGGGAGCAATTAAAAGTGTTGTACATATGTTAAAGATATAAATATAAAATAGTTTTAATTATGTATGAGCACACGCTTGTTTTTAACTTCAACATATCAACCATATTTCTCCAGAATCCAATATCATCTATTGCATTAATTATATATGTATAGTCAAATAACAAGAATTTAAATAGATTATTTATATATTTATAATGTAAAAGAAAATACCAAAAAAAAAGGTGCCCATATGAAATTTATAAATATTTTTTTTTCCATTCCTTTAATCTAAATACGTGTTTACATAGATTTATTTCATTTACCTACAAACATTTACTATTAAATTTATAAATAGGGCTGCGTGGATTGGAAGAGGGTATTATATAATAAAACTATACATCACAATGAGACATACAACATGGAGTAAAACTGGTGATTTATTACTACCCGTCGCATTTTGGAATTTACCCAAGACGAATAAGAGACAAATATATATATATATAAAAAAAAATGTCCTCCTTTCTTCCACTACTACATGTACGTTCAAATAAATGAAGATACAGCACCCCATTAATATTATAACTTTGATATATACACTATACACTCATACCATAAGTAAAAAAAATATTTTTCGATAAAGAAAGTTATTTTTTTCAGCACTAAAATTGACTTTTTGTTCAGAAATGAAGAAGTACAGGAATGTAAAATGAACAACAGGAAAAAAAATCCTTTGAGGATTTCAATATAAAAGATAAAAATATAGCAATATATTCGGAAGTTTAATAAAAACACACTTTCTGGGGTATGAGTTTAATGGTTCTAAAGTCAACTTTTATAACACAATTTGTTATATTTTAAAGTAACCATATTCAACTAATTATAAATAATTGCAACTGGCTTTTCAAAGTATAATTTAAAGATTATTCTTTAATAATTGTGACAGTTTCTTAATTTATATTCCAATGTGTTTAGATAAAAGGTCATTAGAACTAAACATTAAACTCCTGGAAAGAGGTGCAAGAAAATTCACAAAAATTTTCTTAAACAAATATCAAAAAAAAAAAAAGAACCGAAGAAAATATGGAAAAAGATATCTCTAGAGCGTACTAAGTATATATATATATATATACATTTTTCTTTAATTTCTCGCTCGTAGAAAAAGTTTTTCTTTATTTAAAAAAAAAATTATTTGAAAAGTAGATTTTCACAAATAAATGACTTAAAAGATTTAAACGATAAAAAATTGCAATTTTCATGAATAAAAAACTTGGTAATTTTTTTTTTTAATAAAAATTCTATAGCTATTTCTAAATACGCACCGTAAAGTAGCTTTTAAAATATGGTCTTTAATTTAAGAGAAAAAAAAATCGACTACTTCTACCATTTGAACTCAATTTTAACACATAAAACACATTTTATATAAACACAGGCTTTATATACAATACAATAGCATAAAATATACAACTGAAAAGGAAATTTAGTAACAAAAATATAAATTTTGTACAAAATAAACCTGGGGACCAAGGGATAAACTGTGTCAAATAACTTTTCTTTTGCTAGAGGCAACAAGCAATAGAAAAGTTTTCGGTACAAGACCTTCTCTGTAATATACATATATATATATGTTTCTGTAATATATATATATATAATATAAAAAATATGCTATATATCGACTATATTTTTTTATAAACGCGATTGAAATACATTAAATTATCAGTTATATATGAATCTTTAACATTGGATTGTTATTATTATTATTTTTTGGGAACCCACAATCTAAACAAAAAAGGGAAAAAACATTTAGTTTTGGTAAAAGTGTGGCAATCAGTTGAATGGATGAAATGTTAAAATAATTAATATTAAAAATACGAAAATGTTATTTCGAAAGCATGTGAGTTTATAAATCTTTACTAAATTTATATATCCAATGTAAATCAAGCAATCAGAGGTGACACTAATATTTACCGGAAAATATTAGAATTAATTGCATCAAAATCCTTTCCTAATCAAAAAAAAAAAATCTAATTCCTTGAAATATTTAAATCATAATATGTACATACATTATTATACCAAACAAATTACAAATCATAATTATCTTCTATTGTGTCAATTTACATATATTACTGCATATGTAGTATATTTTTTTTCAATAATAAATTGATCCTAAAATATATGTCCTAGTATTTTATATTATATATTATAAATCAACAATAAGTTACTTGAAAATTTTTCGTTCAATAAAATTAAATTAGTGGAATTGTTTATACATTTTATGTATTACATTAAATTTCAGATTCTAATACAATTCATTGGGCAGACATTTTAGATTACAAAAAAAAAATAACATTGATTCTCAAATTTTGTATATATATGCAAGAGGCAGGAAGGCAAGTTAACTGTAAGAAAGACTATGTTTTATATATATTTCCAATTTCATCCCTCATTTCACAAAAAAAAAAAAAATATAATGTGTACGTGTAGTGCGGTAAGTTATGATTTCGACTCAAATATACAAAATTTCTTCTATCTTTGTTAGGTATTCAGTGTATGGAATTTATTCAAGAAGAATATTGGAATTCGTATACTTAACTTTTGGTAAGTTTTTTTTTGTCATGTAAGTAGTAAGAAAAGAGTTACCTTTATAATATTTGATATGATTTTAATTTCAGATTATAGACAGTTAATTTTTTATGATTTAATTTCAGATTATTGGCAGTTAATTTTATATGCACAAGTATTGGATTAAAATCATCTTATAGAATCTAGATAGAAGGAATATTAAATTAATTAAGGTAATGGTAAATTATAATTTATAAGGAAATGTTGTAGTAAATTGTAGTTAACTAAAAAAATGGCCCTTTCGATAGTTAGTGTCATGAGTATACAGTATTACATGTCATGAGTATACAGTTGTTAGTGTCATGAGTACACAGTATTTAAAATAAATTCGTTTACTTAATTCTAATACTAAAAATTTGCCCTGATTTACATATGTGATTGCTTAAATAGTTTTTTCTTAAGTTGGACATAATTGATTAGTTGGCAGGGTCCAGTATTTATGTGTACAAGATATAAATACAATGTTTATATTTTGTATTAAATTTTATTATTTTACTGGGCCTTTTAATCAAATAAAAGATTAAAGAATATTTCTTGTAAAATATAAAAAAATTAATGCTTTATATGTAATTTTAAATCTGTTAAAATAGTCTTTTGACTATTATTAGGAGCAACAAACCGTCCCAACAATATGAAGGACAAAAATTACAAATTTTTATAGACTGATTTAATTTAATTTACTAATATATATTAAAAGTTCAACTCTAAAATACCATCATTTATTTACTATGTACATAAAATATTCATATAAATATAAATACATATTTATATTTTTTATGAGAATATAATTGTATAATAAAATAAAAATTATAAATTCATATACACCCGCCATATAAAAAAAAATTATTTATTGCCACAGCGGCTATGATTTATTGTGTTAATTTAAATCTCATCAAGTTTAACCTTTCATATATATACAACGAAAAAAATACCATTTTTTATTTAGTCTGATTTTTTTTTTTTTTTTTTTGTATTTTATGCGTTTAATTTTGGTTTTATTTTTATTATATAAATTTATATATCACCAGAAAGATTTAAATTGCAATTCAATGAATATAACAGTGGCGAGAAGTGGCGGCCAAAACTAAATCAAAAAAAAAAATTACGAGTTTATTTTAATATTTTTTATTTTAATATATTATAGATTTTTCATTAAACGTGTCGTTGTATATATGTATATATATATATATATCTAATAACGTCAGGGCGTACTTGCTATATATATAATCCGGTAAAATTATAGATTTATAACTTCTCATGTATATATACATAAATATTTTTTAATAAATTATAAAACAGTTCCATATATGATAATACATAAAATTTCCAATTTTATAAGCATTAAAAACAAAATAAGTTCTTTTATATATATAGCTATATATTTTAGGTATATATATATAATTTAATAAATGTGATCGTTTGGCTTTCTTTTCTTTTGTAGTACTTTTTATGCTCTCTAAACTTGATAAAATCATCATAAAAATAAAGTTTATATTTTTTTTTTCTCTTTAAATGATTTTTTTTTATATAGAAATTTGATATTTAATTTTGAATCATAAAACAATTCATATTATCGCAGTAGCCAATCATCCTCAATTCTCCAGTATTTTAGGTATAAGGCCAAATATTCGCTTATATATAAAAAAAAAGCTTAAACTACAATTAAAGGTAGCCCTTAAGCTATAATAAAAATAATAACAAAAACGTCCTTTATAGATTGTATATATTGTTAAAATTACAAGACATGCACCTTACAAAAACTTGACCACAAAAATTTCGACAAGTTTTTTTTTTGTAACAAAAGAAGTAGTTTTTGATTTATTTAAAAAAACAAAAAAAATTCTTCATGTAGAGAGACCGGCAAAATAATTGGATACCTAAATAAAAAAGACAAGAATGAGGATGAATATTTGCAATTATTGTTATGACGATGCGGCAAATATGTCTTATATTGATCAACCATTTTGTGAAAAATAGTTTAACAAAAAATCAAAAAAAAAAAAAAACTCTTTAACAAATTCCAATGAAGCAACAGGTTTCTTGCATTAAAAAACATTAAATTGACCAAAAAAAAGTAAAAAAAATAAATGTTGTTGTTGTTGATCATCAAGCTTGCACTGATCCTGCAATTTCAAAATTTACTTGGTGCTACACGATATATATTATCTTTATACCTTTATATGATTCAAACTCTACAGGGCAAAAAAGCCAGTACACATTGATTTTTTTAACATAATTTTTTTTTTTTCATTTTGGAGCATAAATATATGTTTTGTTAAAAAAAATAATTCAAAAGAAAATTATTTGGCTTGTAGCTTAAAAACAAAATAAAAAAAACATAAATTCATACGTTGTATGTACATAAAAAAAAAATTAAGTACAGTTTGATGCGCTTTCAAAAAGCATACAAAATGTAAGGGCATAAAAAAAATGTCTGCTTGCGCATCTTAAATAAATACCTTTATAATGATGGTGGCTCGAAGGCAATTCACAAGTTAAATAAATTCATCCTAAATGGAATTTTGTTGTTTTTTTTTTTTTTTTTTTGGTTTTTTTAGAACATGCAATTTAAGTATACTAAAGCGTAAAATTTTTAATTTAGATTAAGCGTTTTTTTAGTGATTTCGGTAGCCGGTTTTAGTATATATATATATTTATAGTTATTTGATGTTGTTTAAAAACTAATTAGTATTCCTTGGAAGGATCCATGTTTTCAAATCAAAAAATAAAGTGTCATTGACTTTATTTGTAGCATTTGAAGAATTTATTTAGTAATCTTAACTATTTCTTTTGGTTGGCTGGTAAATTTTAAAAAAAATACTTTATCTTAAGAAAAAATGTAGATTCAAATAAATCATAATAAATTTTAATCTATAAAAATTATTATTGATTTATTTAATATTTGATTTGAATATATTAATTTTATATACAAAAACATATAAACCTACATAAAGCATATTAAATATCCGAACTTATGAAAAAATGTTCATTCTCCAGTTTCTCGTTATTTAATCCTCTACTCAAAAAATAGCTATTTAACTGATAACACAAAAAAAAAATTCTACAATTCCTTCCAGGAAAGGACGTAATTTAAAACTTAAAAAAAAAAAATAGGCTCGGAAACACCCAATACAAGTCACAGCTGGATTTATGTCATGATTTTAATTGGCTTCCGCAAACCAAAATTTTCTCTAATACCCCTAACTTTTATCTATGCAACAAATACGCACTTAAAGGATAGCCAATCTTTTATATACATATATACACATACAAATATTATTATTTCAACAAAAATCGTTCATTCCACAAAGGCTTCTTTTTTTTTTTTTAACTATGACTCGGTTTTCGGTTTTTTTTATGAACTTTATATGAAAAAGCCCTTAAATATATACAAGTTTATGTGTGTATATAACATAATTAAAAAAAAAAAATACTAAAATAATAAAGAAAACATCAAGATTTTAAATAAAATAAAAAAAGGAAAGCAAGCCGTGCAATAAATTAGACAAGTAATTAAAATCGAATTTGAGTAGCATTTAAATAAAGGAAATATTTATATATATATATACAATGACACCCTCTTTTGGTACACAAAAAAAAAAGTTTCGTATAATACATTTTAACCAGAGAAGAAGTATAGTCTAAATAAGAAAACACTCCATTAAAAAAAAAGGATTTTTCCAACTCACACAGATCATTTTGTCTTTTTTTTTTTTTTTTACAGTGGGTATGCAGCGGGTGTGAAAAATTTTAAATTTATATACTTTTTTTTTTACGTATATAAAATATCATCCTCAAAATATTTGAAAAAAAAAAAAATCAAAAGAGAATAAGTTCAAAATTTTTGTTTGGAAACGGTGGGAGAACTTTTTTTTAAACTGATACTGTGGCGTATAATATGTTTTTGTTGGTCCCCAAAAAATATCTACCCATAAAATATTTCTGGAGAAAAAAAAACAATATAGGTAAAGGCATAACTAAAGCATTTATCAGGTATAACGTATACATATTTTTTGGGTTCTTTATATATATACATATATATAAAACAAAAAAAAAAAATGAATTATAAGGAAGAAGATGAAGAAGCCTAAAGAAATTTTTTTTGAAGTAAATTTACCCGTATAAATACAGTTATATGTATATAATTCTTGTTTTTTTTTTTCGGTGTATAAGGATACAAAAGATACATATAATAAGAAATTATAACAAGACTTCTTTCCGCTCACTTCTAACATTTTTTATTTTTCTTTTATGTTCCAATAAAACATTTTCACCACGTTTCACCCAGTAGTACCAACCACTCTCTTTCTTATAATTTTGCTTAGATTTTCCCGGGGACACAGTAGTAAATTATGAGTTATAAACTTTAAAATATAAATTTCAGATTAAAATATAATTTTAAGGGTGGCAAAAAAGATGTTTGTATAATATACATATTTTAATTTATTTATATATAAAATTTAGCGCATGAGTGTGTAAAACATATAATAAGGTATAGGTAATTATAAATTAGAGACTTTGAATATGAAAAATTTGCACACAATTATAAATACTATATATATTAGTAAAAATTATAATGAAAAAAAAAAATTATGCAAAATAAATTGTGGTGTTTATATAAAGCAAATTGGCCGAAAAAGCATATTTAGTTTAAGAAAATCTTCGGTTAAAATATAATTATTAAAAAAAAAATCATTTAGATTTTTATTAGTAAGTTGTTGGATAATAATAATTATAAGATTAAAATATGTACAAATTTATATTGATCATGCATAAAGCTAAAATACGAATAATGAATTTTTCACTAAACCGAGTATAAAAATTAAGCTTTAAGTAAAGTGTCAATATTTTAGACATATAGTTTTAATTTAAATTGTTGTCAAAGGTTTAATTATTACTTAGAGTTTACGAATTAAGCTGATTTATAAAACTCTTTAAATAATAAACTTCGACAAAATTCTTATAAAATACACACAATTTTTTCGTTAAATAATCAAAAAATAAATCTTTTATAACTATTTTTCTTCTAAAGTACGAAATTTTCTTTATAAGAACCACAAAAAGCCGAACCAAAAACATAAATAAAAATGATAAAACCTTAAAAAAATGATATAAAAAAAATGGAAAATTAAGATTTATGACGATAACTTTTATATAAAAAAAACTAATCAAAAGAAAAAGCTGAGAAGAAAGGTTTAAGTTAAGAGTTTCATTATCAGGATTTTGGTTGCGGTATATTGTAGTATACTCATTTATATTTTAAATGTACATTTATATATAATATTCAATGCAATATTATATAAAATAGTTACATATTTATGCTTAAATAAAGGAAAAAAGGGAGTAATCTAAAAAATTTCGTGTTCATATTCTTTCAATATATACAATAGCACACTAGTCTTACACAAAATAATAGAATTTTTGCTTTTGTTGCGTTTTTCTGTATTTTATTTTTTTGTTTTTGTGTACACGAGCTTTATTTACTTTTTCATATAAATGATTTATTATGTGGGCTGGTAGAGTTGCATGGTGCGATAATATACCTCTAGAGATATGTGACAAATAATTAAAACACTTTGCCCCGCTTGCCATTACATGAATTTGAACAACCAATATTTTATTCTCTTACAACAGAAAAAATAAATGAAAGTATAAGAGAAGAATATTTTCTATATAAATATATATATATAGCTATATTACATATAATTACTTTACAAGTTCATTATAAATACTCATAAATTTGAAAATAAAACACCTTGCACTTTGTGTATTTACCATCTCTATGATCTTAACAATAACCCTTATGAAATTTTAAGGGAAATATTATTCATTCTAACATAGTAAATATACTTTTATATTTTGTTACATTAAAAAAGAGTTTGGAGTATACGCGGTCTTAATTTATTTTATTTAGATATATATGTGAGTATATATATATATACTCCAAAATATAGAGATCGAGGAAAATATCAGGATTTATGAACTTTAGAATAATTATAAAAAGATTAGATAAATAAAATGATTTTTTGATGAATGGGGTTCTGTACTATAAGTGTGTAAAATAATTCTTTATTTAACTCTACGCTAAATACATATAAAAGTATTCATATAAATTTTAATTAGAAATAGAAAATTTCAGGTTTTTCGAAAAGTTTCAGAAGTTTATATACTAATTTTGTAATAGCTAAAATTTGGAATTTTCACTTAAACTAATTCGTTCTATATAGCCCCGCCAATAAACGACTTCATTATCTCAAAATTTTTGAAAATCGAGCTTGAAGTTGGATAAAGATTTTTTTTGAATGGACACCATTATTCATTTAAAAATATAAATTTTATATGTCCATTTTGAATATGCTGCAATTTTTTATTATTTAATTGTCTATTTGAATATTTTTATGATGAAAAAGTATTTGGCATAAAACTAAAAACTATTAGGGGTACATGTACTTATGGTGGTATACTATTAATCGTTAACATAGACCTTAAAACCTCAATTTTTATCCAGATTTAAATCTTCAGATTTGTCCGAGAAAAATGTAATACTGTTTTTTATTGGGCTTGCGATATATTCATTAGAGACAGAAAAATGGACAGATGACCTAAAATAAGTTTATATCACTTCGAAGCAAAACTCGTGACTATTTATTTATGCTCTAATCTAAGCTAAAGCTAAAAAAGATGATAATTCATTTTCAATTGAAAACACATATTTTTAGTATAAATACACGAGTTTTAGTTATGAATGTTTAATTATTTTTAAAGTTTATCAATGTTTTATATTAATTTAAAAGGTTTTATTTAAAGTATATATTTAACTGTATTTCAACATTTTTCGCAATCAATAAAACTGTTCGCGGTTCAACTTAGAACATAAAATTAAATGTTCTAAACTTTATTCAAAATAAATTTATATTGTCGAATGATTTTCAATAGAACTTGTACTTTTGCCAAATTTACTTTGGATATATTCTTTTATTTGCTTTTCTTTTTAACTTACTAAAAAAAAACTTTATTATTTTTATTTAAAAATATTATAATATACAATATTATATAAAAGTACTACTATCTACTTGTCTGTCTGCTCATTTGTCTGTTGCAACATTATTGAAGTCACATTTAAGAAGATATGAAATTAATTAATATCTGAAAGAATTTTCAAAGATATCAAGTACTTTTTATTTTATTACAAAAAAAAATAAAGATAAAATAATTTGGGCAATAACAAATTTTAATTTTAATATATAGCATCCTATTTAAATTTCAATTTCAAACCACTATACCATACCAAATTGTCTACAATATTCTTTATGATTTCCTCTTTTTTGTAAGAACAAAATAAACATAAAACTATGCTACATAACACAACATGAATATAAATAATGAATTCCTTTTTAAAATTTTTACATATAAGGACTTTTGTTAAAATAAAAAAAAAAAAAATACAACACTTAAAATAGATTTATGTATAAGTATGGTAATTAAAATGGCATGCATATACACGCCTTTTTTTTTAAAGAAAAAAAAATTATTGCTTTAATATTATGGTAAAATTTCCAATACTAATAAATAAAAAACATTTTGTTGGCACTAAAATACGATTAATCATTTTCAAATTAAAATGATGCTGAACATATTTTTATTTATAAATTATCTTAAAATATATGTAACATAATCCTCAAATAATTCTTTTCTGATAGAACTAAAAAGTTCATATAATTATTGAATTTTAATTTTAATATTGAATATAATTAATGCAATTTTCTTTAACCTTACAACCTTTAAAACGTGAGATTTTATGAAAATTTCGGGATATTCAAAAATAAAAAATTATCTAATTTTGGATATATATTGTCAATGGGTAATTTAAAACTGATTAAAAACGTGAGAAAAGAACTATTGAAAAGCTAAAAATCAGATCTATAAATTTTGCCTTTTTGAAATTTTCAGTTATTGTTTGAAAATATATATATATGTAGTATTAAAATGATAAATTGGATCCAAATAAACATATTATTAGACCATGCTTTTGTATCACCATTCGTGATAATTAAGAAATGGAAAATTGAGAGTAGACTTATTTATGTTTTATTAATTTTTAACATTTTACAATATTTCAAAACTTTGCTGCGCACATAAAATTTTCCCTGATTTATGTAATTAATTTAATCTGTTTGTTTAAAAATCGAGATATATTGATTATTTGTGAAAATTCTATGAAAATATCTTCTCTGATCTTGTCACAATTTAATAGAAATATTAATGACATATATAAAAAATATTATCAAAACTTTACTATCTCATAGAATATTGAATAAATATATAAAGACTGACAGCACTTTTTAATAGATATATTTTTCCATACATTTTTTTGTTTTTGAAGGAGAAATGCCTAAGGTATAAACTAAATAATTTCTAGGTAGGTATAAAAGACGAATCTTTGTTCTTAAGAAAAATAAATAAAAAATGGAAAAAATATAATAAAAGATGGAAATTGCTCTAAAAACCATCTGACAAAGAAATATATCATCGAAATGTGCCCCAAGAGTGACATTATTTGATGAGATAAATTCTGTTCTTTGCTATAGGGTGAACAATATTAAAGTAATTTATTTGGGATATTTTTATATGGAAAAACCACTTTAAGTAAAATATATGGATATTTTATTGTTAATTTTTTTTGCTGAATTAATGCAATTATGCATTCTGGAAAAAAGAAATAAACTTTTGTGTTTGTTTTATTCTTTTATATTTTGTAAGGCTAACGATCGAAAAATTAAAACTACTTTGGTATTTTTTGAGAACTACAAACTACACAAAGCTTTATAAAAGATACGTACTTTTATACTATGTATTTAAAGTTCAAAAGGAATATACAATAAATATATTTTAATGTATCCAATTCTTTAATATAATCTTTTAGCTAATTTCAATGTTGCTATCGTTTAACAAAATTAATTATAAAAAAAAAATGCAACGAATTGCACCTACTACCAGTTAAATGAATCAAAATTTTATCATGAATTTTATATTTTTAAATAAAGAAGTCCCACGTACTAATACATCGTGATTACTCTGAAATACTTACCAGCTAATGTTACTATCTACTAAATAATTTAATCAAATGTACATTATTTTTTATCTAAAAATAAATAACATTCAGAAAGAAAAATAACAATTTTAATTAAATTATTGACTAAAAAAATTGAAAGAAAATTGAATTTATTTGAAAATGGAAAAATTTTATGTTGAAGAAAAAGAATTATAAAATCATTAATGAATAAGAAAAATTTATTTCATATATTTTGAACTTTCCTATCATTCATTTAACATCAGCGCACCAAAGTGTTTAATAATTGTATTTTCTTCCTTCATTAACACCTCCTAAATATCATGATAATAATCATTGCAACTGATCATATTTTATATGAAATTGTTTATATTATGCATTCCAGATAAGTCTATATAGTTAATAATATTAATAAAGACTTAAACCTATTAGTTTGCAATAATATTAAAAGTAAATATGTATACAAAATAATTGTAAAAAAATTTATTTTTATAAGACAAATGTTTTTTTTTTTTTAAATTTATTTTGTGGGTTTTTATAATCGAATCTTCTAATTCACCGCATTGCAATTACTCTTCATAATATATATATATATATATATATATTATAGAATGCGCAAGGTACTATTGCATTTTTATTCAAAAAATAGTTGTTGGAAAAAAATAAAATTTTTCATTTGAAAATAGATACAATCATAAATTGCAATATGTAGCTATTCCTCTTTATATATATATATATATATGTATAAAAAGAGTGTATAACATTTCCATATAATTCAATATAACCCATATCTACTTTAATATACATTTATTTATAAAGTGCATATATATTTTTGGGATATAAACTATAGGAACATGACTTTTTAGAGAGAATAGGTACATCACCACAACTAAACACAATGATTTCATACAAATGCATTATGTGTTATACGTGATATTTATATATATATAATATATAATATATTTTTATTCATACAAAATAATATATTATATCAGTATCATATATATGTTCATATATTATCATGCTATATATATTTACATATATATACATATAGTAATATTTACGTATAGAGAAAACGTAAATCATACAAATCCAAGAGCTGTATGCGGTATTATATGCGAAAATTTATCTGATTTAACACCTAATATACAATAACTTAATGTACTTAATATGAATATATATCATTACTTATTTTATACATACATTCATAAATATATACATATATATGTAATTATAGTTATAATAAAAATATAGAAATTTAAGAGCTTTAAAATATTCATAAAACATTTCTATATATGTTTTTGCCCATAACTATTAAAATATTGTTGATCTAATGATAAAATATATTTTTGAAACTTATTAAAATTATTTTGAAGCATTTTTTCACAAAATAAACTATTCGAACAATACCATAAGCATGTATTTAAAAAATATAATTATTATTATCAAAAAATTTGACTGTGTTCAAATATATATTGTTGGTCTATTAGATTATATGTAATATACGATTTTGTCAGATTTAAAAGATATTATAAATATGAAAAACATATTAAAATCTTTAAAATGAAGAAATACCTCTGATTATTGATCAAAATCTAAAGAACATATTCGCTTCTTAAGTTTTATTATGTAGTTTATTAGGTATTCCGTATTAATGACATTTTTTGTGGAAAAAATTTATAATCATCAATAGCAGAAAACTGACTATGTTTTCTTTAGATTAGACCATATTTAAAAACAAAACAGTCTATCATTAAAAAAAACATGTTAACTAAATTAATCAATAGCTGATATTTTTTAAAAATACTAATATGTATACTTATATAGCTGAAAAGAAAAACGTTTGCCTGACCTAAGCTGAAAGAGTTCGGCAATAACATGCTATAAAATATTATTATAATTAAGCTTTTATATTCCACGTTTTTTTATTATTATAAACTTAAAGTAAATCGTAATACAGTGATGAGTAATAGCATTTTTTATGTTTCGTTTTGTGGGAGCAAACAGAAAACATAATTATAAATAACAAATTATGTTATTAATTAAAATCACCTTATTTATGCTTTAGTTATATATGTTCTTCCACAGCATAAATACTATATAAGGAAATCTACATGTATACAATTAGACATAATTGTTTCGCGTCCTGGGTGGCCAGTTTTTTTTCAAGTTTCAATTAAATTTTTCGTTCTACATGGGAAGTGCTTGCAGAGAGATAAGATAATTTTTTTTCATTAAATTTCGTTTTAGCAACATTATGTTTTATATTTAAACGATTTTAAACTTTTAAAGCTGAAAGATATTGTATAAATAATTATAAATGTATTGAATGGGTATAGTATTCACCAATTTTATATTTTATATTTAATCATATGCCTTTATTTAGCTTAATCATACAATAATTTAATATTTTTAAATGTAAAAAAATTTTCATTTTTAAATTAAACATAAAATGATAAAAATATCCTGCAGTAACCTGATATATTTTCAATTGGTTTTATTTTGTTAGTAAAAAACTCTTTATGCCTTTAGGTTAATTGTATTATCAAAATTATTACTGATGTTATAATTCATTTAAAAATCTTCTGGCATGAGAGTTTACATTATATAGTACAAAGCATAAAAAACTTAACAACAACCACATATATATAGGTAAATAATTTTTTTTACTAAAAAGTCAAACGAGTTTTTATGGTCTTTATCTGACGAATTATTGTACCAATAAACAAATTTTGGAAAAATAAAAACGAAAAAGTTAACATACAAATTTCCACCAGCTTTAAAAACAAATACAAAAAATTAGTCATATAATTGTAAAAATGTTATGTGTATGTATATTTATTTTTTTTTGAAAATACAATATATGTGACAGTTTTATTATATTTTAAATGCGGTAAAGAAATTCTCCAAAGATTAATAAAAATTATTCTCAAATCCAAAAATCACATATAACATATTTTGTCTCATATCCTTTTTTTTTAACCATTTCCAGGATTAAAATTATTTTTCACAGACTGGAACTTTACAATATTTGTGCTAAAGTTCAAAATTCATATGAGCAGAAAGTATGGAAAGGATTTTTGTGAGATGATATATATATATATATATAAATATATATTATATATTATTATAGATATTAAGGATATTCTTTAAGCAGACATATAGTTCGAAGCGCAATAGCCGCATTAAACATAAATAACTTATAAATTAAATATACATAAATGGTTATTGTATTTATTCAGGATATATTTATATAAATATATTCCTTAAAATAATATAATGTTTTATATGTTCAAGACAATTTTGTATATGTATATATTTAGGATATCAAACGCAATTATATAATACGAAAATCTTCTTTATTGCAGTTCCTGTCCAAAATCTTTGACTTTGGCTATTATTTTAGATTATTGCCAAGATTTTTATGTTCTGATAAAATTTATATATACATATATTATATAATTTTTTTATTTTTTTTGGCATATTATGGTCTTTTGGTCAAATATTTGTATTATGTTTAAATAATATAATATGATAAAATATTGTATGAATTTTATAAATTTTTTCATAGTACTTAGTAGTTATTGATATACAATCGAAATAGGAAAAATAAAAATTTTATGTAGATTTTTTTCTATATTCGAACAGATATAAATATTTGATTTTTAGAACGATGAAGTGCTTTTTGATTAATCAATTGCTTAATGGTTTAGAAAAGAATACAATGTATATTCTTTTGATTGTATCCTTTTTATTACATATTATATTATATTATTAATTTAGTTTAGCTTTACTGTGAAACTAACTATAAGTATTTGTAACAAATTCTAAATTGTTATTGTTTTTATTAATGAATGAAAATATACTTTATACCATAATTTAAATTAATTACATATGCATGAAATAAAATATATTTAATACGGCTACATGCAAAAAATAATGTTATTAAGTGGCTCTCTTAAAAAATTTGCCTTCCAGGGCATTGTATAAATTTACTTTTAATTTAAAACTAATTATTTATATACACTGACTGTGCATTAAGTAGAAAATCAAAATCAATTACGTTAATAGCTATAATTTACTATAAAATGGTTATTTTTAAATATTTCTTTGGTCAGTTTGAAAATATTAAAAATTAATATCAGGTAATGTGGTGAATTTGTTATCGCATATAAAATGAACGCGAAAAAAACAAATTACGTTGAAAAAAGTACAAATAACTTTTCACGGTAATTTTAATATTTTGTAAAAAGATTTAGTTTAATATTCATTTTCTTTTATATTACATGTCTGATGCATTAGACTGATTTTAATTCACTTAAAACGTGATTGTTACTTTGTAATCTTCTTAAACATTGTTGACTCGACTTTATATTGTTACATTATAGTAGATATATTTTAGTTTAGTAAGTTCCCGCACAAAATTTACAAAGAACTTGATAAGTCCTCTTTCTAGTATCTTTTTCCACTAACCAAAATCAACATTTAGTTATTTCTAATTTAACGAGTATGTTGAATGTCCTTTCCCTTGTTGTATAAGTGTTTCTTGTTTAATTAATATAGAAATTTTCTTTTCATCTGATATATGCGGGTATTTCTTAACATCCAAAAATTATTTTGAGTGGTATTTTAACAACTTTACATAATATTAAACTATTTTTAAATTATAATCAATTATTTTAATGAGGCACATAATAATATATTTTATATTATGATGACATCGGATATGATTGGCTTGAAAATCTATTAGGTAAAAGTAAAATTAACAAATTTGAAAAAATTTAAATTGTAGAAGTTATTTTAGTTATGAAAAAACTTGTATATATAAATTAATTTATGATTCTCACCAAATTAGATACAACTTTTACTTCACAGCTCTTTTTTCTCTACTCTAAACTGCAAAATCTACAATGACGAGATTCTTCTATAACCAAATAATCATTTTTGCATATTTTTGGTAACTTTATTAACTTAAATATAGTTTTAATACGAAAACGAGTATGACTGATATATAATTAAAAAAATTACTGATATTATGACGCAAATGAAATCATCCTGAAGATAATTATAATGATTATTCATATATAATATTATTTCAATATTCATATTTTCACCTAATATTAATCATATTTTTACCTAATATTAATCAATATTTTGGCGACTTCCAATATTATGCAAATCTCAAAATTAATAAACCAAACGATATAGATTTTTTTATTTTTACAAAAGTTTGAATAAAAGTTCGAATATATAGCAATAAGATATTTAAAAATTGGACCACCTGAGAAGCAAAATAAAAACAAAAATCATTCATCTTAATCGTTTGTCTCCAAATGAATATAATAATAAGTTTCTCTTTTAAAACCATACATAAAAAAAACACGTGGTAACTGTCATAAAACTTAAAATCCAACAAAAACCATTGTGTGAAAGCGAGAGAACAGATTAAAATATGTATAACAAACCCTTTTGCTAGAATAAGAGATATAAATAAAATTGTACAGCAAAAATTGAATCAAATGATTCTTTCGCACACATTAAACTCACTTAATGGCTTCCGCTGACTTAAAACTATTGAGCAAAAAAATATATAATAAAGACGAAGATGGGAGACGGAACCAATAAACATTTGAGTTATAAATGCAAATAAGTGCAATGTATGGCACTAGATGAATGCGAAATGGCTATTGATTTGATGGCTGCCAGCTATATAACTCACTTTTATCTCTGCTTTTTTCTGTTATTTTTTTTTTTTGGTAAGTAAAGCAGAGATAGCAATAAAACCGGTTATATGGGTTTAACCGGTGTTTGTTGTTTTACTGCGGCTTAATGAAAAGAAAATGTAGTTCTTAGGGAAAATTTAAGAAGGTTGTACGGATAGTAAGAACTTAATATCATATATCATTTGATAAAATATTATTTTTAAATTTTCAATGATTAAGAGCTGACTTATGAACCGGAACAGGTCAAAAATGAAAGAGGCGCAATAAAGAGATTTAGGATATATTTCAAATTTTTAGTAAAAATTTAAAGTAAAAAAAGTGTGTAAATTGAAATCAAATAAATTATATTTGCATTAGTGTTGGTGTGTATACGGATACGCCATTATGTTTTACGTTCTTTTTAAAACTTAAAATTGATGAAATTTTAGAAAATATGATAGTTATTTTTAATTTCATACGGAAAGTAATAATTTAATATTTTCAACTATTCGTTCATAAATATTAAATTACAATAAATTAATCCCATATTTTTCTGTTTAAGAGATACAGCGAACAAATATTTTAAACTTTAAAACCATAAAAATTTTCTCATCAAAATTAAATATTATATCTCTTGTTTATATAGAAGATGTAAATAATTTTTTTTGATTATTAAGTTAATATCATAATTAAGAAAGCTATAGTTAATTTCAGATTTTGTTAGTTTTGCAATAATATTTTACAAATTTCTGCTAATTAATAGATGCTATTTGAAAATTCTTTGCTTTATAACAAAACCAAAAGTTAGGAATTCGCAACCAATGAGTATTGCCATAGGCATAACTAATTAATATATTAGGTTAAAAAAACCTATACTCGTAACTAAAATTTAAAAATTTGTATGTCAAAAAGCTTTATTTAGTTTTAGGTTGAAGTTATAAAATATTTTTAATGGAATTGGAAGAAGTTTTTAATACCAAAACAAAATGATTTTTTGTTGTATATATATAACTATTTTGAAACATCCGAAAAGAAAACATTTATGTATGGGAATTTAGATTTTCTGATTTTTTTTTTATGAAAATAAACCCTGAAAATGAACGACAGCCTTTAAATTAAAGGATAATAGAAATCGTATATCTTCCAAAAAAAAAAAAAAACTTGACAGCAAAAAAATTTAACAAGTTCAAAATCTCCCTACATAATATGGTATATATATATATATATTTATATATATATGCACATAATGTATTTATATATTTTTATTTATTTCTTTATAAATCCTTTTGATAGAATTATCGTGCTTTAGCAAATCCTTATATATTCTTTTCTATATCTCTTTTCAAATTGTTTGCTTTATTTTTTGTTAAAAATACAAAAATAGATATTTTATTTTAAAAGACTGTAGCAAAATCCAGGAAAAGTTTTTATTAAACTTAATTTTAGAAAAACTCTAAAACAAACAAATATATACACCAAATTGTGATTCCATTTCTATAAACACCCTTTTTGATTTTTATTATAAATAAAATTGATTTTATTAATTTATTTTAATGTATAAAATCTAAAAATTTAATGCAATTATCATAAAATACAATTAAATTTTTATAAAATTTAATTGAAATTTTTCTATAGTTTATAAATTTTGATGAAAAATTACCACACATAACAATAGAGTCATAAATAAAAGATAATCACCAAACAATTGGTCAATGAAAATATATGTATAGAGAAAAAAAAAAATTATCGTCCTGGTAATGGAAGGTGTACGTCAGTTCACCAAAAATATATTGCAGGAAAAGCATGATTATTCATTTTCATAAATTCATTCAACAGCCATAAAAATATGTAATTATTTCCCTTAATTCTGATATAAATTTAAAAATGAATTTAAATATATATTATACATATAATAATATAGATAGTTGGTATATATATATAGAATGTAATTGTCCGACCTTTTAGGTTTTAAAAGAATTTTAAAATAAAAATATAATTTTTAGATAAATAAGGTCTTTACGCTTCTCTACAAATAATAATCATAAAACTTTCTACTTTAATTAAATGTGGAATAGTTTGACAGGAATTTGTATTATAATCCTATGTTATAAATCACATAGAATATATATATATATAATTAAATAACGTTGCCATTTTACACATTAACATATCACAGCCAAATAGTAATTTTTATCAATCTACAGAATTCGAATTGATTTCATATTGTTAGAATAGTTGTAAACCCATTTTATTTTTTGTTATCAATAGTTTCTACAGAGTAAGTTATGAACAATTAAAAATATCGTATTAACGTCGCCCAATTTCAATTTAACTTTCTTATTTCATATTTTTATAAAATGAAGACAAACTTTGAAAAACTAGCTGAAACAATTTTGAAGTGTTTACATATACCGGGATAATATATCTGCAAGCATAATAAAACTGTAGTCAAAACAAAAAAGCAGCAAATTCGAATTAGTTAATATAATAATTAACTAACAACATATTGGAAGATTTGAGAATATTTGGGTAGAAATATTATAATATGATCTAGTTTTAGCTATTTTTGGATTGTTGTAACTACAAGAATCCAAAAATGGTTACAATTTTTTTGAAAAGCGTATGCATTCTTGTCTTAAATATGTCATTATTTTGTGAGCATAAAGATTTTTACGAATAAACGTCGTGTTTTTAAGGACAATTTGCCAAAATAATTTTATATTGATTTTTTATCTTTTACATTTATAATAAATGAATGGTTATCCTTGCCCTAAAGAAATTACTTTCCGATTAAATATCTAATTTACGAATTTACATGTAAAATTGGATTCTGCAAATAAGAAAAAGGCTCAGAACTTTGTTCTGAAGTTAATATTGATTTTAAAATGTAATGAATAATTTAAAAAATGTAGAGTTACACTGTAAAAAATAAATACAAATTTGTTATAGAAATTAAACAAAATTCCTAAAATTATTATGAATAATAAATTCCTATATAATAATATTATATCTTAATTTCTTAAATACCAAAATCAATTTCATAAAAATGATATATGTAACTTTTAAATTATTATTACCAATTACAAGTTTACAATTACAATCTTAGCCAATTACACTTCTCTATATAAAAAGAATATAAAAAGACAATAAAATTTATTAACAGTGTATAACTGTAAAAATACTATAAATTTAGATACAAAAAAAAAATTCTGCTTTTTCCGCAAGAATGCTTACTGGAAAAGGACATTTAATTGAGTTCGAGAGGAAAAAAGAAAAATTGTTGTAATAAAAAATATGAAAAAACTAAAGGAAAATAATTTCACCTAATTTTTAGCACCCTGCTTATTGTTATAGAATAAAATCATATTAGAGCGATGGGGGAGTAGCAGTTGAAGCAATCTGTTGTTTGCTATATTTTAGCCCTCCATTAAATATATAACTATACGTTTTATATTTATGTATATAAGGTTTTTTTTTTTTTGGTTACTAGTAAATCTAGTCGCCTAATTTTTCATCTACAGCTGACTGTTACAAGGTATGGGTATAAAATTTTATACATTGTATATTTGTAAATATATATCGTTTGAATCGTTATATTTATGTCAGGAAATAGCATTCGGGCGAAAGGCGACAATGTATGCCTACTTTTGGCTCCATAAATATCTTTCCGCATCCTTCGGCTTTTTATATATATATATAAATAAATATATGTATGTATGAAATTGTATATAAATGTATAGTTGTTAGCAAAAAATGAGAAACACAAAATATATTTATAGGAAAACAACAAATAAACCCCCAGTTTGAAAGCTATCTGACAAATGCTGTATCACCACACATACTTCATTTTAAAAACAATAAAATTCGTAAGAAAATACGTGACCTATAGATTTTATTTCGATTTTATTTTAGCAACCACAGGATTTATATATATTTACTGAAAAAAATATCAAATATATATTTTATTTTCTAACACATCTATAAATGTACATTTATTATATAACAATCAAAAAAGGGACATTTAATATTTGTGAGTACATCCCCATCATAAAGAAAAATTATTTGAATGTCTTAAGAACATAACATAAAACCAGGAAATATTTAAGATATTTTTATATGTCATTTATGCATATTTTATTGCTTTGAAAATATCTAATAATCTTTAATACCATAAAAATGCCATTGCCCTCTAAATATTTAAACAAAATATGTTTTTTTAATGTTCATTCATGAAATTAAAATAATATATTGAAGTACGAATAAAACCCAAGTAATAGTAAATTATTTCCATTTATAACTAAGGAACTGGAAATCTGAAATATACTAATATCATTGCTGAATTGCGCTATAATACAGCTTATTAAAGAACTCCCAAATTGAAAAATATGTGTTCTACAAAAGCACTTCCGAACACCTACTAAATTCAACTTCTGTGTTAACAATAAATACATATTTTTAATTTAAATTTCAGTTATTTAATTTCTCAGATAAAAAAAAATCTATTTCTTGATACTTGTAGCTCAAATTCTAATTTTTGATAAAATTATTATTTTACAGAAAAATTTATGTAAACGACTGAATATTTTAAATAAGAAGGTACAATTTTTAAAAATAATATAATAAGAAAAATAATTCAAACAGTTAACTCTAATAGTATTTTTGTAATCAATCTTTCTACTTTTTTTTTTTATAAAAAAGCTTCTTATATTATTGAAAATCAACTCAAATCACTTAGGCAAATGCATCTTAAAGAAAATTAAAAAAACAACCCTTCGGAAATTCAATATCTTTAATAAATTACAATGAAAATAAAAAAGATAATTTTTTATTATTGGCATTTATACTTATTTGTGTATCTAATAAATAAATTTAAACGCCAACCCAGTACTATGATCATAAATATAGATAAGAAAAAATATATAATAAAATTAGAAAAGGGATAACCAAACAACCCAATTATTTACCATAAAGAGAGGGTGATATCAGATTCAAGTCTGGGTTATGGTAAAGTATAAATATATATATGAATTTTTTGGAAGGATGGCAGAAAACCTGCTAATGTTCGTAAATTTAATTTTTCATATATGCAAAATAAATTTTTAAATTATATATTTCACGCACAATTGTAAACATGATAACACATTTTTATGGCGAATTAATTTATTGTCGCAAAAATGGCTAGAATTTTTTTTTATATTAGTGATATTTTTGGAAAGATAAAATATAATGCTCAATAGTAGAAGATAATATCTAAAAAATTAATTCTTATCAAATATAAAAATTTGGAATTTTTTAGTATATCGCTTTTAAATATGATATATAAAAGAATCGTATCTAAATATATTATTTCTTCTCTTCACTTAAGTCAGATACTTAATATGATTCATATTATACAATCATTTTTACAGTTAAATTTTATATTTTACTCGAACTCCAATTTTAAATATACAAACAATTTTCATAAATTATTACAATAATCCATTAGTTTTTTTTTTGTAAATTTCTTTTCTTTTGATCAAATAATGTAAACTTTTATGACTTTATTACATAATACATTGAAATTCTCCCGTATTAGGTTAAATAAAGCATAAATAACTCTAATAGTATTTTTATAATCAATAATGAAATGGATATAGTATTTTAGTCTATAAGAAAAATTACTCTATTAATATTAAAAATACATTATATAAACCCCAAAAAAAAAACATTTTTTTATAAATAACGTCCAACCATTTATTAAAATATTTTAGAAATAAAATGTGAACTATCGTCAAATGTAAAGAATACGATTTTTTTTTATATACATAAAAATTGTATAAAAGATAATAATATTCTGTGGTAAAATTCTTTCTATCCCAACAAATGCACAAGACTAATATTTTATAGTAATAGTATAACTTAAAGCAATTTGGCAACGAAAATGTTCATGTACAATGTATAAATTATTTTTAGAGATTGGGCGGCTTTTGAAAATCTTAAATGTTTAATATTCAAATATAATGAGTTTGTTCAGAGGTCAGAGTAGAAAGTGACTTTATTCGAAAATTATTTTATAAAAACCACTGTTATCGGCTAGAAATCATTTTCGACTATTTATAAACAATTCCAATCTAATCCTTCCAAAATAAGTTGGTGAAATAGCATTTTTTTTGTCAAAATAATTCTTTGCTAATTAAAAAAGCTTAAACTGAAAATCTAAAGTATTTCTTTGAAGTTTGTATTAAAGTTATTAGTATAATTAAATTTGAAATAAATTGTATTTATTGTTATAAAACTTACTTTTTTTAACTTCCAATGATTTAATATATTTATATATACAAAATTGTCTTACCTGTAAAAAGAACAAAAAAAAAACAATTATTTACAATTTTTATATTATTTTCAAGAAAACATATAAAGCGAAAAACTATAGCAAATTCATAAAATATTATATATCTATATATGTATTTAAAGTTTTTTAAATTATAAATATTCATGTGTTTATATTTTTTTGAGCAGCTCAAAAGTAGTAAACATTTTGTAAGTGGATAAAAGAGATTTTAAATATTTTGAGATACATATAAACATTTATAAAATTTCTAAACTATGCCCAAACCCTTAAGTCTCTCCTATATAAAATTAATTTTCTTTTCTATTTTTCATTTTCAGTTTAAATTCAATATTTTTCAACACATTGAATTCAATTCATATTGAATAATGACGCATTTAAATTGAAAAAACTACATGTAGAACATAACTTATGTAAATTTAAAGGTAGATATGTATAATTATTAAATATCATAAGAATTAGTTTAATATTTTCTTTAATTAGGTAACAAATAAGGAACACCATAGTTAGTCGAGGAAATTTTGTAAATGGATAACAATTTGTTAAAAAAAATAATAAAAAATACTTGAATAATTTTAATGATTCACCTAATGTATTTTGTCCGTCTCAAGTTTTGTTTAAGTATTTTCGATTATCTGCTTCTGTTCAAATATTCGAATAAATGAATCGAACTTTAATTATTTAATTATTTACTTCACTACTTATTTTTTATTATATGTATGTCTATATAATTTTTTTTTACAAATCCATAGGTTAATATATAGATGAAATTGCCCTCTTTCAAAATATTATATATTAATTGTTTTTTATATTTCGTTATCGTATATGAACCATATTGTGTTATAAAAATTGCAAAACAATTTTTTAATATTTATTATATTTTGGATTTAATATTTTTTTTTTATATAATATAATAAAATTAAATCGCTCATCAAATTAAATTAATCCGAAATTTATGATATGAAATATAAAATCATTTTAGATAACTATATTGTACTTATGCAATGTAAAAAAATCAATTTGATTTTCTATTTTTCACACTTTTTTCACGACTATATTATTTTATTCAATGATTACCCTACAACGAACAAAAAATACTAATTCATATTTTAAACCTAATAACTTTCTCTTTTGTGTAATAAAAGGAAGAATCGTATGCAGTTTGAATGCAAAATATCGATAAAAAAAACGAACAACAACAATATATGATATATATGCTGCAAAAAAATTTGGAAATTGTAACTTTCTAAAAAAAAGATAAAAATAAAACCAATAAACTTATGAAACCCATAAATACCTAATAAATTTTTCAAGGACCAAAATAATTTTGATCATAACATTTTTTTTTTTTAAATTTTTAATCTTACTTTTTTTATTAATTCTATAAAAAAAAAAATGTTTATACTGAATTGCCGTACAACAGAATATTTATACTTAATGAGAAAATAGTAATCTAATAAATTTAAATTTGTTAAAAAACAATTTTAGTATCGAAGCAGTAGTTTTTTTGCCAATTAAATTTTTATATATGACAATAAATCAATCTGGTTGCGTTTATGAAGATTTATGTATTTTATAGAAACATTTACTTAAAAACCGGTAGTAAACGTATATAAGAAACTGATATAAATTTTTTTTAATAATTTAAAATAGAAATTTTCCATAAATATATTTAAAATAAACCATTTAACTAACAGTTTTATATATAAAAATTTTTGTATTTGAAATACATATATTAAAATTATTTATACATATATGTACTTGATGACAATTTACAAAACAAAACAGTAAAAGAGTCAGAATTTTTGATGAACCAAACTATATGTGAACAAAAGACCATATAAATAAAAATCGCTTGAAATAAACCAATAAGTACAAAAAATGTAAAAAATTTAGATTCAATTTTTTATATAAACATTAATTTAGAAAATTTCGATTTTATGATAATATGTCGCAAAAATTCCCTTAACCAATGGTTCATAAGGACAAAAACAATTAAATAAACTATAGATTCACAAGCTTTCGAAAACTAGCATATATATACATATATATCATACAGGGCGGCAAAAAAAAAACTGCAGGGTTAAAAATATGCTTACTTTTTTTGTTTTTAACCAATAGGATTAGGTATTGAGTTCTGATATATATATGTCAATAAACCTCATACAATTCAACAGCTGAACAAGAATATTGATGCTGAAATAATAAACTTGAAGCAAATGCGCTAGAAATAGCCAATATTTGTTAGCAAGAAAATGGAAAACATTTAAGAGATGTAATATGTCATACTTAGTTGTATAAAATTTCCATGAATAAATTATTTAAATAAAAATAAAACAATAAAAATAAAAAACAAAAGATTCAGTTATTTTTAAACCTTCAGTTTTATTTGGCCCACCCTGTATAAGCATAATTGTATAAATTATATCTTTATATATAAGATGTATTTTTGCTTTTCTTTCGCATAGCTTATTCTGGCGATACAATACAAATATTTTCACTGCTCTCATAGCAAAAGTTTATAATGATTTAAAATTCCATTTTTAGAATTTTTTAACTAAATGATGTGTTTTTCTTTTCTATATAACAATTTATATCCATTATCCATAGCAGAAAAACTTACAAATAAAACACTATACAAAAAAATATTGACTGTTTTAAAATGGTTTGTCTCGTTGCTGCTTTCGTCGATGCCCGCATGTCGCATTTATATAATTTTTTTTTTTAGTTTTATATATTCTTGTTATTAAAATGGATAAAAAAAATTCAGTTTTTTTTTTTTTGGCATAACAAAATTTCTGTATAAACCAATGATGGTTACATATATTCGCATATATATATTTAAGTGAATGTAGAATAATTTTTTCCTTTTTTTAAAAAAAAATGTTGTTTTTAAAGACTGAAAAAAGATGAAATATTTTTGTACTACACAAAGGGAAGAAAAAAAAGTTATGCTGCGATCTTCATATAAATATATCTATACCACAATATATACATATATATCCTTTTTACTTACTTTTAGATATACAGATCTAGACAATATAAGTGAAAACATGTCTCAGGTATTCAAAAAATATATAAAAAAAAAGTTTGAGTGTTTGCTTCTACTGTAAATGGTCAAAGTAAGTCGATAAAATTGCAAATTTCTCATTCGTCTTCATATAATATATATACATATATAGATATATTTCCAAACATGGTGATATTTTATAAATTTATTATTTTAACGTCTTTCAAACTAGTTTTAAATTAGCATTTTAATTTACATTTTTATATGCAATTTTGCATTTAATTTTTATGTTTTTTAACATTTAATTTTAATTATTTAAAATATATACAATGATATTAACAAGGCATTTTTTTTTTAACCACAATATTCCACTACTTCGTCAATGCAGCGAATAATATAATACTTAAAGTTCGTTAAATTATTAGAGATAATAAATCTTTCAAATCGAAAAAATTGACAATATTTTAAACATACTTTTTTTTTTGCTGGTTGAATTTCCTTCCGTTAATAAATTACCGAAATGTTCAAAAGAAATATAATAATAAAAAAAACTGTCATACAAGAAGAAATAGAGTATAGTATAGCTATGATCGCTTAATTTTTTTTTTTTTTTTTTGCAGTTAACGTTTTCAACATATAATAAATGCAAATTTTTATTTTCCTTAACCAAAAAGAGCAAAAATTGAACATTTTTAAGTTTGCTGTGTAATTTTTTTTATATCCTTCACATTTGTTTGCATGGCCCTTATTTTACTTTTTTTTTTTTAAATAATAGAAATAGCTTGTTGCTAAAGAGTTATAAGGAAATCATTTAAATGTGTTTGGGTTATACCATTGCCAAAAATAAAATTTAAATAAAAGGAAAGGCATACATATGGATTTATAAAGCTTTAAAAAATGAAAGAAAAACCAACCGCATTTCTCAACTATTCACTATAATAATAATATTGCTACCTAAATTCTTTTTTTTTTAGTATACTTTTGTTAAATCTTTCTTATTGGGTTTGCCTAAGTAAACATATTTTAATATATATGTATGTGCTCATTTGTAGGTAGAAAAAACAAAAAAAATTAGATTTTCCCTACATTAAATATTTTATTTACTGTGAACCCTGAAACATTTTACAATTTTAAATTATATTTAAAAACAAAAAAATATAAAAAAATGAACAAAAAATATTGAAGAAATTCGCGGTTACACCACCTTTAGTTAGGTAAAACACAGAGACTCCCAAAATAAGAAGTATAATATTATACTATTACTTTATTATCTGTGTAAATATTAATATGATTATTCGCTATTTTATGAAACATTTTTTTAGAGTTCTTTCGAAAGAATTCTTTAAAGAAATTAATAACTAAGCTTTTTCTCTAAATATTAATAAAGTTGACTGTGTAGTTATAATATTTTGACCAACACTGTACTGTATACATAGTATGTTACCAGTAGTCAATGTTTCTCTTTTTTCAAGGGTTTTTTTTTTATATAAATAAAGTGACGAAAAACTTATCAGGAAGGTAAAACAAAAAAAAAAAGAAATATTTCCAACTGAAATTAGAATAAGCAAACATCCAACAAACTGTATTTAAAAAGGCTGTAACAAAAAAAGTTAGTCTTAAAAAAAACTATGCTTTTCGTTATTTGTACATTTATTTCACCTTTTCAGCGAACAGAAAACTATACAATTGTTAAATAATACAAAATAACAAAAATTTTCAGTTTTTTATCATTGCTTTGCATTTACATAAAATGTATACGTATATAAACACAACATAGAAAATCCAATAGAACTAGCAGTCTCTTCAAATATTTAAAATGCAGATTCATTGTTATATGTATATATAGAGATTTAAATTTTTTTTATATTATATATATTGGATATTCCAGTCTTTCTATGCTTTATTCTATATGCTAAATTTGGCTCGCATATATTTTAGATAAAAAGTAAATACATTACAAAATTACGCCTTAAATAACTTTTTAATTGACGCATTTGCAGCAAAAAGATAAAAAGTCATGCATATAAATTTTACAATAAAAAAAAACATTTCCTCTTTAGCGTACATCTTTTCTGTTCAATTTTATAATGTTTTTATATTGGCCATTTATCGGTTTTTTTTTTTTTTTGGCTGGCAAAAATTATACAGCATAAATGAAAAATATTATTATTTAATATTTTTACACGCATTGTTATTTTTATATCGAGGATTTGAATTAAAAATCAACAATTTGCTTATTATTAGAAAAACATCTATTAAAATAATTTTGGTTTAGTATATTTAAATTGAAGTTAGATTTCAGTATATTACCTTTTGTTATATACCATTTTCACGTTAAATTTAAGTTTTTTCGAAGCAAGTTCAAGGTTCATTTCAAACCAAATTAATGATAACAACCATTGACTTTCACTTGATAAATATTATATATCAAATTTCAGGACATAATTAATAAATATTACCTAAAACAAATTACGTAACGTTTAATCTCAAACCTTAAACAAAGTTTATAATTTCTTTGGCAAGAAGTTTTACCTTCAATCTCAAAAAATTTTTAGTTCACCAAAATTAGGAAGAATTTAGAGAAAATAGTATATTTTTTAAGTAAATATCGTTATGCTTTCGAAAAATACTTTATTAAGGAAACTTTTTATAATATTGAGAAAGCTGAATACTCTTAATTTTTAATTTGATTCATCATTTATCAAGGGAAAACTAATGTTTCTAATTTGATTTGAACAATACGATGAATTAAACTATAATTTTACTTTAAAAATGTTAAATTTAGTTTTTAGAATATTGAATTTAAACTAAAAATGATCGGCAATTCAAACTAAAAATGATCGGTGAGCGAATTTATTAATCTTAATTATTGTACAATATTTCATCATTTGAATTTTTTTTTTTTCAAATAATAAAACCAGAATTAAACTAATACTTATGCTATTGTAATTAAAAAAAAAAAACACTGATGGTAGTAACCAAATTGAGTGGTGCAACAATTTTATAAGAATAGCACTCCACATAACAATTTTTATATAACAACTATTAAAAAACATTTCGGTAGGTTTATTCAAACAAATATATAAAATATATTCATAGCAAAATTTTCTAAAGAATTTTTGATACTGGAATATAACAACATAATAAAACATAAAGATATAGATATATATAAATGGTATACTTTTATCTACGAAATTTTATATGCATAGATATTAATACTGGTGAGCATTGTACAGCAAAAAAAAAAAGGGTAATCACAAAAGCAGCAGTATAATCGATGTGTGAAATAAATAAAAGCGGACATAATTATCAAGTTATCGCACCCAACCATATTTATGATCTTTTTGCCATTATTATTGTATTCATATATATATATATATGTATTCAGATATCGCCCTTTTTAGTTATAGGTTCTCGGTACTATTTTATGTGACTCAGTATACCAAACTGAATCCAAATATCACATATTAATTGCTATATAAGAGAGATGGGGCATTTGCAAGCTGTGCCGCCAATTTTTAAGCTTATTTATGTTTATAAATGTGTTCAGATTATTATTCACACACCTACAATATTTTATTGTTTTTTTTTTTTGGTTTTTTGTTACTATATATGGAATGTAAAGTGTAGTAAATGTTTAACGGATGTACGGATAAAAAAATATGACAAATTTCAGTGCATCTATTTTTTAAAACCAAAAAACAGCACAAATAAAATAACAAGGATCGGAAAAGGACCAGAATATATATATGAAATTTTAACAACGAACAATTGAAAGTAAAAATATTTGATTGCTTTTAAAACAAAAACAAAAAAAAATATTTTCAATGTTTAATCCCCAAAAGCATTTATATATATAGTTAAAAAAAATTGCAACAAAATAAATAAAATTACATAGAATTTAATATAGTGTATAAACATAAATCTATTTTTGTTCATAATATAAACAAAATGATAATAAAATTTGCAAAATAAACTTACATATATGTATATATTTATATTATTTATTATAGTTAATATATCCAAACTAAACCGCTTTAGCCATTTTGTTCTCTACAAACTAGCTATACCAAATATATTACTTTTTTTATATGATGAAATTAAAATTGTCAATTTAAGTGGTTATTTTCTTTTTTTTTTTTGTCTCTTCATTATACTTGAGCAGAGCTTGTAGAGGGCAATTAATCACATTGCAGGAAAACTGTATGTATTGCACAAGTTTTAGTTGACTTATTTATATAAAACGTTGAAAAACTTTATATAGTTTGTTGGAATTTTAATGCCAAAGAAAAAAAAAATATTTTAATTACATTCTATTATATATACAAATATGACAATCTGTCCGTCAATAAATTACATTTTAAAATCATAAATCTTGTTGAACCCGTTTACAAAACCTTTTTTTTTTTTTTTGTTACGATGGTGCTTAATTAATATTTGCACAACTTTTAATTTAATTTTATTATATTTATTCTGGGTACACTTGTGATTGATTATTCAGAAAATATAATAATAAAAATGTTTATTTATATTATGAAATAAATATACTTTAAAGGATATTTTTTTTATTATTAGATAATTTAATACATATATATGCGTATATATTGTATATATATCAATCTCTAATAACATATCTATATTTTTTTAAGAATTAAACATTTTATATTATTTTTTAAGAGGTTTAACTTGTTTTATGATTTTTATAAACGTGAATCTAAGAATTTTCTTAAATTTCGACTTGAAGCTGATAAAAACACTGTTATATAACGCAAAAATAATATTTAGAATATCTTATAAATTTGGAATACAATATGAAATGAAGATTTCTTTTGGCACTGATGTGATTAGAGGATAAAGATATTAAGTGACATTTTTATAATCTGAGATATTATGCTTACCAAAATATGTAGTTTTTTGTTATGTCCTTCTCCGGTTGAGACAAGAAATATTTTAAAGTGTTTAGTTATTGTAGCAAATTTCACGTATTTGTAGAGTTTTGAACATTATTTACTCCAAATGAAAATGTAACAACACCTACCTCCACTAATCTGATCAATTCCTTACACTTACTATTTTACATATCATTTCAAATTTTATTATTTTAAACTATTCCCAATATTTATATAATATGTATATATAAAATGAAAAGCTATTAATAAAAAGTGTACTACAATAAATATTTATATTTCTTGAAATCTGAAATCTTTCAGAGAATTGCAAATTATATTATATCTTCAATTGACTGATGAAACAACGTCCTCTTATTATATATATTACCTTTTTGCATTATTTAAAATGTAATAAAAATATTATACTTAATGCAAGTTTATTAGATTACAACCCCTTTATAGTTTTTTGTCTATTGGTTAACCAGAATATTATTATATAAATTTTACCCTTAATGCACCATGAAAATTGGTTTAATACTTCATATTTGTGTTGAAAAATAAAAAAAATTTAAATTATTTCTATATGAACTTAATTTAACGATTGGTCATAGAATCTCTATTTCAACATTGAAATACATAATAATGTCGCAGCGCAGCATAGAATATATTTTAGTTAAATCTTCGTTCGTGCAATGTTGAACAAATTGGATATATATATATATATAAATATTATATATTTATATCTTCATATATATATATTATAAATAACTCCCCAGACCATATAAATGCCATATGACATGGTTTTAATGTTTAATCTCGATGGGATATTGAAATTTCATTTTTGTATGATTTATCGATAACATAAGGTGAACAAAAATTGCACCAAAAGGAGGAGTACTTTTTTTTTTTTTTTTTGTTTCTGATCATCTTAGTTTAATGTGATATATATGAGCATATGTGAAATAGGAATACATGTTCGAATATAAAGGAAATAGTCATTTTGGGTATTATTTTTAGTTTAGTAAGAACATTGTATCCTTATAAAAACCAAAAAAAAAAAAAGTAAAAATGTACATGTTTTTTTTGTTTAATGTTTTCGTTAACATCAATTTAAATAGAGAACAGAGAACATTAAACCAAAAATTATAATTATATACAGAGCTATATATGTAGGACAAAACTTTGACTACTTTATACAATTGTATGGGTACTGTGAATAATTCAGTCATCTATATGGCTAAAAATATGTTATACTAAACCAATTCTAAAATATTATTTACATGATTGTGTATTTTATACATGATTGTGTTATGTGAATTGAATTGATTGAATATGTCAAAAAAATCAATTCATATAATATTTACAGTTTTACTCTCCTATAATTAGATAATAATATTTTGGTAAATTTTATTTTTTTTCGATTTATTGTAACATACCTGAGTCAAAATGTCCCTAAAATTTAAAATATAAAATTGAAAAACGTATGGAAATTTTTAAACAATAATTACTATCATAATCTTATAATTTCCGTATTTTTAGGTTTTTATTTACGAAAATTACATTGACAATAATTATAAGCAAGCAAAAGTATATTTTGCTTTTTACTAGGATTAACATAAATATAATGAAATCTGAAAAAAAATGCATTTTATATATTATCTTTTTTTGTTAGGATATTGTTCAAAATGCTATATAGATAAATTTCAAATATAAGTAACATAAAAAGTGTATGTTTTTCTCAACAGTAATTGCTTTTTAATCCTTCTTAAATTTATTATTATTATAATAATTTCTGTTAATATACATAAAAAAAAAACCAACCATGGTTTTATCGGATCATTTATTTACAAGATTTACTTAAAATCTTCAAGGTTTTCACTGTGGCGTTTAACATTCATTTTGCCAACATATAAGCTATAAAGGTATATATTAAAATTATATCTAAATATAAAAACGAAATTATAATATTTTAGTATACAAGAGAGAAGATAAAGTCCAGCCAGAAATAGTCAATTATGTTGTATATTATTTTAATGTAACAAAAATTGAAAAACTGTTTTATTATTATTATTTTTTTTTAATAAATTTTATATAAGGATTATATACAAATGAAAAAAATCTTTTAGCAAAATACATTAATGTCATGTTTATAATATAATATATAAAAATTTATTAAAAAGTCGTTATAGTATATAATATTTTCTTTTAGTTTGATTTATTACAATCATTTCCTTAGTAATATATAAAAAAAATCTGTTTAAATGACATTTTCCATCAAATATACATTTAAGTATAAAACATTGTTTACAGAATAAAGCGTAAAAATGGAAATGTGCACAAATAAATGCTTTTTTAAATAGCACTCTTTCTTTATTCAAAAATAAATAAAATGAGAAATAAATTGCCTGCAGATTTTTTTCAGTACCTATATACCTTACAGGTTTTCCTTTTAATAAAAAATTATAGCAAAGAAATTATGGAAAAATATTGATATACAATTTGATACAATAAAATTGAGCAAATATACTTTAGTAACCCTTTGAAAAATTAATTTAAACATACAAGTGTATTCATCAAAACATCGATTAACACGCTATTGGAGTGTAATATACATTAGCGTATAAGTATATACAATATTTTTTTATACAAATTTCAATAAAAGCAATTTTGGAATTTAGTGCGAGCTATAAAATTAGTATAGTATTAAGTTATATACCTAACAACTACTTGTTCAACATGAACAAAATTTGAGTAAAAACTTTATAATTGTTTTGATGAATTATTTTACTGCTGGATAAAAATCAGTATTTTGACTTTATCTTCACCTTTTATCAATTTGAATAGTAGAGCTATCAATAGCAATATGCTGTCATGCTGCTTAATGGAAATTGAAAACAACGAAAGGTAATTGTTCTAAGTTCTTGGTGTGATAATTCCATCACAAGTAATGGAGAGAACGTCTAACAGGCAGATAGAAATATTTTAAACTTTTTAAGGTATATATAAAAGTATTTTTTATCGGTAAAATAAAATCCTAATAGTATATTAATGTTATACTTAATTAATAATATACTTCTTATTATTTAATTCATTGATATTACTATTTTATATAATTGGCCGTTGACATCGACAGTATTTCCGGTATATTTGGTATGTGAACTATACTTTAATATTTTTGAGAATATTAAAAAGCAATTCTCATATATTTACACAGATTTGAAACAAAAAAAAATCAGTCAATTGAATCTTAAACACTATAATGGAAAATATGTTCAAACATTATTAAAAGATTGTTAGTTAATGATTGTATAAAGGAGTAATAGTTTATTTTAACAGTATTATTGAATTATATTATAGACATAATATTTGCAGCTATATATTTAAGATATTGACAGATAATTCCTTTTTCTTTGACATTGAAAAAAAAACAAACACACACAAAAAAACTAACAACTGTTCCATTTTTTTTTATATATTTTAATTGACAATCAAAAGGTAAGATTTTTGAATTAACAGAAATATAAAAGTTTCAATTGGATTGTTTTATTTCTTTTTCAATAGTAAGAATTAATTCCCCCATATCGGAAAACATTAATGTAATATTATATAAAGCAAGTAAGCAAAATTGAATACAACTCAAAAATACTTTCCTGAATTTAAAAATATAGTATAGAGGTTTTGCATGAACAACTATACATTTTCAATAATAAATATATATATATATATCTATATATTTATATAGGTATATCCTACCTTTTCCGATATAATAAATTAAACGAAAATGTATGAAACATGCTAAAATCGTGATCGCATAAATTCTATTGTCGCATGTTTTTCCAATAGAGCAAAGAAAATATGTTAGTATTTATTTTATATAGTCTTATAAACGAATAGAAAATAATGAAAAAAAAAAAAATCTGTTAAAAAAACGTTTTTTTAATATTTTTTTTTAGATTTTAAGTAACATTTTTTTATTATTTTTCCTTATAAATAAAACAAGTATACAAAAAAAAAAAGGTTATAACAAAAACTCAACGAACTCGAAATAATCTATTAGAGAATCTGTACAAATATTTTATTATTGTTAACGGAATTAGTTTCCCTTACACAAATAAATTATTTTTATAGAAAAATTAATCCCTTTACGTTGTACATTTTAGATCATTTGTTTATTAGTGCAAATAATTAAGGCCCATTTTACCATTTTAATACATATATGTATATTAATATTAATTTTAATTATTGTCCTAAATAGCTCTGTGTACGTTATATTTGTTACTGGTAAAGCTGAGGTCACTTATTCAGTGACAAAATAAATGGTTATAGGTAAACAGAAAAATAAATAGAAATAAAATACGCTTTTGGATTGAAAGGAAATGTTTTAAATAAACGTTTTTTTTTTAAATTCATTCATCAAGTCATTATATAAGGGTTTATTTTTCTTATCCTCCCTTTTGGTAAGTTATTAAAAATGAAATATTCTGAAAGCTTTAATTGGAAAAACATTGCTTGAACAAATTTGGATTTCTGATTTTCGAGTATAAAATATTTTAAAGTATTTTTAAATAGTGATATCTTCCAGAAATAAAGCTTTTAAACATTATTCCGTGGGATTTCTGGGGCCTATTCATTTTATTTTCTTACGTATAATAATAAATTAATTATTTTTGTGTAATTCTTTAATAATAAATCTAAAATTTAAAAAAAATCTAAATTTCTTAAAATTAGATTTTATTAAATTTATAAAACTTCAAAATTTCATATGGTGTAATATTTATTTTGGAATATGTTTGTAGTTTTACAATTGTTTATCGATTTTAGAAATGGTTATGAATTTATTATTTATTCAATTTAACATATAAATCTGTTAAAACTATTTCATAATATTAGATGAGATATTCTTTCCTTGCAAGTACTAGTAATAAATATTAAAGTGGAGTATCCTTATCAGAAAATTATATTATTTAGTTTAGAAAAAGTGTTACAATGTATAAAGATCAATTTAAAACAAGAGACTATAAAAAATATAATATTTAATTTAATAATATTTTTAAATACTTTAATTCAACACCGCAAAATTCAACTACTCATACAACTAGACCAACATTTGTGGATATAAATATATATAAAAAAGAAAAATATGTATATACATATATATATATATATGTATTAAAAAAAACTTCTTGCATAAATATGTCAAAAAACATAATAAAGAGAAAAATTCCTTTCTTTATGGGAATTATTAATGTAAAAAATAGAAAAAAAGGCACAAATGAAAGAGCATATAATATTTTTTTTTAAGAAATCCTGGAGCCATGGCTCATGTAGATAAAATTTATTATATATATACGTATATAGTTACAATGTATATATATATATATATACAAATATGTGTGGAGAACATATATTTTACGAACTCAAATTCTTTTTAATATTATTCTTCTTTTTTTTTTTGATTTTTTTATTATTATTTTGCAATTCTTATGATTTATCACAAGAAGGAGGTGAAGTGGTAAATAACTAAATTGAAGAATATGCGGGTCGGAAGTGTATGTAACTTTAAGTAAACTTAATTTTTTTTTTGTTATTATTTTGTAAAATAATCGGAAATATTTTTTGACATTTTATTGTTTTATGTGGCAAAAAATCTTTACTACATAAAAATTTCAAAAATCAAAAAGAAATATTTTTATTTAATTGTAATAAATATGCAATGCGGGACAAAGAAAATTACGAAAATTAGGAAAAATAAAAGTTTTTTTTGTGTGATTGAATTAAATGTAAAAAGCACAAATAATAAAATATATATAAATTTCTAAATTTATTTAACATTATATATAATATATATATATTTAATTTCCATTATACGCCATTTCAATGTTTTCATATAAATGATTATTTTCGTTTGCCATCCTTATGGTCCCCTCTCTTTCAAAATACTTAATAGTATTACTTTATGTTTTCACAACCGAAAAACTCGTTATATATACCAAAAAATTTTCTACCCAGATAGAGCAGTTATCGTCCTCTCTTCCTGGTTATCTAAAAAAAAAAAAAAAAAAAACACAAAAAAAAACAAGAAAACATTCTTCATCTTGATATGCCTTCCACCTTAATTTATGGTCCAAAAAACTCTTATGCGCTCAAAAGAAGAAATTAAACTGACCGTACCAAAAAAAAAGAAATATAAAAAAAAAACAACTTAACGAAAAACAGAAACAAAAATAAAAAAATCAGCAAATAAATATAAAGAATAAGGGTAAAAGAAAATAATTGTAATATGTATGTAATAAAATGAAATAATAATCCTTATATTATAACAGCATAGAACTTATCCTTCAAAACATATTAAAGAAGAGGATAGCCAAAGATGAATTATAAAACTTATACGTAAATATTTTTAATGTTTGTGTGTGAGGAGAAATTTTTATTTATATCATTTAGTATTTTTACATATATGTGGTAAATGTTCTTTATAGAGTGTTCGAAAATCCTTTTTTTTTATAATTTATATACTTAACTTTTTTCTAAAAGTGCTTTTTTTTTATTATTCTTGATGATGAAAAAAAAAACTTGTTTGGCATGTTTATATTTAATTTAATGATTTTTCTTTAACCAGCTTTAAAGAAAACGAAAAAGGAACAACACAATCCAGGGATAAAAAAAAAAAAACAGGTCCATATTTGAATTTAGAAAATAACAAAAACTTAAGAGCGAAATTTTTGAATTTTTTTTTTTTTTTTTGTTATTAAAGTACAAGCCCTAAACCCTCTCCTTCATACTTGCACGACCAACGACTATAAAATATAGTTAACTGGTTTTATTTATATATAATTTTTCTTATTTTTTTTTTTTTTTTTTGCATAAACGATTGTGTTGGCGTTTTTATTTCCTTTAAATCATTCCACCATAAAAGATGGGCTATATAATGATGATGGTAGCTCCTTTTATTTAATGGGTATTTTTACTGCACGTAAATATAGTTTATTTTTATATATATATATATATATATTTTATAAAATGGAAAATCGCACAATCTTGAAAATATATTTAATAGGCTGGAGCTGACTGTAAATTGGTAATTGGTTTTACTATTAACGCAATTTAATTTGAATTTATGAATTGAACAGAAAAAAATTAAAGTTTTTTGTTTTTGTTATTAGTATATAAGAATAATTTTAGTAAATAAAATGTAAGTGAATTTAATGTTTTAAAGATTTATTTTATTACAACTTGTAAAATTGTGGAAAATAATTCGAACCTAAGATAGGTTTTTGGAGGTAAATTTGATCATTGATAGATATAGATTTATACGATGCTATTTCCGTTAATATTCTAATAACTTTATTAGTTAATATAAAAATAATTAAAAATTATATCAAAAATGCGAAATGATCATACAACTCTTGAGTTAAATTTAAATTGTAATGATAGTATTAAAATATGTAATAACATAGATTTATTATAAATTTAAAATGAGAAAATAACGTTGAAAAAAATAAAACATTTACACCAATTTTAAACCGGAGAACTTTGATTTGCCGTCAAACTTCTTTTGGAGGAAAAGTAGTAATTAGTTATGCGCTGATTACAAAAGAATTTCTTTTGCTAGAAATGAATGCCGAAAATTATTTTTATCTATTTTCTGTAGAAACTCATTTCCCTTTATTGTGAATTTATTTAAATGCTATTTTTATTAGTATCATTTTTAAAACATTTGATCATAATTTTATTATTGATATTATATTTAAGGTCATCGATGCCGCCGACTTAACTCGACCCAAGTACCTATTGTGCTTTCATACTACACTACCCCTAGGCCACTGCCAGTTATCAATGTATACTATTTGTTAATTTACTTTAAGAGTTGTAAATTAAGAGTTCTTTTGACTCAAATATAATTTGCGTTTACTTTAACGAACATTCTTTGTCGTAAATGTAGTTTTTATTTACTGCAAAATAACTTTTTTTACTACAAATGTTTTATGAGAAAAAAAGATTACAAAAATTTTATTTGCAGTAAGTTTTTGAAAAAACGAACTGTTAAGAGAAGTATACTACATTGCTTGCAAATGTAGTTTGGTTAATGCTAATGAATTTCATTTACTGAAAATGTCGTATTTAAAAAAAATCTTATCTGTGTAGAACCGGGATAAAAACTGTCACAGTCTTTACTTTGAAATATGATAAAATCAAGCTTTATGAGAGAATGAAATTAAATTGATACCCATATATTACTAAGAAATGATGAACTACCGAAATTTACGTAGTTGAGGTTAGAGACTCGGTGAAATCTCTACAGTCGGCTTGTATATCTTGTAAAGGATATACAAGCCGATATACCTAATATACCTTACCTTATGCTAAGGTATATTAGTTGTATAACTATCACAGATATTTAGATTGAAATCATTACCAAATGAATATGTTGAAATTATGAAAAACTCAGTTTACCAAAAGCGACTCGGTACAACAGGATTTATGCAACTCAGTACAGACATTCAAATTCAATATTTAGATTACTATAAAACTAAATATATTTTGAAAACTGACTAGCGAGCTGTGAGATTATCGAAGACCGTTCCCATTAGTTTATATCGGAAAATCAGTAAAATAAGATTTAAGATATAATTGTGAATACATACAGACATTCAAATTCATCATCAAATACGATGACAATAAGATATCTTTCTATTTAAAAAATATCTTTCTATTTAACAAAAGTAGATTTTCTAAAACATCATACACTTTTCAATTAGGAAACTATACAATTATTTTAGTGAATTTAAGTAATAGAAAATTTATTAAATAATCAAAATTTAGCTAAATAAGAGTCGCCAAACTCATTCCGCTTTTGAGTACGGTACAATTTAACAAATGGATCTCTAAATCATACCAACCAAAAAAAAATGTTTAGACAATTTAATATTGTACTGCGTTGCAATTTGGCCAACTAGAATGAAGTTTAGATTCATTTTAATAAATATTTAATTACAATGAAGTTTCCCATTAATAATAGTTGAATATATTTCCCGTTTTTAGTAAACAAATTAAATCTTTAATTAATTTAAATTTTAAAAAACATCTTTTTGTTTGGTACACTGATAAAATGTTTCTAAAAATACGATATTTGCAGTAAACAAAATTTATTAGCAACAAACAAATTGTATTTGCAAGAAATGATTTTTATTTTTCTTAAAAGAGTTTTTGTAAAGCAACTCTTACTACAACTGAAATTTCTTTTTTCGAAATCAAACGACAATTAGATTAGATTCCAGTAGACAATTACATTTGCATCAAATAATAAACATGTTATAAATACACGAACTGTAAGATTTGCGTTTACATACATATTTCACAATTGGTTTATAAATATTACACTGATTTACATATCGGAATTAACCTCTCTTTTGATAATTGGTAGTGTCCTATGACTGTTGTATAGTAGGTACTGGGACCGATTCACGTCGGCCACATTGATCTTGACTTTAAATTTAAGTATCAATAATAAAAAAATTTGTTAAGTATCATGAATATATTTGTAATATTGCCATTTATTTCCAGTAAAAGAAATTGTTTTGTAAACGGCGCATTTTCCTTTACTAATTACTCATTTCCTCCAAAAAAATTTTGGTACTATTTATCCGGCACACCAAAAATTTCATGTAATAATAAATAAATAAATACAAGTGATTCCAATATGGAAAGTTAAATTAATGTTGTCATCAGCTTTTAGCATAATCTTACATCAATACCAATACTATTATTTACTGGTTGTTACAAACAATGGAACAACTTCAAAGTAGTGCGATTTCGGGACCTGTAGAAAAGATATTTTCGAGAATATGGATTATTTATTTTACTAGCCGAGGTGACCATTAGGTTTATATATCATTACCAAATGAATATGTTGAAATTATGACGTAAATAAAGTAGACAGAAGAATAAAAATAAAGAAGTAAAGAAATTTTTTCTATTTAGAAATTAAATTTTTTTTTTTAAATTTAATTAATATCATATCCAGTAAATTTCATCATTTCATAGTTTTTATATTCTCATAATCATGCCATATTTAATCTTATGTCAGTCCCAGTAATAAAAAATCTTTACATGTACTTAAAATATCAAATAAATAAATTGCAATTGCTGTTGTTACTTTTAAAATGTTACATTTTTTTATGGTAATATTCTTTAGCCAGACCATTTGCGAACAGCTCAAAATGATAAATTTCCAAAAGCGTTTTTTATGTTGCTTGTTCACAAAACATAGGATTACTATAACTCAAAAAAGAATGTAGTATAAAAAAAAAACAAAACCCCATTCTTCCTTCATTAATTCTACATACAAACTTTGTCAGTACAATTTTATGTTTTATTTTAGTTCAAGACTTTTATGTATATGTATATATGGTCTTCAGAATTCTGATTTGTTGCAAAATAAAGTACAAAACATGACAGCAAAGAAGAATCACTAAAAAAGGCAAATAATTTTATTATCCAGTTTATTTAAAACCTTAGAAATTTTGTTAGTTTTTTTTTTTTCGTTGAATAATTCTTTAAAAATGTGTTTTTAAAAAATTTATTATAGATTTTTAATTCATTCTTAATCTGTTTTGAAAAATCATAATCAATTAAAAAAATAGGCAAATGGAAAATAATATTAAGCATAACATAGATAAAATATAAATTTTATGTACAAGAACTTATCTGTATAAGTAGATATTAAGTCGAATGAAAATATTATCATAAAAAAAATTTGAAAATAATAAAAATTTTTTGAGACAATATCCATAACTATATTTAAATTCATATTTTGCTTTTGCTTATATTTCAATCCATAAACAAAGAATCTGACAGGTGTAACAAAAAATAAAGCATATTTCTAAATAAAATTAAAGATTTTCAAGTCGCAGTCAAAATTTAGATTATAAAAAAAATTCAATATATTATAATAATGTTAAGAGTTGCAAAATTGAGATAATATATAATATTTCTAACTTTTTTTTTTTACAGAAATATTATATAAAAAGAAAAAAACCTTTATCTGTGATGAAACTACATTATCCCACCATACTATCAAACTTTTTCAAAACAAAAACACAATAATACAAAACCAAAAATTCTATAAAATATATAAAACAAAAAATAACGTACAGATAAAACAAATTATTCTAAAAAAAAATTAAAAACGATACACCAAAAATAAAAACGTGAAATTTAATTCCTTTAGCCAAGCAAGAAAACTTTTATAATATTAAATATGTTTCTGGGGTTGAATTCTAATTAGTTTTGATATATTTTGGTGTTTATAAATTTAAAATTTTTCAATGTACTTATATCTATCAATAAAATATTATATTGTTTACCGCAGGATATATGAATAAGATAAAAAGGAAAAAAAAATAATATATATACATATATATATATATTATTATAAATTGCTTATTGCTTTTATTAAATTAATTTAGGAAAATAATTTTGTTTTGAATTTTCTGATGTGAATATTTTTTTAGTCTTTATATCAATTTTGAAATAAATATAGTAAAACACAAAAAAAAATAAAAAAATAAAATGAAATCAGTTAGGAATAGGAAAACATGATGGTGACAAAATGTAAAATAAACGCCTTCCGCTAAAGATATGAATCTTTTATAACTCTCAACCATAAGTTAGGTATATATATATGTTTTATGTTTTTTTAACTATGGTGGCATTTATCTAGCTTGAAAATGTTTTCTTATTTATTTTAATTAATTTAATGCAAATTAACTCCCTTTGCAGTCCAAAGTGACTTTCTATATATGTTTTCATATATATATATATATATATAATGTATATATGAATATTTTGTTTATTAAGTCTGCACAATTTCTTTTATACATAAACATAAAAGCAATGTGAAAAAAAATTAAAAGTTTAAAAATTTTTTTTTCTATTTTTTTTTGTTATGAATATACAAATAAACCAAACTCGCTCCTTGAAAATATACTATTTCTTTTTAGCACGCCATAGAATATAACCTATAAAAAAATAAAAAGTAATTTCATCTCTTTTGGCACTACATATGTATATATATATATTTATAAAAAGATAATGAAAAAAAACTGTATATATATATATATATATACAAAACCTTCCTTTTCAAAATATATTTCCTAGTAAAATACAAAAAAAAGTTCTTAGATTATATCATGTCATGATATAACCAAAATGAACAACAAAAAAATAAAAAACAGTATAAAAAACCGACTGTCTTTATTGGTTAGCCTCCGACTTAGTCCTCTGCTACAATAGTTGACAAAATAAAAAAGAATTAAAATTTAAACAACATAGAAAAATCTTTTCTTTTTCTTTACAATTTCCACGTGACAAAAATTGTTTTACAATGTTAACCCATCTATACTTATATCAATCTATATATAAAACAATAATCTATATCAAAGAAAAGATTCATGAAAATCTCATAGTTTCATATATAGTATCGTGAAAATTTAAATACAAATTTATTCGATCCTTTATAAAATTATATAAAATTGAATTTATTTTTTAAAAAAAAAATTTTTCTTCTGTTTGTTGCAAGTTGGTTTATTGTCGAGTGTAAAACTGTCTCCTCGAAATAATTTTTTTTTTTTTGTTTTTTTTTTAAATATTATCATAAATTTTAAAGATCAAATCATGACATTTGTTTCGTGTTCAATAAAAATGAAATGAACTTTATACAGGATGTAAATAAAAAAAAAAAAAATAATGTTTTACCAATAAAGGATTTTTACAGTTATTATAAAAGATCGGATAAATTAGCTCATGTTTGAAATTGTATTTCAAATTTAAAATTTTGTATATATACTTTTTATTAAATAAAAAAGAAGAACATTTCTAACTACCACTTTTCTAATCTTATATACTCAGAAAATTTTAAGTTGTTGCTTCTTATAGTAACAGTCTTAATGCTAAAATAAACATAGCTACATAGTAAATTAATTTTTAATAATATCTGTTTTTTTTTCTGAGAAATTATAAAATCTTTCATATTATTCTATTATTCAGTTTAAGACAAATATCGATTTATAGTCTATTTAACACTATCCGAAAATTTTTAGTTGACATAAGATTAATAGCAAAATATATACAATTGCATAATTTTACAACAAATTTTGTTTAAATGAATTTAACATGCATATAAAATTAGAATCAGCTTTAAAGCTCTACGATATAACATAACTTATTTTTATAGCATTAATTTAGGCTATCACTTTATTATGTAAATAAAATTATATTTCAATTATATTTAAATTAATTTACAATTATTCAACTAATTTGCTAAAAATAATGAAATTCAACTGCTGTGGTTTTCTTTTTAAAATTAATAATTTGCTTTATAGTAAAATTTAAAGCAATTAACTTGTAATTTTGTTATATTTTATTTGTGAAATTATCTTAAGGAAAATAGATAAAGAAATGAAATATATGTAGAAAAAACATCAGATCCAAACATTATAATAAACAGATGGTAATATTTAAATATTTCAGCGGTAATATTCAGATGTGTCATAAAAAACTAATTTATGCAATAGAAATTTTAATAATTTTCAGAATTAGAAAGTTAAAAAATAAAAAGAAAACCTTTTCTTATAGCTGTGCACTTGTAAAAAAATATCTTTTAATGTTTCTTTTAGAAAATTGAAAAAAAATATGAAAAAAAAAATTTCAAATATACCTGAACTTTCTCCAGGTTCTTTTATGTCCTTTTTATACAAAATATTTTTTTCATAATTTTTGTACACCAGGCACAATGCAATATATTTTTTATTATGATTTATGAAAGGACCTAAACATATTTTTTTTTTAAAAAAAATTATGAAAACATAAACTAATTTGTGCGGATACATATATAAATACCAAAAATTATCAATTTTTTTTCTTATTGTTTGCAAAACTTTCTCTTTGCCTTTATATTAAATTTATTTTTTAAGGACTAAAAAATTCCTTTCGATGTTGTATTTTTATTTCGTATATTGAAAGGCTATCCATGCTGTAATCATATACGTACATTAGGTCCTGGCCATTATTTTTAGGTCATTAATATATCTATGCAATTCTGCAGTTTGTATGTAACATTCTTCAGTTTTATTAAATAAAATAAGTAATGTGTAAAATGTACAACAATACAATTTTAAATTGTTAGCGCTATTTAACCGATAATTTTGAATTAATTAATAAATCGGTTTGAAAAAGAAGAGCAAGAACTTATATTCGAACTATAATTTAAAAGTTGCGAGGATGATTGCAAGTGAAATTAATATTTTAAATTTCATATAAAAGAAAATACTTTGAACTAAAAATAAGCATTTTCAATTAGTGTTTTCATAAACTTAAAATTATTAGAAAATTTGAAATAATTTAATTATTAAAATAAAGAAATCTATTATAAGTTACCATGAACAATAAGTTTATGATCATCTAAATTTTTGAACATAAAAAAATATGGTATACAAAAAACGTGTATAATTAAATGTATTTATGTACCTCAGAATTAAACTTTAATATAAATACGCAATGTAAAATTACGACAAAATCAATATAAATATATTTGTTCAAAAACATATATTCTCTACACATTATTCATCATTGTCGTACAACTATTTTTTCATAACTAATTTAAAAATTTGTGATATATAATATGTATAACATCTACCAATATTATAATAATACAAAATTTTTTAGATAGATCTTTCTGTTTTTTTTTTTACCTCGAATTACGGATAACATCATCATCTGAAATTTCAATTAATATAACACATCACATTTTGGCTTTAATTTCTTAATTTTATTCCACCATAAACATTTGATTTTCTGTGTTCGTTCATCCCAGCACGTTAATATTAAAATTCATCTTGAAAAGGAATAGCTTAATCAAAAGTTGAATATCTAATAACTCCCATGAATAATAATTTGTTGGAATATCTTTATTTATCGGGTTTAAAGTTTTACGAAAAAAATGTTTTTGGGATTTATAAAAAAAAAATATTTATTATAATTTTTTCATTTTGGTTATTTTTTTGTGTTGCTGAACGGAAAAAAGGACAGAGTAGATTAAATGAGTTGTTAGTAATATATGTATATATATATATATATATATATATATTTGTATATATATACACATATATATATAATATTTAAACATTTCGGTTTCAGAAGGTAAGTTTTAAATTAATATTTTTTAATGATTTTATTATGCTGTCAGAAACTCAAAATTATTTAAATATAAAAAAAGTTGTTCATGTATATTCAATTAGCTTTTGTATAGGTTGTATTTATATAAGTTGAATAATTAAAAAATAATTTTTTAACTGAATTGTAGTCACAACATAAATATTAAAATATTTCCCCTAAAATCCGTAGAAAATAACATATTTTTAATGATTAAAATAAAATTAGTTTAATAACGACTTTCAGAATAAAATTACATATTCTAAAAATTTCAAAATTATTTTTAAGAGATTGCGTTATACATTGTAAAAAATTATATATCATCATAATAATTAAAGCATATTATAAACAAAATTTGTTTATAAAATTAGTACATAGGTATAAATTGCATTGCATAGCAAAATTATATTGTCATATATATTGGGGCAAAATTTCATTCATTTTTTTAAATCGTGAAAATATTTTATTATATAAATCAGAATTTTTGAATAGAAAATGTTAGCATTTATTAAAATATAGTTAGCATTTTCTGGGTCATCAGATAATTAAATATTAATTCCAAAGGAATAGTAGGGTTCATGTTTTTCCAACACTTTTAAATCTATTATTTTCTGAGAAATATACCAGGAACGTTTCATTTTATTAGCTTTTCTTAGTATACAAAAATAGTTAAGTTAAATAACAGAAATGATTTATATTTCTAATGATATCTTTATCAACCTCCAATGTATGATTTGTAGTAAATATCTTCATTTATGATTTACGCAAAAATTTAGATTTAGATTTTGCTCAAGACCAACTAACAGGATCAGCAGAATATTAATCATAATAAATTTTATTGACAGTGACAAACGTACATTAAAATCTTTTCTTTTCTGTTGTTGATTCTTGAATAAAAGATAAAAGCTCCGTCGGCATAAAACATATCTAATTTATATAAAAATTAATTTTTATTAAATTTATTAAAAAGACAAAGAGAAAATTAAGCAATATTTATAATTCACATTATTGTACACAAAAAAAAAAACCAAATCTGTATAATATTTATTTTTGGTATAACTAATAGCCAATTCCATAATTTTTATCAGCCATTAATAATTTTCTATTTGAGATACGAATTATACAAAAAAAAAAATGTAAATCAAATCTATAGCATATCCATAAGAATTGTTATAAGATACGAACCAAAAAAAAAGCTTCCTTACTGAAAAAAAAAACACGGCAATAAATTTCCCCTCAATAAACACACACTTACACAATAAATTTAAAAAAAAAAAAAAAACAAACAAAAAATAAAAAAAACGACCCATTATATCAAACAACACACCATAAAGGCCGGTCATAAAAAATAGAATCCCCGCCATCAATCAGTAAAGCGAATGTGCAGAAAGAATTTTCATTACTCAAGAAGATATTGCTGGGAATGAATTTTATATTTTTGTAGTATGCTTTAATAATCAATCGACCTGCCCCTCCATTACGATATAATACTTCGTGAATATTCGTTTAAACCAAATTTATATTTTTAAAAAAAACATAACAAAACAAATTCATTGTTTTGCTTGGCTCACTGATACTACTCTCTGATGGTTTATGAAGTCTAGAGAAGCAAAAAGCAACAAAAACAACAAAAATTTTATATAAAGAATTGCTTGAAATGAAGAATTACGACGCCGCCGCCATATTTGTTATTATTATTATTATTAACGAAATGCTTTTGGAGTTGTGTGTTAAAATGGTTGTGTGTAAATCATAAATGAAGAATGTTAATATATTTTTTTTTGTATTTATTTATATAGTAGAAATTTTAATAATAGTTTATTTTTAAAAAAAAATGTGCGTGAGCTTTAAGTGAAAAAATAATAATAATAAAAATACACAATATTTTGACAAATTTTTTGTAATCTGTTGACTTTTTCCAAATAAATTATTAATCGTGGGAATTGTATTTTAATGGCGGCCTTCGCTAAAATTAATATCGTGTTAAATTAGTAATGGTTTTTTCTGTTTATATTTTCCGAAAAATTGATTTATTTTGTAATTAAATTTAAAAATCTTTTGTTTTCTTGGAAATTTAAAGAAAATTTATATCAAGTATTAATAAAATTTACTTACAGTGCTTTTTTTCCAATTTTTTTAATATACTATAGAAATCAGATTTATTTTAAATTGTTTTATTGCTCTTTAGATATTTATCTCATGAGAGAATATCTGTTTATATTTTTTTTCTTAAATATTATTGCGCATGATTTATTTCTATTGAACAAAAAAAAAAAAAGAAAACGAAGAAAATTCTTTATTACAATCTAAGAAAATAAAACAAAAAAAAAAATCGAAGAAATTGCAAAAGAAAAGCAGGAATTAAATTTAATATAATTTATGCTGCGGGTACACCAAAGGTATACTTCAGGACTGTAGAATTGAATCTTTATATTTTTTTTATACAAAAAAAAAAAATAAAATAAAAAAAATAACTAGGATAATAATTTACCAAAAATATTTTCACATATATTTTGTATAAAGGAAAATATATATAGTTTTCATTTTTCAAGGAAATATAATAGATTGTGTGTTAACCATCCCACAATAACAAATAATCCTTCTCTCCTTAAAACAAATACAACACAACTATAACTAAAAAAAGGAATAAAATATATATAAGTTACCATCATATAGCAAAAACTTTTATAACGAAGTGTTTTATTGCCGTTGGAAATAAAATGCCTCGAGTCTCGACTGTTTTGCTAAATCGATAAATTTTCATTTTTGGATATGGTTTTATATATGGGTCATTCCATTGGGAATTCAATTGGAATTGCGTAATCACCTTCTATATATTACTTATAGGTATATATATATATATATATATATTTGTAGCTCTTGACATATATATAATTGGGTGTAATATTGAAGAATATAGAAAAATAAGCAACATTTCTTTTTAATGAAAATTATGTTACAATTAAAATGAAAGATTTTTAGTAGAAACGTTTATTAAATTCGAAATACTTCACTGGTTTAATAATATTTAAAGAGCTTAGTGAATAAGTGAGATTTTAATTTTGAGTAATTCACACAAAGTTCTCAGTTTGCTGAAAGTTCGAAATATTCGTGAAAAGTTCTAAATACTTGCAACTTAAAAAAATATATTTTGTAAAACAATTAAAACGTACATATCTTAATATGCATTTAAAATTTGCATGTTTGTAACAACATCTTATTTACCTACTAAGCTTTTAATTTATAAATTTTATTAGATTAATTACTAACAAAAAGTTATTTTGTTTGTAAACAAATTTACATTAGAGTTAAAGTTTAATTGTTAAACTTAAAGTTTAATACAGCCGTCTATTACAACTTTCAAAATTTCATCCACCTGTTTTCCATAGTTTGCAGAAATTTTGTAAATTTCACTTACACGCTTTCAGTAAAGTGTATTTTTTTATACTATAAATTTTTATAGATGTAATTATATTGACATGAAAAGAGCAAAAAAAACTAAATGCTACTCAATTAATCTAAATTATAAGTAATTAATATTATTTATTTTTTCCATTTTCATAAAACCATTTCCTTCTTTGTGAAATTTTATTATAATAATCATTTGCGAAGTAGAGCACTTCCCAAATTCAATTTTTGTGATACAATTGCTACAAAGTTTAATTATTTAAAGGTTGTGATTGTGAATAAACAAAACAATTTAAAATAAGAAGCCTTACATATTAATTCATTAAAGATTGTGTAAGGAATACATATAAAAAAATATAAGGTCCTCATTCTATCAATAATTGCTGTATTACTGTATTAGCATATTCTATTATAAACAGCAAAAACAACGCTGCCAAATTTAAATTTTATAAATTTTTAGCCCCAAAGTATAATCATAATAATTTTATACAGCTTTGGATGAAGATATATAGTGCTATTTTCATTTTGAGTAAATCATATTCAAAGTTCTCAATTTGCTAATAGTTTTAACTGCGATTAGTATAGTGAAACATTAAGTATAGTTAAATTAATTAATTAAATTTATTTTAAGCAGAAAAGAGTATAAGTAAAAGCTTACCAATTTAAGTATGCATTTATTTAAAACCCCATATTAGGAATATCTTATTTAACAAAAATATCCGTTAAAACTTGAATTCACTAAGTTGAAGACCTAAAGTTGTAAAAATGTAAATGTGAATGCATATTTTTACTGAACAGTTTCACTTATGCTTTATACTGCTTAACCACGGAATTTATTACAATATATATGTAGTTCTTTTATCAGAACAAAGTTTGAAATTTATTTAAACTATTTATTTTTTTCGATTATGTGGCTAATCGTACAATTATCCGTCGCTAAATTCAACTTGCTCGCTAGTGAATAAAATTTTGCTCTATTTCTAAAAAGAATTCAATTTCAAATTCAATTATTAATTTGAAATATACATCTAGTTTTTCAATCCGAAATTAAAATTTACAATTTCAATTTTTTGAATTTTTGGAATTAACATCCATTAGATCAATTTAATTTGTTTTTGCAACATTGAAATTAAAATAATATTTGTAATCTATTGAAAAAATAAAAATCATGTTCTTTATAATCAAAATGCATGCTTTCTGTTTATTTGTTCTGACATGATCTCCATTAAAAATAAATAATTTATAATTTATTGAAACTTAGTAAAAGTGATAAAAACTTAAGTGCCAATAGTACGACAATTAACTCTTGCTTTACATGTTTCGAATAATAAGCAAAATAAAATAAATTTATTAAAGTATATTTAAGATTGAAAAGTAATTTTGTATATATTTACATTATATGTTAAAACATAATACATATTCATTCAGCGTTTTAAAGTTAAATTCAGCGCACAAGTAATTCCCCTCTAAAACCTTAATCAAGAATAATTTGACTATTTGCAATTAGATGGCGCTTAAGTTCGATAACGATCTTTGATAAATTTGATAATTTTAGAATTGACTGATGGATCCTATCTTAAATATTTAATTAATCATTTTCTGTTAAACGGCTGAGCAAAATGTAGTTTTCATACAAAATCTGTGAATTTGGCTTATTTTAGTAGGTTAATTATAATTATAGAACGAACATTAAAAAATTGGATGGTTTGACAATTTTTATTGTAAATTCTTAGCACAATTCATATAAATTCTCCTTTTTCCAATATTTCTTATATATTTATATATTTTCTAGATCTAATTTTAATGGCGTATACATATTTTATCAAAATTTTATTATTATATATTTTCTACGCAGTAAAAAGTTTGAAGAAAGTTAAAAAAACAAAAAAAAAAAATTTTTAATGTAATAAAAAAAAAGTAGTCGAAAAGAAAATATATGTTTTCTAATTATTTATTGTAAACGCAGGTGAATAAGGGGCGGATGTTTTTTTTATAATGCTTATAGGTATAATAATGATTTATAACTGACAGATTTATGCGTTTTCTTATAGCAATAAAAAAGAAATGAAGGAGAAAAAAGATTTTCCATGCGTAATATAAGAAAATGAGGAAAAAAAAACCTTCGTGTTTATATATATTTTTTTTTTTGTAAAATATAAATTGCCATTAAGATCTCTCTAAAGGGAAAAATATATATGATTATGAAGGGAATGAGTATTATGATTAATAACTTTCTTTTTGCAAATTGAAAGGGCAGACATAAAAAGAATATATGGTTTCAAAATGAAAAGAACAACATATAACAAAAATACAAAAGAAAATTAAATATTTTTTTAAAATTATGTAAATATTTTAAGTTATTATGTAACAAAAAAAGATATTTGAAAAAAAATGATAAAATATTACAAAATGGTGTAATAAAACAATTTAAATAAATAAAAAAACGAATATTGGTGTGAGGTGTAAATATTATTATAGTTAATTAGTTATATGCAATTAAATATCTCGAATTTATACTGAAGGTAAAGTTTTAATGGTAATTTAATTGGTTCTTAAATGTTTAAGTAGCCCCTAAAGCAATACTCAATTTGCCAAATAGTTAAGGTAATGCAATAATATCGTGCAGAAATACTTCGACATGCATTTTATAGAATATGAACTTTTTTTTAAACATATATGCACATATAGAGATTTATGTATATATACATAAATCTCTATATGTGCATATATTATGTATATAGGATATAAGTCAGTATAATTGTTATTTTGTTAACGAAAATTGCTCTACTAAGCATATCTAATAAAGAGGAGTTAATTGCACCAGAAAATTAGTGAGATTTTTGTTTAAGTGTAGGATGGTGATTCGAAAGATCTCTGAGACTTAATATCAATATGTACATGCATATTTTTTTTTATAAACGTTACTTAGTAAGTGGAATATAAAAATTTTAGCAACTATTATTATTATACTGGAGTTTTGTGTCAAGTTAAATATAGATAAATGATTTTTATACATATTACGAATATATTTGATATGGAAAAAAAAAATATTCAAAAATTTGCATATTAAAAAATTGATTATGTGCATATTAAATCATTTATTTGTCGTAATTTTTACTCATAGAAAAATTCTTTAGGTTTATTTATATATAGACAAATATGCAAAAATAATTTCGGTTTAAAAAAATTTCGTTCGTTAGCTATTTAAATTTTTTATATAACTGACAAAAAGTTTACCAATAATTCAATTTCAAACCAATAACTTCAATATAAAATAATTTTAAGGTATATTACATATAAATATGTTCAAGAAGAGATTTCATAAAATTGCACTAAATTTTTGAAAAATTACTTTGACTTCATTTAAAAAAATACATTTATACGATAATTAATTTATTTATTATACTTTCCCTTGAAATTATTTAAGTATTCACTAATTTATGTCTTAAAGCTATACATTTATCTTGAAATATAATATAAATACATATAAGGATGTAAAAGTATAGTTGGTGAGATATTAATGCGCAATTTAATTGTTGAGTACGTATATAGATTTTTGACACTGGATAATTGTGTACTACTGTATAATTTTTTTTAACTATCAATTTGTTTATATGTATAAAAAAAGATATAATATATGTAGCTACTATATATTTATTATATTATGTACTAAAATGTATAATGAAGAAAATAATAATTATGTTTCTACCCTTGGGAAATGTTTCAGTTATATGAAATACAAGTATTTTCGATATGTTTCATAAAATTTAAACAAGGATATACTACACCAAAAACCACCATAAACCATAAAACTTTGTTATTTTGGTTGTATTTTATTTTTTTTCTTGTGTTTTGGTTAACAAGGGATGGTATCTCTAAGATCCAATTTCTTAATGAATAAGATTATTTAGAAAATGTTAAGACATATAATAATTATTTAAAATTGACACTTTGCCTGGGATTATAAAATCATGAAAATAATATATGTACTCATAAAAAAACATGTGAATACTAATTTTTAAGTTAACTTATGAGGTTATATACTTCTTAATGAAATGGAAAATTTTCTTTCATAACTTATCACTAAAATTATTGATTAGAATCTGTAAAATTTAATATCAAAAAAAAAATATCGAAAAAAGAAAAATAGATACGACTTTATAACAAAGGCGACAACATTATATTCTCAATTCATATATCGAAATCCCTGAAGTAATTACTCTGATTGAATTTAGGATAAGCTAATAACAATGTAGAATTTATGCAAAAGTTTATTTTAATTTTACAACAAAATACTTAATCATTTTATACTGGAATTAGCAGTATAAAATTTAGATTAAATATAACTTTTAAAAAATCGGAAATAAAAGGATTAGATCACTAAGTTTAGAAATGTTTTGCAATAACATCATAATTGTAAGATAATTCAAATATATTTTATTTATATTTAATATTTTTTCTGAGTGACTGATCAATTAATTTGATGATTTAAAGATAAAGTGTTATCCAATCGCTTTTATTCTTATTACATAATATTATGGCTTTCAGTTAGTGTAAATCTATATGTCGTTCAGTAACCGCCAAAGACAAAAAGTCTTAATATTGAAAACAATTTCTTTTAGAAATATTAAAATCATTAATTTTGTAGGGCATTATAGTTTATAAAACATAATTTTATCTATTATTTTTTCCTAGCAAAGTTATGAAGTTCAAAATTGAAAATTATATGTAATTTATAACATTTAAAACTTTGGAAAGTTTTGTTATTATGGATTAAATTTTAAAATGCATGTAATGGGAGACTTGTTACTTTTATTTAATGTTATAAATGCCAATTATTTCTGCCACATATTTAAAAACTCTTACAAGAATTTAGTTTGTTTTTATTTTTTTTTATTTTTACCAGCTACAAAAAGTAAACTAAGATTTAAACTTCTAAATATATTTCGACTCTATTGGTTTTTCAAAATATTTTATAAAATTTTTTAACGATTAAAACTGATTTTAATTTGTCGCTCTAGATAAAACATATTATTTAACACAATTTTATTTCCTTATACAAAGAACGAATACGCAAATATTTCTTTATGCAACTAGTGCAAGTTTCTTTTAACTTTAATTAAAGTGGAATCACAAGATAAACGCCCAGCAAAAATATGTTATCAATCTTTATCAATTAATAAATTTAGAAATGATTAGCATTGCCGTCTCGTCGCAATACTGATGCCATCAAAACAATTTTTTTTCTTTGTTTATTTACATATAGTAATCACAAAAAGGCGCCACTAAATTGGATTTTATTGTTTTCTCATTAACATTGCATTCCAACATAAATTTTTTTTATCTTTACTATAAACAAACTTTCAAGTAAAACCAATATGTGTAATTGTGAATGTTCTATATTATAGAGCTATGAGTAATTAATCGACAGTATCTTGAGGTAAAATTAGAGACTTGATTGTATGTTTTAATTTTGTATCAATGAAGGCAATTTCAAGTTAGAAACAAAAGTTTATTTTTATTTATATTAAGTGTTGATTCGTTTATAATCGAAAAATGTAATTTCAATAGCTATTAGTGTCATTGGTAAGTTTCTTTGATCTGAAGAAAAAAACAATTCATTCAGTTGAAAAGTTGAAATAATTTTTATGTATATATTCAAAAGTTCTGTACAATTTCAACAAATTTAGATTAATTTTTATATTAATTTAACTTTAACTGTTCGTCTGGTGGTAAAATTATAATTTATTTTGTGTATGGAATAAAAATTTAAGATTTAAAGACAAAACCAAACAATTTAAAAAAGTTAATTGTTAGCAATTAAGGTGTTCATTAAGTTTTTCTATTTAAAGATTTTTATTTACAGACTTTTCAAATAAGTATAAATTAAAATTTGTTTAATTGTATAAGGAAGCAAGTTAGGTAATACACTTATTCTACTCCATTCATTGAAAATTTGTTGTTCAAATATAATGCGTTAATATTATGACTTACGCACTAATGTGAATGTGAGTCATAGTATTAACTGGGTAAATAATATCAGAAATATTTCGAATGAGAAATTTTTTATTACTACCATAATAATGAGTGCGCAAAATATATTATAAAAGTTTATTTTATTGTGACTAAATATAAAAACCATTATTATCAAATTGACTATGTTTTATTCATATAAAATATACTTTCATGTAAACTCGAAAGTTCATAAAATCAAATTTACATTTAATAAACTCGCAAAATATTTTAAAAAACAATGCAATCTGATTTTGTATATCCGTGATTTTTACTCAGATTTACTAATTTTACTATATTTGGTATGCCAGGCCGCAAGTAGTACTAAACTATTCAATTATTTTGGGTTAATTTTATACTAAATCAGTCTGTTATATCACAAGCTTTATTCTAACAAGGACAATAAAGCTTGTGATAATCTTAAACCTAAAAAGTAAGAAGTCAGTCAAGAGTTACAAGTTTAAATGTATATATAAGTTATTTACAATTGCCTTAATGACAATAAACGAAAAGTCATTAATATTTGAAACTAATTTTTTCGTCTAATGTTTCAAATAAAAAGCTTCTTTCTATTGTGAACTTATTCACTGCAAAATGTATTTGAATTCTTTTCACTTCTTTCCAATTATAAATTCGAAAACTAATTTTAAATGATAAATTAATTATATTTATTTATTATTTTCTTAATATGCGAATCTCACTTTTCTGTAATCAGAAATTATAAAGCTAACTATCACTCTAATGTAAAGAATTGTTTAGCTGTTACTATTTTAACATATTAAATTTAATATGTTAAAATAGTATACCTATGTTAAATAGTAAATCGGCACAATTTTTCTAAAAATCAATTAATATGTAAAGATATTTGGAAAAATTCAATTTTCCTTTCATATTGTAAAAATGTATTTTCTTATTTTGCAGTAAATTAAATTTAATTCTAATGTTATCAAAGAAAAAATTATTTACTTCATATAATACATTATCTGGTTTAGGTCACTTAGAGTTTGATATAATTTTAGTAAAAACAGCGAGAGTAAATTTTGTTTCATATCATTGATCGTATATCATAAAAATATATATTATTTTAAAAATTATACATAAATGAAAATATTAAATTTGCAATTCTAATAAAAATTAATATATATATATATTTACCTTTATCCATTTATAACTTAACAATTAAGTGAAAAAGTTTTTAATGTTAACCAATGATCCTGTTGCCATTTTTAGACAGAGACGAGTATGACTTATTTTATACATTTTTTTTTTTATATTTAGATTATTAACTATTGGTTAATAAATTTCTAAATTAAATAAAAATAAAAACTAAACAAATATAGTAAAAAGCATTTTTCGTGTGTATTCAAAATTTGTATGTGAAAATAACTTAAAAAAGAGTTTCTCAATAAGTAATTTTGAAATTGAAGGAACAAGTTTGTATCATCAAATAAATTTAAGCTATTTTAGATTTTTTTTTTTCATTCATGTTTGGATTGCTCAAATGCGTTTGCCTAGGGAAACAAATAATAAACAATATGCTAAACATAAATAAATAAATAAATAAAGACATGTACAATTAAAGTAAACTCAGATATCATTCTTAAATTTTTACAACAGAAGCAAAAAAAAGAATAATATTAGCAATTAATAAGAACACTAAACTAAGTTTGTTAAAAGCTATTTATGTGGGGACGTCTTTTCCTATTTATTTGATTATTAAACTAAATGTAAATAAATATTAAGGTAGGATTCCTTAGAAGCTACTATGATTATCCAAGCGAAACCATCTAAAATATCAAAAAAAAAATATATACATATACTCTCCCGAAAGTAAATTTAGTTTCGATTACAAAATTCTCGATCTCATTGAGGAGATAATCGCTTGGCACACAACTTTCAAAGGAATCTTCCTATCATATTTGAATATATTTAAAAAAAACTGTTTTGTTATAAACATTTAAGAAAATAATAAATAAATAAATTGTCTTTGTGCAAAATAAAACTAAATAAATAATAAAAGAAAATGTAAAAAAAAAAAAATAAAACAAAAAACACTTACCCAACCAATCTGGTAGTAATGAGCCCGCAAGAGATTCTGAATATCTCTTACCTGAAAATAAAGTAAAAAAAATCTCTTAATATCATAATGATTTATTTCTGGACATCATGAGTTTGTCTGCTTAATATCAATAATAATTGAAAAAACGTTTATGGCTTTTTTACTTATTAATAAACTGTATTATATTTTAAAATTTTAACTTAACATATTCAGAGAACAACGCAAGTTAACTGGTGCAGTGACGCAAGTTAACTGGTGCATCTGCTTTCCAAAAGGTCGCGGATTCGAATTAAATAAAAATGAAAGAATTAAAAAAATTGCGAATAAGTGTTAGCTACCCTTCGCTATTGGGTAAAAATTAATGACAAAGGATAAGCGGTAGCGCAAAAACGGTTACATTAACGACAGGAATGTCACTGATAAAAAAATTATACAAATTAAAAATATCCTTTTCATTAATCAACAACAAAGTTAGTAATAAAAATTGTGAAATTGTTATTTTACAACAAAAGATAAAATCTTAAATCTGGTGCATATCAAAATTTAATTATTAAAATATTTATGGCTATTTTTTCCAAATATTTTTTTTTTTACGAATTAAATATTGGTTTCTGAAATTTGTTGCAAATATTCTTCATTTGTTGTACAAAACTTCTCTAATCAAAATCACAGTGCAGTATACCCAAAATTTGTTAATGATATTAATTAATTAAATTTTGATATATTTTATTTTATTTTAGTTCAAATTAAAATGGTTCAGAAATAATTTAATTATAACAATAAATGTATCTCATATTCCAAACAATTATACGCATTTCACTTGCTGCATTTATAACAATTCAATGCTATTTTGCAAAAGCTGTTAAATATATCACTTAATATACTGTATGTATATAGAAAGTAATTTAATTTGAAATTAGTAATTGTAGTATTGCTGTAGTATGGTTGTTTTCCAATCATCTAATTTCTGTAGACCCCCTGGCTTAGCATAATGCAACACATAGATCAATTAACAAGCAATATATTCATTTGTCAATACATATAATTTATATTTGTATCCCTAACTCAAGTACAATGCATAGAGAGACAAGCAATTATAATACAACTATGGTTGCTGTATGAGATGTGCATTTTTAATGAACAGAGAAAGAGAACATTTGAATGCGGTGCGGGTGAAAATGGAAGTAGGAATTGAATAAAATGTTTGTCGACAATCCTCAATAACAATATATATATATATATATATATATATATATACCCTATACCCTATATATATATATAGGGTTAAAGAGCAAAAGGGTATCAAAAGGGAATGTAACACTACGAATAGTATAAACTAAAGAATTTCATGTGGAATTTAAGGGTTGTGTCCTTGCATATTTTGTCAGATGAATAAAATGGTATATAGAAATTTATAAGTATAAATTACAAAAACAAATATGGTCAGGTGGATATGGTGTTTTTTTTGTACTTTAGTAGATCTTTAAGATAGGCTGAACAAAATGGGCGGATAGGAAAAGGGATGCACGTGTTTTATTTTAATTTTATATTACGATATTTTCCACATAAGATTTATGAGACATAATGTGAGTTAAATTTTTCAAAACAATGATTTAATGGTTGAATTTGTTATACATTTTTTTTGTTAACAAATTTTTTTTTAACTTTAACATTTATGAAATTATCAAAAGGGAAAATGAATCAGTAAACTTTAAATTAATTATTTTCTTTTAATTTTAATTTGCGATAGTTTTTATTTCTAATTTCAAACTAATCAAATTATTTTTATATTTTATTTATATGCTACTTATTTATTATTACTAATATTATTTGCATTCAACTATCTTTGCTATTTTAAACAGATTTATTATTTAATGTGATCGATAACTTAAACTTTATCTTTCATTTAAGCCATTTTTGTAATTTAATTTAAATTTATTTCATTTAAATTAATAAAGTATAAGTTAAAAAACACAGCACAGCATAACTTTTGTGTCGTATCCTTGTGAAATTTCAAGACTTTTTCATCACAGGGCAAGTACTTTTAGCACATAGAAAATCAGTCAGCATATGGAGAAACCTCCAAGTTTTTTTGTATATTTAGACTTTGCAAAAAAACCTGATTTTTACAAACGGCGGTTTCCGGTTTTCAATTTTTAGAAACCTGCAGTTACGGTTCGGTTTTCGGTTTTCGGATTTTATTGTAAAAAATCACAAGAATTTAATTAATAATATTATTTTGTGTCAATGAATTTGTACTTCAATTTATTTCTTATAATATACTAAATAAAAATAAACAATATAAAAAAGATATACTACTATCGCGTATACTACTATCGATTTTACTCAATGTTGGTCTAAGACGTCAATCTTGGTCTAAGTTTACTCAGCTTTAAATAAGTTCCAGTAATAAAATTACAATAAAATGTCATTTAAGGCTGAAAACAAAATGCTACCGTACTAGCTGCACCATTTCTTAACAAATGTCTCACTAATAAAAAGCCATTAGCTTGCTGCAATTAAAAGCTTCTTCGCTTCTTCACATCGAAAGTTATGGTTCGGATTCCGTATAAAATTAGAAGTCCCAATTGAATTGAATGTTATGAGAACCTTTAAGGGGCCCAGGCCCTTCACGAGCTGTAGTGCCAAAAGAGAAATTTTTCATTAAAAAACATGTTTTCAAAAAAAAGCTAATATGCCGCATACCGGATGGTCTTAAGAATCATTTTATTGCAAATTCTGCAACGTTTGTAACGGACGGCAAAGATTAGTAATGCTAACAGTCACAATAAGGGATTATTTGTTTTCAAAGAAGCCTTAAAAAATCATTTCCCATATTATATATATCTCAATAAAATTAAAAAATTTATGCATGTACTATTTCTTAATGAAAATCAGATATAAATGTCATTAGTAATAATCGGTTAAATAAATATATAAAAATATGTTTCCTGGTTATTTCCACATATAAGTATATAATTTTTTTTAAATTTTATACTTAATATTTTTCTTAATAAGTATCTTGCTAAAGAATAAAGAAAATATTGAACCTTTTTTTTACTGATTGTGATTTAAATTCATTTTCACCATGTTAAAAATTTTTTTTTGATCTCACGACTGACAAAAATGATTTTTTTTTTATCAAAAAATAAAAAAAAAATAAAAACTTCATTTGACGTCTTAATGTTTTTCCGTTTTGCAAATAATTTCTGCCATGGCTAACAATGCTAACATTATCAGAAAAATCCTATAAAAGAAAAAAAAATAGATTTAATACAAATAAAAAAAAACACTTATAGCCGCTCTTTTAGGACAAACAACGTTATTCTTCTGAGAAGAGCTATCACAGTGAAATACCCTATCTTTTTTTACCGATCAGGTTCAATGGTTTCTTCCAAATGTTTTTCAATTTTTTATTTTGTGCTGATTTTTTTTTTTTGCAGAGGAAAACATGAATTTCAAAGCAGACTTGTTGATGGAGTTTATTTGCCTTGTACAGGGTGGATGCATTTAATAATTGTGCGATATAATTTTGAAATGTTAATTTTTCATATACAATTAATAAGAATATTAAAACGACTTGTACTTAAATTTTAAGTCACCCTATTTCGTATGTGTACAACAAACATTTAAATGTATTATATATTTTTAAGGTTTCAAATATTTTATATATGTACTTAAAATTTTTAAAAACCTTCTTATATTATTAATAAAATGAAATTTTGATTGGTAAAATGTAAAAAAAAATTGAATTTAGTATTTATATTACCATCTGCTGTCACCACAAAATCAAAATTCGCAAATTTAGTAAATTTCCAACAATAAAATCTAAGGAAAAACAAGCTTTTAAAATTTAAATTTAATAAATGCTATGTGTACAATTCAAATTAGTCCAGGCAATAGAGTTTTTATGAAGAAAATTAGTTGTTGAAATATATTTTTCTACATTTTTTGCGTGTTTATTTGCTGACCCCCAGACAAATAAGTTAAATTAAATTAATTGTTGTTATTGTAACGCGCAATGTTATAAATTTTGATGTGCAACTACTATGCAAACATTATGTCAGAACATGATCCCTCCTACTTGTCATTAGTTTAGTTTATGTGAGTAAAAATGAAAAATCTTATTCATACCGTCATATAATAGAAAATAATATAAATTTTTTCATTTTATTTGCTGGAAATTGCACATTTCTGTTTAAATTGTTTGTATAAAATAATATATAATTTTTTTTATATCTGTAAGATCTATAAGTGTATATAAAAAAAAAATGTTAAGAAATAAAAATTATTTAAACGAAAATGCATAAAGACATGGTTTGAAAATTTTACACTAGTTATTGCGCGCACATCGTTCTTAATGCACATAGGTGTATGTTTATATCATCTTGGCAAAGACTTTAAGAGTTATTATAGCTATATGTAATATAAAAATAAATGTTATCTGGCAATAAGCATGTTTGCGCATAAGATAAATTTTAAATAATATATAATTGCGCGCATGTATACAGTAGCTAACGATGCCATTTAATTTAATAAATATTTTACATTACTAAATAGGACAAAAAATCATTTTGGAACCAAATCATAATAAAAACAGAAAATTTATTAATGCAATGATATTTTATAATGCAAAATCGTTGATATTATTGACGAAATATTAATGATTATAAAATTAGTTTTAAAAATAAATATTTTGTGAATTTATTAATTAATTTCTAAATTTTCGAGTGACTAGATTTATCTTTTGTATAGCTAATGAAATAAATAATTAATTCACATATACCAAAATAACGAAAAAATAAAATAATTAGCATGAATAATGTTCAGTAGTATACATTGTATTTGAAAAACTCATAGAATCGATAAATTCAATTTTATTAGCCTTATTTAAATTGTTTTTTTTTTGATTGCTTAGTGATAGTGCAGTAAACAATCAAAAAAAAAACTGAATTCAAGCCAATACCTTGGTGTAATTGGTGTAATGCAGTAGGTGTTAGGTTGAATTCTAGTCGAGGTATCTATTTTTACTCGGGTTAAGTTTACTCGGGACTAAGTTTACTCGGGTTCAAAAATGCTAGAACAAAAGAGTAGATTTAAATTTTAAGACTGATATAACTGGAAATAGTTGAGGCCATTTACTAACAACAAGTTTCTTTGTTATGTAGTATAATTTATTTAATATCTGTGATTAAATGCTATAGAATGTTACGAAATCGTAAGTTACAGACTACTGACTGTTGTCCTTGAAGAGCCTGGAGATAAGAAAATATATTACACCAGAACGAAAACATTTTTGCTGCTATAATAATATTACTAATATGACCCACATTATTAATATTGTCCAAATAAAACAAAAGTTCTTTTGAAGCTTAGTTTTTTCTGATTGTTCTGCTAAATACCATCCTAAACTTAACTATAAATTTATTATTCACGAGATAGTTTATCCATATTTAAAAATACAATATTGTTTTATATATAAACATATATTAAGAATAAGAACAGATCAAGAATAAAACATATAACTCTTAACATATCATAAAACCTATACAGGATATATAACTACACGCAATTCAACAAAATATTTGGAATAAAAAATAATTAAATTAAAGTTTATTTATCAACAACAATAGTTGTCACTTCTAGTTAAATGAATTCATTCGTAATTACCACTTTTATGATATTGAGGCCGGTCTTGAGCTGGTCGTTTTCAAATCTCCTGATAATATGATCAAAACTATACCAAATTAGAAGATTTGTGGATAAGCGCGGTGTTCCAAAATGGTTAATCGGTTTGGAAAAAGTAAAAATCTGATACAAAAATACTGCGATCCGGTAGTACAATGAACCGCTCTAAGTGTGCTTTCCTATATCTGTGTTGAGCACCACAGCTTCATTCATCTAATTTCAAATTCAGTTTACGAGATTGTTTTATATACGATTATAATGTAAATAAGTGAGTCATTAATTATACAATTTTTAAAATCTTCAAAAATTTTAAATGAATTCCAATATTTTTACAAAATCCGAATGATTATTTAAAAAAATTATTTTATTTAAAATGCCAAATTTATTGCTAAAAACTTTGATTTATTTAAATATATTTATATGTAATATTATTAAATTTATTTGCGGCTACTAACATAGAATATAAAATACATATACGATATATTTGTTATTTTAAGCAAAACTTGTTTTATATTAATTTTGCCAAAAATTAGTAAAATATTTTATGCCACACAAATAATTTATTAGAAATATTTTTCTAAAGTAAAATAGAATATTAATAATATTCTTTTTTGTGAACTATAAATTAAGTATACATAAAATTATTTTTTTTTTGAACGAACATATATTAAAAATAAATAAAAGTATATTTTGCGTTATGAGAAATAATACAAAAAAAAATAATATTTAAATATTCAGTAAATAGTAACTAAAATGGCCGGTAAGAATCTATATACATATGTTCATCTTGTATCTTGTATTATTATGGTTCAACATAATACGCAACTATATACCCACAATTTATATGTTTATGACGATGCTACTTTTCCTTGGCTTATAAATCTACAGACCACAGCAATACATCAGTAGAGCAACTTATTTAAAACTGTCAAAACAGCCACAAATTTTAATGGTATGTGCCAGCTGGAATGCATAAGAGGCAAAACGAGAGGTTGTCGTAACAACGGCTTACTATTTGAAAAATAATACAAGTAATACAGAATTATGCTTATTGAGAACCGAACTTAATTTTATAAAATTTTAATTCTTATAATATTTTAGTTTCCCTCAATCGCTTTCTTTAAATATTTTATAAAATATTATTATCAATTAACTAGGTATGCTCTAATAGTATAGCCATTAAAAATTTAGTTAATTCAATTAATTTTCACCAAAATATAAAGTTCAATATTAGAATTTAAAATTTTACAGGTAAATACGAATAAATTATGAAATTTATGTTTGAGTAAAATTTAATTGCATAATAAGGAATTATCAACCACGTATTCGGATTACACTAAATTATTTTGACATAAACCAAAAAAAAAAAAAAAAAATTTGGCTTTTTTTTTTGGGCGTGATCAAACAAATAAGAAAACGCGTCATAAATCTTGGAAACATGACACTTTTGGAGGTTTAAAGTAAATTTTTCAATCGTATAAATTTTTTTTTTCTTAAATTTTATTATTTATTTATATTCGTTTTTAGTAGTGTATTTAATAATAATTTAGAGAAAATTCATAAATAAATTTTATTACGTTAAACAGTTTGCCGTTTTTCTGTAGTTGCCTTTAAATTTGGCTCGAATTTAGAGCAATAACATTGATTACAGTAGCACTAGAAAAAAGCTTTATTATAGTGTTAATAAATATATTATTCAAATCCTTTTTTTTTATATCTCAGGAATTCGTTTTTATAATAAGATTCAAAATTTATTATATTAAAGGATAATAAAGGTTTCACAATATTTCGAAATATAAAACATATTTCGAAAAATTATTATCGCCCGGTTAGTATTTCAAACTGAAAACAATCCCCTTAATTTGTATACAACATACATTTGTTTTTTTTTCATTTCAAAAGATTTAAAAATAATTTTTTTTTTTTAAATTAACACCATGAATATTTTCTGCTTTATGGTTTGTGATATAAAATATGGAGGCAGCTTGTCCAAATTCAAACGAATTGTATTTTTGGGGTCACTACTTATTGTCAATTTTATTATGGATTTCTTAAGGACTAATAAGATTTGAAAACAGTTTTAAACTCTTATTTTTTTTTTTTTATTAATAATAAAAATTTAACTATAAATTTTTGAATAAAATTTTTCGTTGATGGTAATAGCATACATAAAATCAAAAATTATTTTTATTCTCCAGTTAGTTTAATTTGTATTATTTATAATGCTATATAATGTTAAAACCCAATATTCAGAGATCAAATTTATGTTTGCAATTTTTTAAAAGGGGTTTAAATGAAAGCATAATAAAATTCACCTGTCACTATTTAAATCCTTTTGGTATTGTATATTATAGGGAAATAGTATAAATAACAGTTTTGTATGCAGCGATGCATGGGATGGTACTTTTTTTTTTTTTTGCGACATATATGTTCTCCTATATAAACATATTAAAATTTCTATATATATATATATATAAATATATATATATATATATATTTTATTATATTTATATACATGTACTGAAAAAATGTGTATCCTTGTGTATAGTATCAATTTTGTTCTTTGGTGATTTAAAGGAAAATGCACCCTAAACAATAACTCTCCGCACCCAAAATAAGGGATGTTGTTGCATTTCTCTATGCATTATTACTCCTTCTCTCTTTCTTTAAATTTATATGCTATTTATGGCTGCTGTTTTAGTATGAAACAATAAAATATGTTCAATTTACGTTCTGACTCCGTTTCCAATATCGAAGATTCTATTCAGCAATTATTTATTAACATATATTGAAACTCTCTCTCCCTCTGTATATATTAATTTATATTTGTATGCAAGAAATTGTTCAATAAATGAACTCTCTTTATTTATAGACTTATAGTTTACTTGATTATATTATAAAATAGATAAATATAAATATAGTTTTTATTTTTTATAATTTAAATGTTCTAATTTAAATAGATTTTCCTTTGAAATTTTATATTATACCGTATATAATTTTTCATATTTTTTTCGTAACTTTTTGTTATTTGTCATTACATATAATATTTTTTATGTCTTCATATATTTTTAGTTATTATTAATGATTTAATGCTATTCTTGGTTTTAGATTGAATCTTTGAATTAATTGATAATATATTTTTTGAATTAAAATATGATTTTTCAATTATTCTTTTTTAATTAATCTTAATTAATTGATGAGCTTACTGAATAAAGGTGTTGAGTGACATTTTATTTTTGAGTAAACCACGCTCAATCTTCTACAAATACTAAATATTTGCCAAAGTTTTACATTCCTGTATTTAAAAGTAAAATTTTTCTGAAGCAAATACTTTACATATTTTAGTATGAATTTAAAAGCTTTTAGTTTAAAATTGGATGATTTAATATAAATAAATAATAGGTATTGATAAAAAAAAAAGAAATTTTTTAACATAAAGTGTAAACAGTTTCAAATTTAATCAACTATAAGCACTTGGTTTTTACATGCATTTAACGATAATTTGACTCATAACAAAACTATTCTACTTTATAACTTTTGCTTTTGAATATGTAAAGGTGATGGCAAATTAATCAAAGTTATCATTCATTTATTAAACTATGTTAACAAGATATTTACAATATTATTCCGCTGTTCACGGAAATAGCTCCCAAAAAGTTGTTACTTATATTATTTATACTAACTATTAATGTTTTTTATTTATGCTAAAATATATTTCCTGTATTAATTAACGGAGAAAAAATCTTTTCACTCATTTTTGATATATCTTTAAGTTGTATTAGGTCAAAGTGGCGGTTTAGCTTTGCAAAGATCTCATCGGGTAAGACCCACTATATGAAAGTGTTTTTTATAGCCAAATATTGTGAAAATTTACCTTTAACACAGTATTTGGTAGAGATGGGGAAAAGTTAGAAAATTTTTAAATTGGGAAATTATGAGTAAATTAGCTAAGGTGATATTAAAAAATCAATGCAACGTTTTTGTAAATAACACAAAGGACAAGTTTCATACTGTGAGTTTAAACTCTCGATAATAATTTTGAAAAACTTCAGTTTAAATTATTTCTCTGTTTCCGTGTAAAAGTTATCTTCGGTGTAAACATAAGTTGAAGTTAAACGGCAGAAACTTTGAGTTTAAATAAATAAACCTGGCATTTCATGTCAAATTTTTTAAGAAATTGATATGAAATTTTGAAATTGTTATACGTAGGAAAGTGCAGATACATTCAGAATGAGGTTTTTGTAAGAGTGGAAAAAAAAATAAACGTACCTAACACCTTACAAATTATTGTCTTTTTATAAATTTTACCAGAAGTGAATCAGTCCAGGTCTGATTTCACTGGCCTAAAGAACGATCAAAATGTATGTTAAATTGATATAAAATTTTGAATATTCATTTTCGATACAATAAAACAAATCAAACTTAAATAAGTATTTCAAAAATTCCAACTCAAAATTATATTACACTGGTAAAAGTTTTATCTATAATAGTAATATTGTAGTTAGTAATATTTCTAATTTAGCATATATGTATTTTGTTCTGAAGATTTTGACGAGAAAAATTAATCAGTTTAATATTAATCTTATTACAATAATAGTTTTATTAGAATTATTGTATATTTGGAGAAAGTTATCTAAGAAAAAAGGTCTAATTTAAATTTCTTACAAATCTTATGAAATAATCAGTTAACTTTAATAAAATCCCAGATTGTTTAATTAACATTTCGCGCCAAAATTTATAATCTGATTTAAATACACTCAGATTTATGTATAAAATGTGACAATGGACTTCCAATGCAAAGCCATAAAATAAATAAAAAAAAATTTATATTAAAACTGAGGTTAAAAGTGTGGCCCTTATATATAATATAACCATTTGAAATCTATATGTTTATTTCTATTACCATCCAATAAAGAAAAAACGCATATATGACCAAAAAAAATTGCAAATATATTTGAAATTAATTTGTAACATACCTGGTCTATTTTTTATACATATACAGTAGTGCAGTTTTATATCATCCATATTTAAATATTTGTATTTATGTATATATTTTGTTGTGAATGCAAATTATATAAGCATGCATACGATATACAGACTTGAAGGTGATTTATGTGATTTGTTGTTTATTTATTACTGTTTAAGTTCGCATGTTATTCAAGTAAAACATTTACAATTGTGCATTAAAAGGTTCTTTATTTTGAAAATTTAATATGAAAAATGTATAAATTTATATAAATAAATTATATATTTAGTAATTTCTTTATACTCTGTACTATTTATTAAATACCATTTAAAATTAATCATTTAAAGAAATATGATATATATGTATATATATTTTATGTAATTTTGAAAATTAACCCTTAATTCTCCTAATATTTTCTAACTAATTTAATTTTAATTCATTTATACTAATTTATTCAAAGTGATGTTTCTTTCACAAAACTCGAAGGATTAAAAATGTTTTTGACTACAAAAGATTTTCTATGTAAATTACTTACAAATTTTATTAATAATTAATGGTTGAATCTTAGGCTATAGATGGTTCTGATCTATACTGACAACACTAAAAGATTTATCAGCGACTTGCTGATAAACAGCAAATACATAAAAAAAAAACTGTTAACTATAATTTTGTTGCGACATTCTGCAACACAATATCATAAAATATTTTATAACAACAGATTTCAATGTGTTTACATGCACTCTAAACTCTCTGATCTCATAACAGACAAAAAAAAACTTCCATCCAGGTATAATAAATTAAAAAACGAAAAAAAAAAAAATTGACCTGCTCGAATTTATATGTATGGTGGACTACAAAGTATCTGTAAGATTTATCACAATCAAGTAGAAAATCATAAGCGACAAGAATTGCAACAACAACAAAAAAAACTATGATATTACTGTTGTGTGTGTTAATACCATACCATAGGAATGGCGGCTATTATTATTAATCTCCCATTCCATGATGGCCAACTAAATATATCAGAACGTTTCTAATCATTTTTTTTTTTTTCGTTTGTTTGTTTCATATAGATATATAATGTGTGTATAGTTTATAACAAAAAATTATGAATGAAAAATATTCATAATTATGCGCAAAACATATCATATTTTGTGGATTAGGGGAGATATTCTCATATTCCTTTTTCGCCTTTCGTCTGCATTTAGAATTTTTTTTTCGCGCCATAAATTTAATGGGTTTCTAGGTAGACTGTTAGTTATTAAATACTTTGTTGGTTTCGGTATAGATTTTATTGCAGACTTAAAAATCCTTTTTGCTTTGCATCAAAAATTTCTTTTTAAAAAAACAGCAAATTTACACCGAATAGTTAGAAAACGGCATTCAAACTGGAAAGTGGGTCGTGGTGGACCTTTATTCGTATCGAAAGAAAAAATTGTTTTTTTTATTATGGAACATAAACGAAATTATTGTGAAGTGAATAAAAACATAAAACAGTGATAGTTTATTATAAAATATATAAAATTATAATATAAAAAGTTAAATAACTAAAATGTTAAATTTATTATAACCATAGAAGAGTACTATAAATCACATTGATAATATAATTTTGAAAAGCTCAGTAAATAAATAAATTAACACAAGTGCAGTAGTAAACGGAAGTTAAATGATGAAAATTTAAATATACATCAATTTACCGGCCTGATACAGCAGGTGATAATAAATGTGAGTGAATTGTTTGTAAAATATATACATTTCATTTTGTTCGTCAGCATTTTGATGTGATTTTAACCAATCATTTTACTCTTAGTTAATTAATGTTTTTTTTTTTATGTTGTTTCATGAATGAAGCTATAAATATTATTAATAATAGTAAGTGGTTTTTAATTGACAACGCTTTTATTAATAATTGTCACAAAGTAGTACTATGTGAAAAAAAGAATTGTATTAAAATTATTAATACATATTTGAAAAAACCTTAAACGAGGATAAGAATATGTTTACTTTAATTTAAGGCAGGCTAGAAAAATTGAATTTTTTGATATTATCTGTGAAAAATATGTATAAAAAAAAACATGTAAAAATTATAAATAATAAATAAAATGTTATTATGTGAAAAATTTACTTAAACTACGCATAATATTATATTATATACTAACAAAAAAAAAGACTTTGATTAAACCATAATACTATGTTTAACTATTTGAATTAATAAAATGTGCTTAATAAAAAAATAGAGATTATGCAGGGCGATTACTTTATAAAATATCGTAGTCTTATATAATTTAATAATTTTTCTAAATATTTTCTATTGACTGTAAATAAATTTAATTATTCAGTGAATTTTATGTTTTGAAAAGCAAAATAAAAAAACTATTATAACCATAAAATAATAGCGTTATTCTGATGTTTCAAATATGATTTCATTTTAAATATATGGGTGCCTCTTTAACTGAACCACTTTTCAGTGTTCTGGTATTTATGTAGAGAAATACTTAATGAAAGGTTTAGATTTTGTAATAAATTTCAATTTTAATTTTATTATTACACCTAGAAATATTATTTTTTTGGAAAAGACGCAACTATATTTATTTGCGCAAAACGTTAAATGAGAAAACATTCGAAATGGTACAATTTATGAAACTGATATTTGGACTCGTACGATTCAGAAACTTAATGTTTTGACAATTTACTTATATATAATACCTACGTAATTAATAACACACCGCGGACTCCAGTCACTATAATTGTTGGACATTCACACAACTAAAACTTAAAGTGACAATAAATAAAGTGACGCCAATTAATTTTTAATATTTGATGGTATCACTTATTTATAACATTTTGAGTATATAATCCCCCATCAATAGTTATCAATAATATTATTTAGTCACCGAATGAATACAAGCAATATTGATTTAGGAAATGATACGATTTCGGCGACTATTGTAAAATCATTATTAGGAAATCTTACCATAAAATTGACTGTGAAATTAAGTATTGGTATTGGAAAACCAATCAATGCGCAGCATTTTGATTGATATTCATTTTAGATCTTTTAGTGACAATATTTTTGATTAATTATTATCGTCTAAACCAATTTATGCCACAATTTAATAAAAAATATTACATGAATTAGTTTGAATAATTATTAAAAATAATGAAATAAAACAGAAATTAATATCATCGAATTAAATTTAAAAATCATAACTAATAATTTTAAAAACTAATAAATTTTAAATTAAATATATATAAATATTATTAAAAATATTAAATAAAATATTTTTATATATACATTATGGATCAAAAGCAAAACTTCATAAATTATTTTAATAACCAAGTTTACATGTTATGTTTACAATATTCATTTATAGTACATATTTTATTTTTGTATAGCACACAAGGTTTTTTTTTTTTATTATTTCTATATAAACGGAGATAAACAGAGAGTAACGCGGCGGCGCATTTACTACATAGCTATATATAATATTATTTTAATTTAAGAGAGAAACGTGTGCCCGAATGCCTTTATTACCATTTATGTATATACACATTTAAAACCAAATTACATTGTAACAAACTATATTTAATAACATATCTGAACTAGAGTTTCACGCTAAAAAATTTTTTTTTTAAATTTTTTGTTATAACTATTATTAAATTTACAAATCCTTTAGGTCGACCATACACTATTGTAGAAGAGATTTATTTATTACAACAATTTAATCTAGTTAAATGTTTTTCATAAACTTAAATATAATTTCCCGTCAATTGATCTTAAAGAAAAATACGTGCTGTAATGAACTATACCGGAATGTGTGACCGGCTTTAGTTAAAGGTGAATTGGGTTCTTCAACTATAAATATAGTTTAAATGTAATTCAAGTTTAGTATCTATAATCAGTTAATTGTATAGTTGGTAATTTTCTTCAGGGAGATCTTTGTATCCTGTTGTTGGGAAATTGTAAAAAAAATATAATATTTAAATCTTACGATGAACTCATATTATGCGTGTTTGTTTGATGAAAAGAAAAGAAAAATATTACTTTTCATATTTCTGTAGAAAAATGATAGATTTTTATTTATTTCCAATATATATTTTATTTCGAAATAAGCTTGGAACTTTATAGGAAAAGTTTTTAAGGTTTAATTATGTTAAAATAATAAAAAAATTAACTTTATACATAAAACATAATCGGAAACCATTTCAAAAAAAAATTTTATTTGACACTTTGGTAAACTTTCTGAAAAACCAGTTTTCCCGTATAATATATTATCGGACATGGTTGATCGAAAGATGATTAATAATATTTTTAGATATAAAACATACATATTTTATGATATATGCAGTCAAGCAACATACAACCTAATAGTTAACAAGACTGTAAAAATATTAAAATTAAATACAAAATTTTTACAATTTTTAATAATCTATGTATATATGTATATATATTATAAAATTAAAGAAATATTTATTTTAATAAATATTTCTTTAATTTTATTTTTAAAAAATAGTACTTGTGCATTACACTAATTTAAAAATTACGTACTATAAACTAACAAACAAAGAAATTTTCAATATAAAAAATTATGTAATTGAAAAAAGAAGAGCCTGAAAAACTAAAAATTTACTCTTCTCAAATTTTGTCCGCATATTTCATGATCCTAAAGGTATATAGATAATCTAAAAGAATAATAAAGAAAAAACAATTTGTGGGATGATTTTTAACACAAAAAATCGACTCATAAATCATCAAAAAATACCATTTTTTTTTTTTTTTGAAAAAATACTGAAAATTTGTTATGGTTTAAATTTTCAGGTATATATAAATTAGTTTTATTTTTCATAATTTATGAACGGATTTTTGTAATTTTACAATTTGCTTGACGCAATCTTATTCAATTTTAAAATTTCTTTATAATTTCACAAAAAAACAAAATCAATGCCAAAATTATTTCCAATAATATAAAAAAATTAAAAAAAAAATTCACTAGGAAAAATATTGTTTTTCCGGAAGAAAATTAAGTTTTTGGAAAATTGTAATTGTTGTCATTTTTTTCGTATTCTTTTTGTCGAATAATTTCCCTTATTCGTTTATTGCAGGTTAAAAATTGAAATACATTACATCCGGACATATATAATTTTCTATATATATATATATATATATATATATATATATATATATATAATATATATATATATATATATATATATATATATATATATATATATATATATATATATATAAAATATTTGTACTGAAATGCATGTATTAACCTTTTGTGGAAGGACTTTTATCTACACGAAATTATTTGAGAATAAATATTATACAGGGGGATAAAAAGGTTAATACACTTTAAGCAAGAGATCAACAGGGACGATTTTTTTTTGTTTTTGGTACGTTTCCTTTTCGAAGGGTAACTTTAACTATGGGTAAAACAAATAAAGAGAAAAGAAGATCATTTCAAAAATTAATAACGGTTGAAATTTTTAACTTTATTAAATTGCAATTAAGGGTGTGGTAATTTCAAGTTTAATGGTATTTTTATTATTTTAATATTCTCAACATTACAAACATTTTGTATATCCTTTTTGGCAAAAAATATAAAAAAAAATATAAATACGGTATATGGTTATGGTATATGTGTGAAAATAAGAATGAATAATTGTTGCAAATATGGGTCAGCAGGACATCATCATAAGATTATTTGAAATGGTATATTAACATTTAAATGATGCAAATATATTACAATTTAGGGTTGTCTAGAAATTAGCATATTTTTAATAGTATTTTTGGTTGACTAAAAATTAAAAATTAGTGCAAAAAAATAAGAAAAACAAAAAAAGAACAAATAAAAAAATAAAAAGCAAAATTAAAAGCTTACCAAAACCATCATTCAGTACGGAGAATTTGCTATCATTTTGTGAACGAATCATCTTACCTAAAAAATAAATTAAATATAAGTTTATATAATATTATTTATATTATGGGTACTTAATATTTCTAAATATGAAATTGAGTAATCAATTAATTCTAATTTTATTAATTCTAATTGTCAATTGTTATATAAGCATAATACTAATTGTGGTATGTATAACTATTGAAGTCACTTAGTTTCTAAACAGTTTCAATATCATTTCATAAATTGCAAAGTAATTTTTTTTTATTAAATGCATACATATACGAAAATAGTAGAGATTAATTCAGCATTTTTTTATATTTTTAGTAAATCAACGAAGAATATTCCTAAAAATATTATTTTTCTTTCCTTTAAACATTGGGAAAAATGTTATTTAACCATAAAAAAGGTTTATTCTTATTATAATAATAGTTTACAAAATTTGAATATTTTAATACATTCAATTAATAATAAAAATACTAAGAAATTAATAAAAATAAATGTTATAAAACAGATGTTGTTAATCTGAGATTAGCAATCTCATAGTCGATCCAACACATTCCTCATATAAAGGAATGTATTGGAAACACCTTTTAATTTGATTTAGGAAATGTTATAGATTTTAGGAAATGTTACTGGTATTGGAACGTAAAGTAAACGTAAAGTAAAATAAATTAATGTTGGAGTGAAACTTTCTATCTGAAGATACATTTTTATAGCCTGTTGAAAGCAAATGAACGAAAAGAATTTTATATTTTTACATTCTTATATACTGGTTACCAAATAATTAAATTAATCAAAGTTTTGATATCCATAACAAAAAATTTCGTTTAATTTTTTTGCACTAAAAGAATCTAAAATTTTAAGGAAAAAACACCTTTTAATTTGATAAAAATACTTTATTTTCGAATGCTTTTAAAGAGGTAATTAAAGTTAAATCCAATCAATAATAAAGTAGATTACATTATATGATTGGTGGGCTTCTGCAAGGCCTGTTAAGATCAACCTGCAAATTGAGTTAGGAGTGTAATATTCTCCAATTCTAAAATACTTTCTCAAATAGTTTGGTTCTGTTAATAAATAGACCTTCAGAGTCACAAAAGATATATTCGGCTGTTTCATTTTGTGCAGCGTTAATTCTACAGTGGTACAAGTAATCTGTTTACAGATTGCTAAGAGGCTATTTGAGCAGATAGTGACCCTTGCAAAGTTAGGAGACACTTGGTGTATATTGAAATTTAGTATTTCAATGTTTCTCCTTTGGAAATAATTGGGATAAAGTCTTATAAGTTTTATAATTTTTTTAGCTATTTATTTATGGCTGTTTAGTTCTGCTGGTAGAAATAAGCAAAAGGGTACTGGATGAGTAAAGGTTCTATCAAAACTCTTTATAGTTTCATTACTTTGGATTTCTGAGTGGCCCGGTATCCACAATATCCGTATAGTAAACGGAACAAAAAATTTCAAAATATTACTTAAATTAATTGATCATGGATCCAAAAATTTACTTTAAAACCAAAATTTTTATATGAAAATGTCGAATAACATTCTTTACAATTTTCTTTTGTAAATTTTCCCATTAACTTTTTTCAGCATATACCACTTAAATTTATATATTCACTTAAATTTTTCAGTAAACATAAAATGTTTCGTGATTCTACTATATACAATAAATCTCCTAAATTAAACACTATTTTATTAGGTAAACAATGTTTTTTTTTTCTAAAATTTATTTTGCAGCATAATTGTTTTTAAAAATCTAATTTATAAAAATTAAAATACTTTTACCTATACATAAATGCATTTTTACATGTTTTCTAACCAAAATCCACAAAAAAATTTACACACACATATAAATATGTCGGTATTTTTGATGCGATGGGCCTCTAAAGAATTAAAGGATGTTTTTTAAGTTACCAGCCAGGAAAATTACGTTTACACAAGGACAATTGTGGTACACATTAACACGGTGTGTTTTCTTTTATTGCACAAGGATTTAACTTTTTTTTCCAGCTTGTATTAATATTATAAATACCCATACGTGGTTTATCACTAACATTAAATCATATTTTTTTCCTTTATGTTGGTTGCTATTTTTTTTTGTGTCTTGTCTACGTTTAACGGTGGAGTAGGATAAAAAGAAAAGTATCAAAGTTTCGCAGTAAATTGAGGGATTTTAAAGGATATCCTTTCTTTATATTTTATTTCTTTGGTATTCGTTTACATAGTCAGAACGAGTAAAAGATTTATGTCCTACAAATTAAAAAAAGGTGCATTTTATTAAAAAGGGTTTTGTGTAAAAAGTAAACAATGTTGTTTAATGCAAGCAATGTCTTCTAAGTGAAATTCTTATTTTTTTCTCTTAATATGTAAATATTTCCTTTAAAATTATAAATTTGTTTGTTAAGTTAAAAGTTGCTTTATTTGATTTATATATTTTCAAGAAAAAGCTTTTTTTTATTTTTGTCAGTAGCAATAATAAATATTAGAAATAGTTAAATATGTCAAGCTAAAAAATTGTAGTTAAGAACCATAGTTTCAATAATACACATAAGATATTTAACCACATAAGTGAAAGTATACCAATTTAAACACTGTGAAATAAAAATAGTATGATAATGACTTAGTTGTATAATACACAATTTCATCAATGTTTGTCGAAATATATAGCTGGTAAAAAATATATTCAATATTTTTTATAATTTTTTTAAAATATGTAAAAATTTACGACAATTATATGTGGATAAAACAGTGTTAGTAAACGTTACTGTACCGTAACGAAATAAACTGATACCCACAACCGTATTGCAACTTATCAATCCTTAACGTTATTTAACATTTTTTCTTGTATTTGCATTTATTTTCAGAATTCAAAAAAATTAGCTTTCGACAAATTATATCAGAAATCCTGAAATTTGCAAGTTTTTAATAATACTTATTGTTGGTTTATGTAGTTTTTTAATAAAATTGTTTGTTGGGTAAAATTTCAAACAAAACTTGTTTATGAAGAAATTGCAGTGAAACCTCGAAAGACATAAAACTAATAAGACTTATGTATGAAGAACACTTTTCTTAGTCCTGCAATTTCTTGTTATTTACAAATTAATAACATTTTATTAATGAACCAATTAAATATTAATATGGCTTAACATTTAGTTGTTGTGCGTTAGGTACTGGGTTAGATTTATGATTCGGAATCTATATAAAATTAAAAAAAGTTGCAATAAAATGTTTCGAAACAAATTACAATAGAATGTTTTGAGGTCTAGGCTCAATTTGGACTGTACCCCGTTGAAGAAGATTATAATAAACATTAAGTTATGTTTATTATAATCATGGAATTATTTTTTGCTTTACTATTTTCATTTATATTTATAATTTTATAAAATAAAAAATGAGTTTCATCAAAATATGTCATATTATAATATAAGTTACCTTACTTTCTTATTTTATCGCTCTAATAAATTACACAATTTATAGCGTACGCTTAAGTTATAAAAAAATGACAGCGTACATTTCAGTAACGTTATATCGTAATGAAATGATTTTTATTTTGTTATATATACGTACCCAAAACAGTAATGAAATAAAATTGAGACCAGTAACGGATAAAGTAGAAAAAACAATTTCGTGTTACTAATACTGGTATTTGTCTCCGAATGTCTCAAATATATGTTTAATTAATATATTATTATTGATTTGGAAAGGATAACATATCTTAAAAAACCATGTTAAAACTAAAGCTTTAGAAACCATGAAGTTAAAGTATTATAATTATCTTCAACTGGCATTTATTATATTTATTTTAAAAAAAAGTAGGGCAACATCGCTTAAATCGCACCACATTTCAGTTTTCTGTTATTTAAGTATATTTAAATACTTAATAAATGGTTAATATTATTTGTAATAAATTTAAATTTGGATATTTCTTCTACTTAAAATGACTATTTTTTTGCGAAAGAACAATGTATGTATCGTAAGTATTTCGGCAAAAGCCGCAATAAAAAGTTTGTAAATATTAAATCTTAGGAAACTTGTTTCTTATAAACAATATTGTAACAGATTTTCTATATTGTACCGGTACTATAGAAAAATATGTAACAAACAGTTGTCCAATTTATGCAACTCACTAAAATAAAAATTACTACAACAATTATTTAAGTATACAACTTGTTTAATGAAATAAAGTTTAAATATACCAATTTCAAATAAAATTAGTGGTTTTTCAAATTAAAATATTTATTTTGAAAAAAAAAAATTAAACGTTTTTTAAACATTTTTAAACATTTTTCAAATTGAAGTTATCATATTACAAATTGAATTAAATGTTATTCAAATTATAATGATCATGTTGCAAACATTTTTAATCATTTTTAAATATAAAAACAAACTATTCTCCGACAGCCCTACAACTAAAAATGACAATAAATAAGAACAAGTGTGACAATATATAATTACTATTTGAATGTTCCTATAACTTATTTAAAAACTTTTCCACAACCTCCCATCAATAAATATTAATAATATAATTAGTTGCCGAATATAAGAAAAGATACGATTTAATAAGTGGTATGTTCATGGCCACTCTACCCTAAGCCTTCATGATTAATATATTATAAACTCATTAAAAGTATTTTAATAATAAAACTTAAAGTTTTAACCACCAGTAGCCTGAAATTAGACAATACTGATTTAGTCAAAAACACTGAAAGGAAAATTACAAACTTTTCTATATTAAACTACTTTAATACGCAACCTGATTAAAAAAATTTAAAATTTTATAGATAACTTAATTTCCGGTTCATGATGCAAATCAGTTTTTTTTTTTATTTTTTATAATGTATTTTAAAATTTGATATATTTTGAAAAATTAGCCTTATTTTGCTCAACATAAAAAAAAAAATGGAATACAAAAAATTTAAAACAAAACTAAAATACGATGCTTACCTGGGGGCCATCAATTATCAAAAAGAAAAAAAAAATCCTCTCAACTTGGCAATACATTAGCGAACATTCACTCACGCTCATATTTTTTTTTTTTTTCAGTTTTTCAAGCCCAATCAAAAAACCACTTTTGATAAAGAAAAAAAATTTTGAATCAAAAGAAGAAAAAATATTATTTTATTTGAAATGAAATAAATTAAAAGCAAAACTTTTGAAATTCTTTTCACCAGAAAAGAAGTACAAAAAAAATCGAAATTATCACACAGCGAAAATGTATACTAAATTAAATATAATAATATATATGTGGTTATTTTTTCACATATATATATGCATATTAAACCGAAATCAAAACTTAAAATATAAAACACAAGTATCTGTGACTTTTCGCATAACACAACATAAATTAAAGAAGATTCAATAAATACGAAAGAAAAAAAAAAACACTGAAAATTTTCACTTTTTTTTATGTTATGAAACAATATTCAAACTAATATCCGACCGACCGACCACCTTAAAGCAGAAAAAAAAAAAAAAATAAATAAAAAATGTTAAAAAAATATATTTATATCGTGTCGATGAAATATTTAATAATAAATAAATCATAATTAAAAACACGTTTTATACGTTGTATTAGATCAAAAATTATAATTATTGATTTATTTTCTCATATATATTTATAATAAAATGTATGATAAGTGATCTTAATTCAGGTGTGTTTATTATTATCGTTTTAATAGGCAAAATTTAATTTAAAGACAACAAATTTTTTTTTTATATGCCACTTTTAAATTCTTGAAATAACCATTTTTATAAATTTAATTATACCATTTATTCCTAAATATATAATCACAAATTTGTTGTAAATATAAATGTGTAATTAAATTATATTTTGCAATGTTTCAACTACAAAGTTGATATATAATTACATATATAAATATATAAGCAGTTTTAAAGTTAATGGTTAAAAATATGTTATCCTTGAGATGAAATTTTATTACGGACATAGTATTTATCCAAAACTAATATATTTTATTCATATTAAAAATTATAATAATTTTTTGTAAATAACATACGTTTTCCTATTGTCGCAGATATTATTTACTTCAAAATTATTCAAAAAAATTTGTAAACAAAGCTTTGAAAGCTATAAAAATATAATTTCAGGATTAATTTATACTATGCTAACAAAATTGTCACGGTACTGCTACTACTGTAGTTTAATATACACGGGCTGTTTTGCATTCAGCCACATGTACTTTATGTCAATGTAAAATGAATTACGGTATACGAATTTTCGGAAACTGTGTTGGATATAAAAATATAAAAAATATTTGTATACATATTTTACAACGTCCTTAGCAGCAAAAACAAAAATGGTACAACCTTTTTCATATTCTACTCGATCTTTCAAAACGTGTCAACTTATTACAATATGAAATTACATTTTCCAGTGCAATATTAATATGCGAATTACCCAAAGAATGGTTGAATAATACCACTGATTCACGTGTACTCTTTATTATGTTTCCAATGAAAACTCTAATATCAATTGCGCAGACCGTATACAACTTAAATTACATTTAAAAGATTATAAATATATTTTTCACAGTAGCGCCAGTCGTAAAACGCAATTTTTTATTAACTTATTAATTTCTCAATTTTATCAATTTTGGCTAAGACATATATTTAAAATCTTAAATAACTATTTTTCACTAAAAAAGACGTTTTTGAAAAACGTGAATCAACTCGCCAATCTCTACACTTCATAAGTACATTTACAATATTAAATCAATGTTATAAAAAGTTTACACAAGGGCACAAAAGCTTTCATTAACGCCAAATTTAGATAATTTATAAGCCAAACACTAAAACACCGGCGTTGCGTAACTTTGAAAACTGTTGGATCTGTAATAAATGATGATGTGGGCAATAAAATGTAAAAATTATGTAATAGATAAACAAAAAAAATTTTTACGATAATTAATTATTTATTTCCAAATACCGTCCAATCATATTTTATCTATAGATTGACCAAAAGAATTTCTAATATATACTTTACCATTGCTAAAAAGTCAGCAGAGGCTGATACATATTATATACCTGACCAAGCATAATAAAATTAATTTTAAGATTTTCGAAACTGCGTACATAAATTCAACCGGAAATACTAATTTAAGAAAAGTTAAGAATTTTTAAAAATATATATTGAAATCTTAATCAATTAAAAGGATTTTCAAAAAGTAATTATTTAATTCTAAAAGTAATTTATTTAATTTTATCAATGCTGAAGAAATGTGCTCAAAATAATTAAATTTAAAGTTTACTTAGATTTTAAATTGTATACAAATTTATTAAAATATATATATGTACATATTTTCAAATTTCGAAAATTATTAAAATTAAACTAATTAAAATTTACTAGCAAAAGATGTGCCTGTATAATTAAAATTAATAAAAAATATTCAATTTATATCATTTTATGTCATTTATTATGAATTATTGCTTAATTTGTAGATATTTCTATACTCATTATTTATTAATATTAGATGATTCTATTTTTTTTTTTTATGTTCAAATCTACTCATAAGCATATCTATACCACGTAATGCGATGTTTCTACTAATTAACAATAATATTATTCATTTTTTTTTTTGTCGAAAAAAAAACCCAATTTACTAACCGTATAAACTTATTATTTATTAATTTTGATAAATTTTTGGTTGAGGTTCCCTCCACTATTAAAATACATGCCCACTCAATTAATGTGACTTCTAACTCGTATCTATAAAAAAAATACCAATATGTAATTACATTATGTTATATAGAATAAACATGTTTCCGTTTTTATAAAAATTAGAAGTTTATTCTTTAAAATTAATAAATATAATTTTAAACAATGTTTGTAAATAAAATACAAAAAAAAAATGAAATATTTAAGTTCAGTGAACTGAAAATATTTTTCTACTGGGAGTTTTTAATTTAGAAAAAAATATGTTGTATAAATATATAAATAGATAAATTGACCTTGAGTATGGAAATTAATCAAAAATTTATTAGTCAGAAACAACATAAAAATTATTGTAATTGACTAAAATAGAAAAAAAACTGAAATAAATAATTTAAACATTATTTAATTTTTTACCCACTTTAGGCTGATCGAACAAATTAGACGAAATTCACAATTTTTTAACTTATTTTTGAGTTATTTTCATAGATATAATAAAGCCAATATTTTGCTTCAGTTACTTCACTTTATAAGGAATGAGATTATTTTCCGATATTTTTGTGTTTTATGGCAAGGATTTTAAGGAACGATTATTTGGTTCAATAGGTGATGTATTTCGTATGTGTCTTCAATATCCACCTTTTGGGGTATGCCGTTATTAGAGTAAGTAATTTGCTGTTAGTTGTACATGGTAAAAAAAAAATATTTATTATACAAAAAAATGGCATTTTGTTCAAAATTTTGGGTTATAAAATTATTTTATCTGGCATGTGGGAGCGCTAAATCTTACCTAAAATTTTGGCAAAACTATGTTTAGGTTGATATTATGTAGATTTGAATGATTTGGAATTTTTCTTGTTTGACCATTCTCTATGATTATAAAATATAACAATTTAAATTCTTATAATATGAATATAAATTTTTATATTCAAATAAATTATGGCGCTAATAAATCGTAATTTAAACTTTGAATAAAAGAAACGATAAGGTAAATCAAAAATCGATTATTGAACCAAACCTATTGAAGATTACTGTTAAATTAGGGATCTTTCAAAAAGGAATCTCCATTTCAATAAAAATACTCAAGTATAGATGTCTGTTTAAGAATTATCTAAATAACAAGTAGGTACAAAAAATCATAACACTGAAAGAAAATCTATTCAATTATTATTTTGCTTCAGATTATTACATTAAATTCTAACAGTCTAAAAATAAAATATGAATTTATTATTTTAATATTTATTTTAATAAAAATGTTAAATATTGTTTCAGTAAATTGAACATTTACTTAACCTATAATTAAACGAATTTAACTTCTGTTTTGTGTTTAACCACCAACCATTAAAGATAATTAAAATATAGTAATATTTTTTCAGTGTAACTATATCACATATGAATAACCATTCAATAATATTTATGTAGTAGTATATAATATTAAGATAAACTACTAGGAAGACTAAAAAAATTACAGAAATATTTTTATTAATGTGAGAATTTTAAAATTTATTGACTTCACATCTTTTTTGGATGAAAAACATGGAATAGCGAAGTATAAGCAAAACAAAAAAAAAAAAAACAACTGACACGGATCCGCGATATTACCAATCAATATATTTCCAATATCTTTGCACCACCACTTTTAAATTTTAAGAATTTCTATACATTCAGTTTGTTAAGTTACAAAATGTGTTTAAAATATTTATAAAGATTTAAATAAAAGATAATAATTTATATACGCAAATATTATTTTTTTTTGTGTAAAATCAGTAAGTTTTTTAAGGAATTAGTTCAAATAATTTGTAGAAAATTATTTATTACACATAATAAAAGGTAGTAAATCATTTACATATTTTTTTTTTTTTTTACAAATTGAATATTATTAGGACAAAATATTTTGAAGGTAAGAAAAACTGAGTATATCCTCATTACCTGCACATACAGCATGATATCATGGACTACAGTAATTATTAGTTTTTCTCCATTTAGTATTTAAAAAGAAGACAATTTTGTATAATTAAAATAATATATTTTAGTCTTGTTAAAATAATTTGAAAAAATAATTATGAATTTATCTTTACTATGGTGTCGGAAAAATAGCAGAATTGCTTATGGTTGATTTTTATTGTGGCAATCACGTAATAACCACCTTTTTATCTGTGACCATTGTCGATTACTAATAAAATTTTTAAAACGAAAAATTTATGGTTATAATAATTTTCAAGGTTGAATCATTGTTCATTATTTAATAATTGAGATTCAGGCATTCTGGTATATTTATTATGCGTATGAATATATTTATTATATATTTTAACCAAATTTTAAAATTTGAGATCATAAATCTTACACTACCGATACTGTCAGGTATATTATTTATTTTGTACATCGTGATCTACAAAACAAAAAATTTTTACTAACTAATAATTAATAAAATATGCACCGTAAAACTTTACATTTGCCTTGCACTAGAATTTAATACTTTGGGCGATGTAAAATTATTTCATATTTATTATTGAAAATAGATTAAAACGAATAGTACTACATTTTCAAAATCTTTTACGTAATTTTTGGCAACACTTAATTACGTACGCTTAATAATATATAAAAGACGGTTGAAAAGCGTTGTTACTGTTTGTATCAATATTTTAGTTTTCCTCGAAAAATCTTTTGAAGATACAAAATTAATTTCAATACATCATGATCTATCTACATATTTATGTAGAGATATGTATTATAGTAAACATCACACTAATAGAGACACCAGCTGATTGAATAGTGACGTAGTACAACAAAATTATTATAAACTGGCATGACTTGATAAGCCATACAATTTGCCATGCAAAAACACAAAATACCCACTAACCTATACAACATTACATTAAAAATGAATTGAATTTAAAGCTAAACGTATATGAGTTTCTATTCATAGCAGTATGCGTAATCACAAATGACTTTTAGTTTTTGGTAGACGCAAATGGGCGTTTTCTTATTAGGTTTACTTTTTTATTTTGCACAAAGGCGACTTCAATATTTCATAGTAATAAATTTAATATAATTAAGAGTTTTCAGAAGATTTTAGTATACTATCTTGTTAAACAAAGTGGTTAATACTTTGCTTGTCGCTTTGTTATTGCAACAATAATTTATTTTAACGTAAAACAAACTATTATAAATTATATATTTTTTAGGAAACGAACAGGCAGAATTGTTAGCAGAGCAAATCATCATAACACTGAACTATTTTGAGCAAAATCACATTGTAATTTAAACAATAGCCTTGTCTCAAGATTATATTTTGGAGCACTTAGTGCGTTCAATGCTCTTCACTATAGCGCCCTCACGGAAGAAAACAAATAAACTCCTCCTAATGCAAAATAATGGTGGGTATTAATGGTGGATACTACAATATCCATATATTCATTGAGACTAGTTTATGAAATCTGGAGCTTTTCCAAACATCAGCATGAAGCACATTAGCTGTGAGTGGCTAATGTCTAAAATATTAGTTACACGGATACTCCTTTGGAATTTTGGTGGTTATCACAATAGTTGTTGTTAATATTTGTACACTTAATTAATCATGTACTACACAATTTTCTGTGTATACCGCACACTTGTAAATTTTTGATGACACACCCTATATTTCTAGTTTTGAGAAAAAACTTTCATAACAAAATATGAACTATTAAATTTTTATTCTAACCCGATTTATACATATTTCATATGAGACAAGACATTATTAATTATTTATATAAAAATTTGATAAATGAGTGTTATTAAATAAAAATATAAGTTAAAGTTATAAGTCACAGATCAATTATTTGTACATATATGTAATTCCAATAATAAAACAATAATATATATTGTTTTATTATTGGAATTACATATATAACTGTGATTTAATAAAAAATGAGAATTATTATATAAAATACCTAAATGAAAATTTTTGGAAACGTTTGTTTTTTTTTTTGTTTTTTAAAATATTTTTGCTCTTTATGAATATTTAATAATCTTATTAAACTATGCTGGTGGCATCATCAAACTGAAAATAGGTAACCGCCAAACGTGTTGTAAGAAAGTGAAACTTTTTAAACAGAATGAATTATTACAATGTATACATATATTCCCCATCATATTTAAAAACCACAAGGAGGCACATCTTCTTTTCTGCACATCTGCAAGTATATTCTTTTTATATATATATATATATATACATTATTGGTGGTAAAGGTATCATCAGGTATTATACGAACGCTCTTTGAAAAATCTATCCTGACAACATGTTGTATAAATCTCGCGAAGGGTATATAAAATTTTTAATTTATATGCGAACAAATAACTTAGTTTGCTCAACAATCAATTAAATTGGGGGCTTACGTGCGGAGTTATAAAAGGAAATGAATGAGCATGATATTTTTGTATACCAATACATTTAAATTCCTAAAAAAAAAATATAATTTTATTTTTATTATTAATTTATACACTCGAATACTTAACTGATTGGATTTCCAAAATTTATAAGATTTTAGTTCGTATATAAATATATATACTGTATATATATTTGTAGAGCTATAAGATTCCTTTAAGACTTTTTCGATATTAGAAATCGGAATGAATCTTATGATAAAAATATAGTAAAATATCGAAATAACTTGCTGTATAAGAATTTTGTTTTTAGAGAAAATATAGAAAAGAGAGAACAAAAATGAGAAGTTTTTAAGGTAAGAAGTATAAATAAAATCAAACTAATCAAAGTCAAATTAGATTTCGTACCCTTATTAGGATCTTAGGTGAAATAAATTAATGTAATTAGATATATGTAGATAATATTTAACACAATTTCTAACATTAAAATACCAAGTATAAAAAATAAAATTTTGTTCGTATTAACGAGATATCACTGTTAATTAAAAGAAGTTGAAATTTTTTGTCTAATTTTGAAATTTGTTTTAAATAATAATCTTTCAAGAAGCGATTTATGCGATTTTTTTTTATCAATAAATTAGTAATAAATTTTACTATAATTTTGATAACAAAAATAAGTCGCCAATAACAAAATATTATTTTAATAACAAAAATAATAAAATTGGTAATGGTGGAAACGTAATTATGATAAAATGGGAAATTTCACTTTCATGGCATAATTAACTGTTTTAATATTTACGATCCTGGTGGTAAGGACGATTACTCTTTGAATTATTAATTATTCAATTATTATTAATAAAAAATATAATAACTATTTTTATGCTATTGCTAGCTATTACCTAAGAAATTAGTGGAAAAGAATTAAAAGAAAAGAATGAAAAAAAAGTATCTGTATCTTGAATCTTGTAAATATTTTAGAGAAGATTTTAAAAATTATGAGAATTCGGTATAGCAAGTCTGAATGAAAAAAACTTTAATAAGTAATATTATAATACTGTATTAGAAAGATAATATTTTGTTGGAAATTAGTGAAAACAGACAAAAAAAACAAATATAATGAAAAGATATAAAAATAATTCGAATTTATATGATTATTATCAATAGATTGTCAATATTCTTATTAGAACTAAAAATTCAATTAGAATCGATTTTCTACTAAAATCTAATTATAGTTCGATTTTTTCAACAGTTCCATTTTTACCTGTGAAATTAACAGGTAAAAATTAAACTATACTGAAAAAATCACTGTTATATCACAGGTACCGAAGAAGATCTCCATAATAAACTGCCATGATCTTTTAAAGAACTTTTATTATTTTAATAATTTCTATAGATTCTTATATATAGTAATTAAAAGAAAATTTTTCATACTTGTTCTTATTTAAAGCTCATTTTACTGTTTGTAAATTTGTACTTATTAAATAATAAAAAATAATGTTTAGAAATTGCCCAAAAGTTTATAGTGAATTTACTACTACTATTTTTAATAGGAATTGAAATTTTAAGATACAAAAATATATTCTGAAACTTTGTAAGATTTTAAATTTCTATTTTATTAAACTGACATATTACTGCAAATTCAAATAAAATGTTTGTAACAAAATATGTCCAGAATGCCTAAAAAATAAATTTTCATAAACATATAAAAATTTTAAACCTCAACACAATTTTGCCGTAGATATTTATGTTAAAAAAAAGTCAAATTAGGTTTTAAATTACATATTATTTAAAAAGAATTAGCTAAAATGTATAAAGTTTTAATTTGTTCAGATTGTTATGTAAATTTGAAATATTATTTAAAGTTAAATTACTAATCTACTTCGAACCAAGGGGTTAAAATGTCTGATAATTTGTTATTCACATAAAAATTAAACTAATTCAGCAATTTTAATTGTGCTATTAGAAAATTACAAAAATAAAATTAATAATAAATATGTTCAAATTTTAAGGCAGTAAAAATTCTTACTTTTTTAAAGTACCTAGTATTTTATTCACGAAAATTAAATACTGTTTATCTTAAAGTTCACTAATTTTGTATTATAAATTAAATAAATTTCAATAAATATAACTATTGTATAAAAATTATAGTTACGAGAACAGGTGAATTTTTACTTAATAAATTATAATTTTTGTTACCACTGAACAATCTAGGGTGCGAAGGGAGTATACTAAGGCAAGTAAATACTATATACTGAGTCAAATAAATACTAAATAGTAAGGCAAGTAAATACTTTGAAAACAAGAAAGGAGTCTTAACAATATTTTCAGAAATGTTAATATTATTAAATTAATGTACCAACACCAAAATAATTTAATTTACCTACTTAAATATTTAAAAAATATATATAACTTGCACGATAGACATTAATTTAATTAATTGTGGGAATTTTCTTTTTACGACCAATGAAAAAAGCGATAAAAACATGTTATAAAAAAGAAATAATTTTTTTTAAAAAAATTATTGCATATATTTTATTTATTTTACTGCCTATAAAATTTTTCTTTATGATAACAAAATCTTAAAATAAATTTCCAAAAATTTACTAAAAAAAAATACAATTATGTATTTTAATTTTTAAATAATATATATATATATATTTTTTTAAATAAATGTAAATAATTCTGTAAAAATGTTTACATTAAGAATGAAAAATAATATGTTTTATGATTTTAAATGGAGAGATACTAGTCAACCGTTTAAGTAAGTATAATTTGTGTTTTTGAAGTACTTTCAGGCATGCAACAATCAAAATTAATGCAATGTAAAAGTTATGTATATAAAGTTTAATACGTTTATTATTGGAATAACAAGTGTCTGTTCTATACTAAGTATATAATGAAAATAGCAATAACTAAATTAAATTAATAGCTTGAAAGGGTGAAAAACTGTTTAACTTTTTTTTTGCCGACGGTAAATTTATTTATTGATTTTAAAGTGTTTTTACAATTAAATTAATAATAAAATTGATATATATATTAAAAAAATTAATAAAATCTAATTGATTATAGTTAGACCTAATACAAAAAAAAAAACTCCATAAATATATGAGCAGAGACTAATTAAATAAATTTTAACTTGTAATTTCAACTTGTCAAATCCCGTGAAAAAATATCAATGTCCAAATTATGATAATTCCATTTAGTTAAATAAAAGAACCACTCTTTAATAACAATTAATTGAATTTGTTTTGAAGGATTCGTTTAGATCTCAATTTACCCTTATTTTTTATTAACCCTCTTTTTGTTCGGAAAAGAAAAAAACATTTGTATATGATCGTATAATTTTTACAGGTCATTTTTTTAGAGAGTTAATTGAATATTAAAAAGGAAAAAATGCAAAAATTATAAGAATAATAACTTTACAGCTTGTAATTGATATTTTTTTCCATTAACATTTAAGTCATTCATTATCACTAAAATAACAAAATAAAGGTTAGTAATAAAAATATCTTGACTTTTCTGTAAATAATCGGAAATTATATAGGGAATTAAAAAATAAAAATGTGTAAAAGAAAATTGCAGCAACTTTTTACATATATATATATATGTGTGAATATTATTAAATTTTAAACAGGTAAAGAAATACAAATTTTTTGGTTAAAAAATTAAATAATTTTTTTTTTTAAATTTTTCTTATAACCGCATATGTTTTTATTCTGTGGAAAAATATTACTTGCAATTTTAATTTTTCATAATGAAATGTGAAATACATTTTTATTTATCTATAGACATATTATTAACCACTATAGCTGTGGCCGCTTTGCTTACAATTTTGTAGGTTATGATTGAAAAGATTTCAATTTATATTTTCATTTTTTATACCAGGATAAAGGAACAAAGAATTTAAAATAATATAAAAAAAGAAACAGGTTAATTGCGATCAGATAACCCTCCAGCGACGTTCGCATCAAAATATGATAAAAAAAAAATTATTCTTCAAATTTTTTTTTTTATTTTTGTTATATTTGAAAATTGCAGTTAATATTTATTCGCTTTTCATTGGAAATTTAATTATACTACTCAATTTTATCGCGTGAAAAATTTTTCTTTATAATTATTTTCATCTACACATGCAAAGTAACTAACCTGCGATAGCCATCCATGGATAGAATGTGTGATTGCTAGCTTGATGAAGACCACTTGCAGCTGTTTGGGCAGCAGCAGCTCCTGAAATTGTACAATTTGCATTCCATGCACTACCAGTAACAGCACTTGCTGCTGAACCACCTCTATGTGAACCAGGACTACCACCAGATGTATCTAAATAACCGCCAACACGTGAGTCAGGTGTACATGCTGATGGTCTAACTGGACCACCAACTGCACTATTTTGACCACCACCACCACCACCACTACCTGTACCACCACCAGTTGTACCACTTGAACCATTTGAACCACCAGTATTCCATACATCTTTATATCCATTTGTTTCTGCTGCTGAATTACCTTTGGCACAATCCTGTTTATAGGATCCATCATAAATTTTACTGCATGCAGCTGTTATACTAGCATCATATGGTGAATCTTGTGTTGAACGTTGCAGATGATGATTGGCATATGGTGCCATACCCAATGATAATGGAAAACCACGATATGCAGCAGCAGCAGCTGTAGCTGTTTGATCATGATGTGAACCTGCTCCCATGCCCATACCGGTCGCTTGATGCGGATGGCCATAAAAGCCAGATTGTTCAAAATATGAATTCATACTGCTTGTGGTAAGAATTTTGGCGGTTTTTTTTTAATAAACTTTGATGAAAACGAAAAAAAAAAGATTTTTTTATAAAAAAAAATCTTGTCTTTTTTTTTCTAATAATCACTACAAACTCACTAAAAATATTATTGTTTTTTTGGATAAAAAAAAATCTTAAGTCACAATATTTTTTTAAAATATAACTCAGAAATTTTTTAACTTAAAAAAAAAAACATTAACAATTGTTTAACACTGTTCTCAATAATTTCTCTTGTGAACGAGATTTTTTCTAAAAAAAAAAAAATTCTCTTTGGTATGGTTTTTTATTTTATTTTGTATGATGGCGCGATTCTCTTACACCAAAAACAAAATAAAATATGAAACTAAAATATAAAACACTGTGTAGGTCTTAACAAACAAAAAGCAAAATATATTTAAGGTCACAACATACTACAAAATCTTTAGTATTAAAAAAAAAAATATATATGATATCGAGATATGTTATCTCTCACTTCTGTTTTTCAATATCAATAATAAAAAAAAACTTTTCTTAGTTTTATTCTTCGATAAAATTTAAGAAATTCTTATTTTAATTTTATTATTTATTAAATAAAATCATAAAAAATAAACAAATCAAAAACAAATATTTTTATAGTTTAAATAACATTAAAATAAATCATTTAAAAGTCATTAAATTTTTTTTTTTAATTTTTACAACATTTTTATTGTTATTTTTATGATTATTGTTATGATTATCATTAAAATTAATTCCAAATCTTTTTTTTTTTTATGTGGTTTTTAGTGCCAAACAAGTATTTAATTTTTAATATGAGGGAAGATGTTAAAAAGTCATAAAATTCTACCGATTATTTTGTCGTTAAAAGAAATACTAGAAGAATTTAACACTTTTATTTTTATGATTTTTATTTTTATGTCTTGTTTATGTTTCAAAGCACATTTTTAAATAACTTTTTTTTTTTTTATTAGATTATTTATTTGAAACAAAAAAAAAAAAAATGGAAATTGAAAATTAATTAATTTATTTAAATAATTTAATTAATTTTACAAATTATTAATTTCAATATTTTGTTTTAATAATTATTATTATTATGAAAAACAAAAAAATATTTTATAATATTTTTCTTCTTATGTTTTTTATTTGATTATTCAGATTCACAGCGTGAATTATTATTATTATTATGATTATTTTTATTATGATTATTATTACTATAACTTCTGTATATATATATATATATATATATTTATTTTTGTTATTTTGCCACACAAATGTCACACTATAAAAAATTATTTTCAAAAAATTATTATTAATAATAGAGCGCGCGCCTGAACTTAACCGTTGTCATCGAACGAATGATTTTTATGAATAATAATATCGAAAAATTATGGAAAAATCCGTTTCTTCGTTGTTCACTTTATTACGATTTTCCTTCAACTAAAATAGCTCCAATGTTTTTATATTTCAATGCGGCAATGTGGTGAGTATTCAATAAAAACAAGAATAAAAATAACACAAAACCTTTTATACATAAAATATCTATATAAATATATCTATATATATATTAAAAAAAGGCACCCTAAAACATTATTATATATTATCTCGTTTTGGTAGAGTTATATAAAGAGCCCCGATCAGGCATAGTGTAAGTATCTGTATACATCATTTTAAATCTTTTTTGTTTTATATATACACATATAAATAAAATTGGCCGATGAGAATAATTTTTATGGTAGCATGGGAGGATTTTCATTTCGCTACTAAAAATAATAAAAAAAAAAAAATATAATTGTATATTTGTGTGTATTTGAGTATATAACTAAACTATTCTTGAGTGAAACGCGCGCAGCCACAAAAGAGCCTTAAACATATAAAAAAAAAATAATGTTTTTTTTTGGCAGTTCCGAAAAGATAGATTGTTCTTATGTATGTTTATTTCTATTTGTATTTTATTTAAAAAAAAAAAAACAAAAAAAGAAATAACACATAAAAGAGATCAAGAAACATAAAAAAATATACACACATTTTTTTTTTATAACTCCATACCGCTTTTTATTATACTAGCATAATCTATCTTATAAATATTTTAAAATAATTATTCACTCAGATATTATTTTAGTATAGTTTTTTGTTTTGTGAGAAATTGGAGAGACAAAAACAAAAATAATGAGTAAGAGTAAAATTTTAATGTTTTTTAACAGTCTTATTGTTATATTAAAAACAGCATAAAATTTTAATTGGTAATATAGGTTGGTATATATAGTTTCTGACTGTTTAACTCTCTTTAGAAAGATATATTAGTTTTTTTTTTAAGTACCGTAACCGTGTTAGTTTATGTTGACTTTTTTTTTCTTAACTGATATGTTATGCTGCAAAGCAACAAAATTGCAGTTTAAAAACAAAAAAATTTTTGTAAGAAAATGTTCAATCATTATTCATGAGATCAAATTAATTACAATATTTTGAATAATATTTACAATTTTATACACAAATTTTCGTTTTGGAATTAAATAAAGTTAAATATTTTTTTTAAATATTTGGATTTTATCAACAAATAAAACACTAAACATTTTATTTCATTGATCCGTGTTATTATTATATAAATAATTACTTGAAAAGTATTCGTATTTACGGTACGGTTTTTTGACATATTTTATACAAAACATAACTATTAAATGAGTATCAAATGTTTTATAGAAATTTTAAAATACATATGTTTTTTTTTCTATAATAATTAAAATATTATCCTTTCTCACTGAGATTATTTGTGAACTCTTGCATAAAATCACTTCATGTTAATTTTTTGTCAAGTAGATATATATGTAGTAAAATAAAGAAAATCAGGGCATACTATAGAGCCCCACTGATATCAAAGGTTGCACAGTTAACACTATTATAAAGAATTCCTAAATGCATGCCGATGGTAAACAAAAACAAAAAGGATTCAAATTTTCCTCAAAATATAAAATTTCATTCTCTCTCGTGCTGTGAGGATTATTGTTAATATGCAGTGTGCGGTGTGCGGATGAGGATACACAAAAGAATATACAGCTTTTGCCAATATGCAGTAATGTATATACATTTTAAAGGTATAAATAGTTGGATGGGGTATTAAGGGGGCTGGTTACAATGTGCTTGGAGTTACAATGAATGTGAATGCACTATTTCATTCACTTTCGTAATACATATATATTCCTAGTAGGTTGAATATTCTTTGTATATTTAGATTTGTGCAGATTTTATACTATATAGTTAGATCATTGTTACACATATATACATAACATTAAATTATGTTACGGTATAAGGACTCTTCATAGTTAACATTTTCATATAATACAAGTAAAGAACTATTATTTTAGTAGGCACTTCAGATTTTCTGATATAAAAACGAATACTCAAGTGCAAATTATATTTATTCATGTGATTTTTTATTTTACTAAATGAAAATATTTAAATGATTGATATTTACTGAAATAAGTATAAAGGACGCAATATAGAAAAACAAATTACCTAATTTTAGAGTACATTTTTAATATTTTAGTAAAATAAAAGAGAAATAATTCAGTTTATAAATTTAATTTATACTTTTCATTTTGTAACCAAAATTTTATGGTATCAATATTTTATAGTATCAAAATTTTAAGGTCCTTCTAATTTCTATTGGATGGTCTAGTTTAAATTCACTTATTACTCTAAATTTATGATGGAGAATAGAAAGTAATTGTTGTATTTGCAATGGGAATTTTGAGAATATTGCCGATCGTTTAACCACAATGTTCAGTTGATTAATAAAACAATTATTTATTATGTTCTGGATATAAAGACAGAAATTACTCGAAATTCTTTAAGACATAAAATCTATTAGAAAATTTATTTTTAGTTCGTATTATAATAAACAATATGTAAAACGATATGATCAGATATTAGAAATCATACCTTACATTCTTAATTTAATATACAAAAAGTAATTACTTAGAATCCTATAATAACCTCTAAATTTTAAATTTTAATATTAAAACTTACCCTGATATGATATATGACAAATTTCTGTTCAAATACTTTTAATGGCTCAATCATTTTATATTATACTTCACATATGCTTAACTATATCGGTCAATCTGAAAAAATTAATAATAAAAATAAATAAAAATATGTTTGACCATATTATTTTTGTTTTTCAAAAATTTCTAATTCTATTTTTTTTTTTATATTTCAATTTGAAAAAAATTAATAAATTTATTAATTTATTTATTATATTAATATTTGCTTTTTAATTTGCTAACATCCTTTGCCCTCAGACCATAAAAATAGTCAAATTATTATTATTTTTTTTCATATGCACAGAGACACTTAATTATAATATTTTATATAAAAAAATTGTCTAGAATGGGTGGCATATAATATATTGATAATTCTAAAGCAGAGTCGAGCACAACACGTACTATATGTAGTAAACACACAGATGGAGTGTTGGCGCCGTCGGTTAATATATTTAAAACAAAAAAGCTCATAAACTATCTGATGATTTAATTGTAATTTTTTTTAATACATAAAGCTTTTGAATACTATTATTTATTTAAATCGCAGTGTACTTTATGATATTTTATTTTTCAAAAAAAAAAAAACTCTTTTTTTTTTTTGTATTATCAACCAACGCCATGCAAACAAAACGTATATGACCAATATTACTAAAGTAAAGGGTTGAGAGTACACAATGAATCTAAAAGCAAACAAAAAAAAAAACCTTTCATCTTTGAATTGTAGAAATTGATGAGGCACTGGACAGCAATATTAAATTATTTTTCAGTTTTTTTTTTTTTGCAGTACATAATTGTCATGAATGTTTATTTTTTGTCGTACAATTTATCGCTTCATTTGTCACTCTAGTGGTCAATTGTTTGAATAATTATGACTATAAGATATGGAAAAAAAGAACAAAAAAAAAATAATAATATATTTTTTTAGTTTATGATGAGTTTTTTTTATTAAATTGAATTGTGCATGCGGATGGTGAGTATAACAATTAATTATCAATGCAATATTGCGCGCTTTTGTTTAACTAATTTAAATGATTAGAAGCGTGATTGCTTTTTTGTTGATGTTGTTGTATAAATTATCAATTTTTCAGTTCAAAGTTATATGCACTAAATAAAGCAAATTAATTTTATTTAATATTTATCGAGAATTTGATTTAAATTTCATTTTGGCTGAAAAATAGTAACCGTATTAGACGATTCATATAATTATGAAATTTGACAATATTTTCAACTACATATTATAATATTAAATAATAATTGATAATTTAGTAAGAATAATTGGTAATTTGGTAAATGTTAAATATCAATGTTTACATATTAAAGTGAATTAATTTGATGTTCTCCTATATTTATCTGCTGCCGGCTTTGAAATATTTTGATTTTTGTTTATTGTTTTTGAATAAAGTTATCAATAAAATATATTTGCAATTATAAGATACTGAAATATTTTAAATCTCGTGGGAGCAGCGAAAGAATTCTGCTCATACTGCGTTTCAGAAAATGCATTTGTTTACAAAATAAATTTAATATTATTTATTTGTATTGTCGCATTGCTCTGTAAATTTAAACCTGGAATACCATTGTAAAGTAATATTGTTTGGCTGGATAATAATAGCGCTTTATTATTACAATTTTCTCATTTGTTACATTTTCTTAGAAGTAAATGATAAATATATAAATTTATTTGAAAACTAATGCCTGTTACGAAAGACTACTGTACATATTTTCTTTTATAAGAGAGAGCCACCAAAATCCTCCGGTATATATAGAAATTAAATACTTAACACATTGTTTATATATTATTTTGTAATTGTTTATATATTAGCGAAAGAAAAGGGCATAATATTTCATCAAATTGAAATACAAAAAGATTACAAACTGTACAATTTGGGAATCTGATTTATTAACTTGTGTACCACGCAATTCTTAAATTATATCTTTTGACAAGATACAATTATTGACAAGTGGCCTTAATTATATATTATATACCTGTACACTTTGGGAACTAAAATTGATTCAATTTAGACAACTACAAGACTAAAGTTAAGATTAACTAAGAAAAATATTTAATTAAGAGACCTTTTCTAGAAATAAAATAAAACTCTAATATATTTGCTGTTGTCACATATAAAAGAAATTATATACGTACACTAAAACACCTCAATGATAAAAACTGTTGTCCCACGAACCATAAACATAAAATTACTTAGATATATACAAGTATGACCAATTAACTTTAATTGTTGGTACATATAACTTATTTATAACACTTTTAACATGATCTCCTATAAATAATATTATTATTATTAATAAATTATATTATTAGTTTTCGTAAAGAATGATGCAATTTTGGACAAACTCCTGTAACAGAACTTTACTTGTTTTCATTTAATTTAAATAATAATTTTAAAATTACAATATTAAAAATACAAAATTATTTTAACACATATATAAAAGTTAAATTCGAATAATTTTATTTAATACTATCAAAAGTGCATTAAAACTTGACTTATTATTCTTATAATTAGCATTTTACCAAACCAAATTAGAGATCTATAACATATTTATTAATATAATTTAAAAACTGTGATTATATTCAACTAATTTCACGTTTCCATTCTCGTGATATTAAAATGTGTTATCATTTAAAAATTCAGTATAACATAACAATCAAATTAAAAACCTATCAATACATATATTCTTTTATTTAACCTCTTTTGAAGTTTCGCTATAAACTATAGTTTTGCAAATAGCACGTGCAGTAATTGAATCATGCCCTATAGAATTTAAAAGAAAATTATTAACAAATCATTCCCGGGGTTTAACTAAAAATGATAAACCTGCTAATAAAAGAAAATGTAAATTGAAATAATAATAATAAAAAAAAAAAAACGATAATCATAGGAAATTACCCTTTGTATTTTATGTTATGATTCGAAATTGTAAAAAAATAATAATGAACTATAAAAATGTACTTTTGCTTTTCTTGTTAAACATAATAACAAAAAAATATATATATAAACCGAGAATTGTAAAATTAAGGGGGCAAATTATATTTAATAATAGCCAATTACAGTATTGCTTACAAAACAATTCTTTTAAAGGCACAAAAACCTGTTGTTTGCATATTGGCAATCTTTTGTTTATTCAATTTCTACCTATCCCGAATAGGTTAAACTGTGTAAAGCTAAAAACAATAAAGGCGGTTGTGGGTAGTGTCAATTGTTTGTGTGCTCGGCTGCTTCTGTATAATTAGTTAAATGCACGAGAATACTTTTAAAAATAGATTCATTTCAAATTTTATGACTTGTTTACGCATTTAAATATATATTTATGAAACAAATGCAATTAATTTTACAAATTATACTTTGTTAACTCTATTAACAAAGTATAATTGTAAAATTATATAATATATATGTACTTGTTTTCAATGATAAATAATTAGATTAATTTTTGCTATGCCTCTTAAACAAGATTTTTATCTATAATTTCAATTATATTAATTATTGTATATAAATATTTAAAACAAAATCCCCAACAAAAATTCAACGAATACAAAAAAAAAAACATTTTTTGACGAAAAAAAAAAAATACAAAATCCTAAAAATATATTTTTCCCTTCTTTAATAATTTTCTTAGATTTTTCTTCACTTAAATATCTCATAACTGAACAAAAAAAAACTTTTCATGATTCTTTCAGTAATTTCAAAGAGTCATCAAATCGCAGAGAGTATTAGGTAACAAAATTTTTACGAGCTCGTTATGGACCATTTAGGCAATTGTTGTGATCCTTTTTATGCTGTTCCGCCCGTTTCTATAGTCGTTATACATTTATTTTAGTAGTATACCTGATTGTGAAGAAGGTTTCTTGAAAAAAAAAAATACTTTTCTTACTGTGTCCCCTTCTGTATATACATTTCTACAAAAATTTTCAAAACGAAAGTTGATACTATGTTTTCTTGGCATATATTTTTATAATATGTATCAAAAATCTTAGTCCATATATATATTTTTTTTGTAGAAGATTTTTATACAAAAATTGTATGTATGTATATATAATTATCATGAATTTTAGTTCTTTGGGTTTTCTTTAACATTCTAACTTTCAAGTATAGTTTGCAATTTATTATATTTTTTGGGAAAATAGTAGTTTTATATTTCAATAAAAAAATACATAAAGAATACCTGCTCACTGTTAATATTTTATATATATATATATGATATAAAATACTTTTGAATAGTTTCAAATGATAAATTTCAATTAGATATAAGTGAAAATATATATTTATATATATTTACTTATAATATATATATATATATGTATATATTGGCTAGTAAAGCATAATTAGCTTAGTTTATAACAAAAAAAATCATTTGAAAACATTATTTCATTTACTTCTTACTTAAAAATAATTAATGAATAGCAAGCTATGTTGTTGAAAAATGAAATGATAAAAATTTTTTTAATATTACTTTCTTAATATTTTAAGTTAAAAGTTAAATTTTGTAGTTATATTTTTTCAAAGCATCCATACCCTAATAAGAGCAAAAAAAAAATAGTTCTATTTCAAAACAGGAAAAACTTTTTAATTTAATTTTCTTTGCACAATTGAAATTATTGTTCATTGCAGTTTAGAATGACATCTAAACGTCAGTGTTTTCATTTTTTTTTTTTGGTTCAACGAACTTAAAAAAACTAAATTTCTAGTAAACTAAGAATAAAGTTATAAAAATATAAATGTCTATATTACATATTTGAAAAATTAAAATGCTACTTTTATTTTTATGAGTATCTTTATGAATTCATGGCGGTTAAATTGATATTTTTATTAAGCAAATTAAAGAATTCATAATTATAAGATATTTTATGTTTGTTATGGAAATATTTTTAACGGAGTATAATTAATTTTTGGTAGTTTTTAAATTTAATAAAATATAATAAAATGATTTAATTTTAATTACTTGCACTACAAAATTATATTAGTATATTATGTTTTATTATATACTAAATATATTTACTCGTATATATACAAATTTGTAAAATTATTACTATATTTCTGAAAATATATGTATTTCTGGGTGGTAAGGTCATTTCAGAGATAATTTAATATATATTTTCGCTTTCAAGTACTATAGGCCAAACATGATCAATAATCATAATTATCGTTATCATGTATTATATACATACATATATGATTTTTTTTAATGAAATTTAATATAGTATGTAAAGATATTTTTTTTTTTGTGTCAATTATACCAATTATTATTTTTAAAAAAATTAAAATTACTGTCCCTATGGATCTACATATATATTGAGTGAAAAGGAAATATGAATAATGAAAATAAATATGGCAATCACGGATTTACAATGGAGTTAATATCAGCAATAATTTTAATATTTTTTGTGTACAGACTAATTACAACATGATATTGTTAAGTATACATAGTTTAATATTTATATTTTTAATATTATTTTAATTACTTGTTATAAATCGTTTATTGTTGTGGTTTATTTCCAATGATTTATTTATAAGATGTGAATAAATATTTTGGGGAAAATGATATTTTTTATACAAATACATATACATATATAAAATTTGTTAAAAGATTAAAGCTTAATGTAATTTAAAATTTAATTAAAAATATATAGTAAATTATGTAATAAGCTTAGATGTTGGCATTAATTTACATTCTTAAAATTTTAGAAACATTATTAATCACATAAAATTGTAAATTAAATATTATTATTTTTCATTATTAACCACAACTACAATTTATCGGTATTAAGATTTATGAACTTGTGGGTTGAATTTTGTAATCAACATTTTTCAAAAGATCCCAGAGTTTTTCTGAAGTTTTTTCACAAATTAAATATAGGTTAATTTTTTTCAAAAGTTTAAAAAGTCACTAATATTTAAAACTATTTTCTGAGCCTTATTTCAAAAATTTACCAATTAAACAAATATCTTACCGATCAAGTATAAATTTTGATTCTTAACTCTAAAATAACATCATTATTCGTAATTTTAATTATGTAGTATCGTATAATTGTAATTAAAAAATTATTAATTAAAAATAAATATTACTAAGTATTAAATTCAATACTTGTAATTTATTAATTTAAATAAATATTTCATCTTTTCTTTTTGCTGCAAAAGTAATGTTTACATAAAAAGCTTAAATATAAAATAAATACATATAATAAAAACGCCACACTTATTCCTAATCTTAATGTTATAAAGATCTTATTGTCGTTACACTTTACACTCAATACAAAAATGGCCTCAGTATAAGTCGTTAAATAAGAAACAACAATCTTGATTATTTATAATACAGAAAAATCTATAAAACGTCAATGCCGCCATAAGCCATCATAATATATAAGTGATCGTAAAACTCATAAAATCAATTCAGCCCGAAAGCACAAGCGTATAACAGCCAGTTAAATTTCATTAAATTTTAAGGTGTCTGACTATCATAGCAGATCATTTTAGCTTCAATTTAATGATTTTTTTTTTTTGTTCAAAATATAATTTTTATACAGTGATGGTGTTGCCATTTAAATTTGATAATGCATATATAAAATGAACAATGGATGTTGTTTTATGCTATTTTTTTTTTTATTAATACCCCGAGTCACAGTTTTTATAGCTTGTCGTGTATTAAGTGGTAGAAACATTTAATTTTTTTACGATTTAGCGCCACTTAAATAACAAGTCAAATAAACGTCACTATGGTCCTAATCATTTAAATGTAATAAAATCAGTATTTATGCCAGTTTTTTGAAGAAGGGTGGAATGAAAAATTTTAGTACATTTTTATTTTACGATCATATAATTTTTATGATTTGTTTTGACGGTTAGTTAAGTTCATATAAAATTCCATATAGTCAATAAAAATTTTACTATGAAATTTAGAAAATTTATGACTATATAAATAATTTTATTGCTATAATTTATATACAATGTTTCTAAATATTTTTCTTTTATGAAAATTTTTAAATATTACATTTAAAATGTAGTAATTTTAATAAATCGTTGGACAATTTATTTTTAGTAACGAATTCATATTGATTAATTAATATAAATCTAATTATTTAATTTAAAATTAATTTGATCTAAGATTAATTTAAGATCATACTAAGTTATAATGACAGAATACGGCGGCAATAAGAATTATTGTTTACATATAAGTCAATAATATAGTAGTAGGTATAGTAATCTTAAGATAATTGGTAATATCACTATAGAGAACCCAATTTCAAATTTGTTCGACCTCACAGGATAATAAACAGCCATCCTTTTTATATAAATCAATGGAAATTGATAAAAATCAAATAACAGAAAATACAATCTATTTTCTTATTCGTCAATCGATAAACAACATGAACACAGAGTGTTAAATATATTTTATAAACCTTCAAATATAACGTAAATATTTCTTTACCTAAATTATATCAACCACATATAATCATCGTTACACATTCAACATTTGTAATTTTAAACTAATACCTTTAAGGTGAAAAAAATAAAATAAAATAAAATAAAAGCATAAAACCAAAATAATTCATAAATCATTGATCAAAATCAGAAGAAGAAAATTCATAGACAAAAGTAAATGTTTTGTAAATTTTTTCAAATAAATATTTTTTTATTTATATTTTTTTTTTGTTATCTTTTTTCGATGAATGGGAAAAAAAACTTTCACATTATATTTTTGGTTGTCATAAATCATAAAATATTTTTTTCTCAAGTATCTATCTTGTTACATGGTTAAATTATGTAAAGAAACTAAAAGGCATTGCAGTCTATAGCCTTTAAAAAATATTGTTGATTAGACTCATGCCTCTGCTATATTCGATAATTTGAAGGACGAAACTTTCTTTTTGTTTATTGTATAGTAGAAAGATTTTTTTTTTTTAAATCATTTTAAAATGTTTAAGAAACAACACAAGATATCTAATTATATTGAAAAATTTGTTAATGACAAAGAATACTAAAGATTTGTTTAATCGCATTGCAAAAAGTTCTATTAAATTAAGATCAACACAATATTGAGAAAACTTTAATAAATCGAATTATTTCTCAGACATGTTTGAATTATTTAGTTAATTAATTCAAACATGTCTGAGAAATAATGTTTGAAATCAATATATAAAATATATTTTTATGTTCTTTAAATAAAGTACTAAAATTTGGTGATATATACTTATTAAATTTATTAGCTGGAAACTAAATGGAGCAGTAATTTGTTGTTTAAATCTTACTATTTTACATATTTGGTGAATGTTTATTAATAGTAAAACTTAACAGAAGTAAAATGAACTTAATGGAGGATAGAAAGCAGAAATCAGCCCATTGCAGATACTGAGTTTTGTCAAATCATTTAATCACGAAAGACTTAAAAGGGGGTTTTCCCCTTAGCTGAATTCTATCAGAGAAATCAACTCTAGAGATGATGATTCCAAATTCATAGCTGCATCTTCCCCAAGCCAGTTACTTATATTAAATATTTCGATAAATATCATGCAAATCATACTTCTGTGTTGTGTATGGTATTGCAATCAGGTCAAGTACTGTCATGGTGGTGTATGTTATAAAAGTTTGTTAAACTAATCTATTTTTTTATAGTTTTCTGAAGAGCTAGTATGCATTACTAATAAAATAATGTTCGCTTTCATTGAGGAACTGCCGCTTAATGAACATATTGATTATATGATAAATAGAGTTAATAAAGCTTGGGGCTTGGTATGACGTTACTCAAGATATTTTACTGAACCTTATTTAATAAAAGTACACACATACCTTTTATTTGTTATATCTTGACGTTTGGATTATGGTCCCCGTATCATATATTAGGTATATATAAGCTGTTAAAAATGAATTATTTGTGTTAAAAATCGATTCGGATGCTTGAATTGGAATGAAATTTATAGTCTAGCTAAGTTGAACGAGTATATTGATACTAATAAGTATGGTAACATTAGAAAACAAGAGAACTTGTGTTAAAATTTATTTATACATCGCTTAACTTGACTCTTCTGATCTGATATATTAAGACAAATACCATTTCAAATGCCTAGGTCAAATCTTAGAATAAACGATTATTAGTAACCAAATAGAACTAAATAGAAGTTTATCAATATCCAGAAATCGGGCAATATAACGCTAAAATATTAGTTTAACGTAGTTTTAAATTTTGTAGATATTTCGATTAACTAATTGAAAGACTTGCTGTTTCAAAGATGATTTATCTATAATAATTATATTTATTTCGATCATTTATTAAAGATTTTTTCTAGTAATTTATTGTAAAACTAAATTATCTATCTTTACTTTAGTCTTTGTTCTTTCGTTTTATTTTAATTTTCATATAATAAATGTAAATAAGAATAACTGAAATAATCGATTAATTTATAATTTTCTCTATTTCTTATTTTAATAACTATTAATTGTAACAAATTTATGTATGCATCTTTTAAATTTAAATAATAACTGAAGTATAATAAATATAAAAGATGACATTTTCTTGTGTATTATTTATTTGACTGTACTATCAAATCCATTAAAATTTCAACAAAAAACGATAATACAAACAGATGGCATCATTTTAACTGGCTGATATTGTACATATTTAAAAATTTGTTACTTTATGAAATCATTTTAGTGGTCCGCAATAAAGTTATTTAATTTCAAAATATAATTTATAAGGAAAAACTACTTTAACTATACTCTTATTATTTACTTGGCGATAAGAACGATTTTATTTATTTGAAGCACTTGAAAATTACTGTCCAACTAAGGCAGAAACAAGTAAAGATCTGTTGGCGTAATAAAATTAAATTAGTAAAAAAAACTCATGATTTTAAGAATGCATATTCCCATGCAATTAAATAAATATTATAGATTAGTTGTCTATCGTTCGAATTAAATCATATTATATGATTATTATCCAGAGCTCATCTTTTGGTTTGTTTTTGTAATGTTATAGACAACAGAATCTCAGGATTTTTAGAAATGTGTTTAGCATAAGATTAAATAATAAAAATATTTTTAATATTTTTGTATTTAATTCGAATTGAAAATCTTTTGAATTAGTTAGTGATGAAAAATCTTAAATTGTTAATTGTTAATGCATAAATAAATCATATAGTAACCATAAATCATAAATGATATATGTATAAAAAAAAAATTTTCAAAGTATAAACGTAAGTATCACCTTAAAAAAAAATCGACGAGAAAAATTGTTAGGAAATTTAATAATGTCAGCAGAAATTATTACATACTTAACTTTCTCCATCTTTTATATGTTTAAACTCGTAAGTAAATATTTAATTCTCAGGCGAATTTAACAAATTGTCTTGAATTAAAAGCCTTTCTACAATATTGGCGTAAAATTAAAACTATTTTGTAAACTATGCTGGCGTTGACTGAATACTCTGTCTAAAAAAAGTGGAGCAATGTTCCAAAAAATAGGTTTAGCCAATCGTAAATATTTTTTTCGGGAATTTTCTGTTGGTAGCAAGGTACTAAATATATTTTTTTTTATTAAATTGATATTATTTCTTTATTAAACCAAAATGAGTTGTTTTGACGGTATTATTGATTTTAAATTATCAAATTTTAATTTATAGAAAAAAAATGTCGATGTTCTTAGTAAAATACGGCCATCATTGCCAACTGCACATACTTATATAATTTATTTAGGTTCTTTCATATTGTTGGCAATACTATTTGTGGTTTTTTAACCTTTAGCCTACGCTGACATTGGAGAACGGCTGGATATTTAGTTTTACGCCATCATTGTAGAAAGACTTTAAAACCAATTCACAGGTTTTCTTTCTGTTCAATATCGATAATTTTATTCATTTCAGTGACTAAAAATAAGGGATGTGTTTAAAGATAAGATTAAAAATATTGTATAACTAAATACGGGTTACAATATAAATTACATAAAACATAAGCTATAAAAGTATCCTATAACTTAGACTATAAACTCAACTACGATATTCCCTTATAAACACTCAATATATTCTATAAATAATTCCTCAGATAATTTTCACTATTATAACAATGTAAATTCCAGAAATTACTTTCTTTTATTCAAAAATCGTAATATTCTGATAATAAAATCAAAAGTTGATTGTCGCATATAACACTAAAAAAAATATACACCGTATAAAAACAATCAAGGAATACAGCAATCAGCTCCTTTACTTTTAAACTACAAAAATTACCCTATACCAACAAATATCATCGTCAACATATAATCTTGTTTTCTAAAAATATAATTTGGGTCGATACTTCTCTATATTTTTTTTTATTTTGTATTATATATAATACTATATTTTACTACTCAACACAACTTAATTTGTATATTTCTATTGACAAAGCCAATTTTAAAAGAAGCAGCACTTCTCAAGAAGCGCAACAGAGTACACCAAAAATAAAAAAAAACCTGTAAATAGAATTTGAAAATCCAAAAAAAAATAAAAACTTTTTTTTTTGTATACAAACTCTTACCATACACAAAAAATTTTTCCCCAAAGTCCTTATGCACTCACTGGTGGTATATACACAAAAATATAAATATAATATACCCTTGTCACATCGAATCATCAGAAATTACTTGAGCCATCCAGATCGGTAATATTGGCGGGGGGAAATTGGTAGTTTTAACCGCAATAACTATGACATTTACGATTATTTTACTGGCCGTAAAAATCAGAATTGTAATTTACTATATTAACTAAACAAAAAAAAAAAATGTTGTCTTCAACTTTTTCGGCACGCTCAATATGTTTATTTTTTTTTCTTTAGTTTGGAGTGTGGTTCTTTAAAATAAAAACTTTATTGCTTTTACGTTCTACATCTCCCTTTATATTTTTTATATATACAAATATGTATATTATAGTAGATTATATTTTGTATATCGTATATATATTTTTATTCTTTAGGTAACTGAAGAGACTTTTAGGTGCTCAAGTTACAATATACTTAACAGTATATTATATGAAAATTAAATTTTTATGTCACTACCTTGTCATAAAATTAAGCTATAAAAATATCCATATTGCAAGCATTTTAAAAACCTCATAAAAATTACGATTTGTTTATCATTGAGTGGCGATATAAAACCAAAATTAATAGGGGGATTTATATGATCTGTTTTATTATTATTTTTATTGAAATAAAACGGCTTCATTTTGCATTGATTTTATAAAATATACGGGAAGACATGAACCAGAAAAAAGTTTTTTTTTTTATTATTATATTATTAATTCATTCATTACTAATAATAAATAATAATAAAATATTAATGGCAATAAAATATTCCTTATTGTTGCGGGATGGTCTGGTTCGTGTCCAGAGCATTGATTAATCCATATATACTCCCAGCTAATTTTATAAAAAAAACAATTAAAATTTCTGATTTTCCACTAAATCTATTACTCCATTAAATCTATTAAATCTATTCTTAAATTGTGACCAAAACGACTGGATTAATCCGGGTTAAAAGAAAATTAGAAATAAATTCATTCAAGATTTGATCCAAACTGCAGTTTAGGTTCAAACCATTTTTTTATTCTTCCTATTAGGATGGCAAGGAACGGAAATTAAATTGCAATGACATCTGTACTTTAAGGGATAAACTAATAAAAATTATATTTTTATAATTTTTATTTATATTTTCTATAATTTTTTCGTAAAATTTTCTTTAATTTTTGCGTGTTAATTGTTGATATTTTTGTTTTGAAAAATCATGCAAATTATTCAATTAATTAATTAATTAATTTTTTTTATTTAATTACTTTTTTTCTGTATATTACAAATTTATTTTCTATATTACTGTTTGCGACACGACACGTCTAACTTGTTTAGCTCCTAATATTAAATTAAATTTTGTTAAATGATTTTCTGCCTTTTTATTGGTTTTTTTTTTTTTAATTTTTTAAACTGCTCATGCCTCATGCGAAGTATTTTTTTGTTGTTGCATAGATGTATACACAAATACAACACGATGAATACACAAATACAATACGATGAAAATAATTTAATATTAGTTTATATGTTGAAAATGTATTGAAAAATAAATTGTCATCTTTCACGGTCTGTCTATCACTCTATTCCTTTAAAAGACTTAATCATATTAAAAAAAAAAAATTTAATTGCTACAAAATATAATTTAAATAGTCTCAACTAAATAGTAAACAATTAATGTAAATAATTACAAATAATTGAAGGATAAATGTGTTAAGTGATATTTTTGTAAAATGACATGCAGGTTTTAAATGCATACTAAAACGTATATTTTCCAGTAAGGTGTTTTCTGTTTTCGAAAATAAATATCTTGGAATATAGATGAAAAGTTATTCTATAGTGAACTTCACTCTTGCAAGAAGAAACTTTACACGTGATTTAATCAAAATTAAAATATCAGGTATAATATCTTCTCTAAACTCTTCAATTAGAATTGTGGAATTTATTAGCAATTTCCCAATTGAAAAATATAAATATTTGACAAATTAATAATATTAATGAATTGATATTACAAAAAATGTATGTACAGAATAAAACACAATACTGACAAACTCCAATATTTCTCTGAAAATTGAAATTTGTAGTTTTTTTATGTATAATTTCGGGTAAGAGAAATATATATATATACATATATGTTTTGTATGAACAAACAAATAAGAGGATACACTTAATGCATATATAAATGATTATAGCTGGTCTTTGCTTTGGAAGTGGGGGTATAAGTAGTATTAGTTTAAGTATTATTATAATGCATATATAGTTAAAATTGAGATATATACATATAATATTTATTATATTATTATGTATTATGTGAAATTATTTTAAGGAGTTCAATTAGATTACCCTGAAGCAGGTGCTTAGATTTTTCAATTATTTATATTATAAGAAAGTAAAGAAATTTACTATTTAGTTAAGGGTTACAAAAGATTTATATTTGATGAGAAACTATACGAATAAAATGTAAACCAAAAATTTCTATTTTAATGTATAAATAAAAAAATTTAATTTTTTGTTAAGGATCATATTATTATATAATTATTTTAAATTAGAATTGTGGAATTTATTACAAACCTACAATACTTCACTTACTATTTCTATTGAAATCTTTTGTAAAAAATTACTTTATATAAAAAAAAACTAATTCAAAAAATTACTTTATAACGATTTTCAATCCTTATTTCGTTATTTCAGAGAATAATAAATATCGTAGTAATATTTTACTGGCCTTATTCAAAATCATTATGCTAACATCTATTCTTAGAAAGCATTGATCTTTCTAAGTCTATCGCAATTGTCGTAATTGCTAATAAATGTCAACAATATGACCTATCAAAATTGTCGTTAAATTTCGAAATCAGATATTATATAGTTTCGAAACTTAAATATTGTAATTCTTCAAGTACTATATGCATATTCAATAGAACACATTCAAAGATAGAAAAGTTAACGTTTTGTTACATAATATAAAAAGGAACTTAATCGAAATATCTTAAGATGTAGTTAAAAAAAAGTGTATAAATAAGATTTCATAATATCTTTTGCGGTATAAAAACAACTCTATATATCACAATTATAAAATTTCATAAAAATAGAATTAAGTCATTATGAACCATATCTAATTTAATTATGAATGCCACATGGTATAATAAAATATTATTAATTTATAATACCATCTTTAAAAAAAATTTCTCAAATATACACAATACCTAGACAGTTTAATTTTAAGAGCAATTCACATAAATTAGATTTATAACATTACAAAATGAAATATTATTTTAATTTTTTTTATAAGAAAGAATATCTTTAAAAAAATCTTTAAAATTTTATAAAAAAAAAAAAAAATAGAAATATTCTTCAATATAAACTCATAATGTGCTATTATGTGAGATGAATGTTTTCCTTTCTTATGCCGCATCATCCAACCCCTAAACCTTCATACTAGAAGCAACATGGGGTGAATTACATTCGCAGCCATTTTTAAATCAGTAAAATTTAAATGAAATGAAAATAACAAAAAAAAAAAAACTTTTTTTTGTTAAAAACATACAAAAAAAAAAAAAATAGATTTTGAGCCTAAAGAAAAATTGTTATTATGATTGTATGTGTTAAGATTATAAACTCAGTAAGGGCTTGAATTATGATTTTGGTCAAAGTAAATATGAAAAAACCCTTGTGAGAAATTTTTATATGGCTGACATCATGATATCCTTTTGTCTACTTTTAATTTATGATTTTGAATTGAGTTTGGAATTCTTTTTATGTTTATTCAGAGCGTTAGGGTAAGGGTGTTATGTAAAATAAATTTATATAAATATATAGAAAAATTTAGCCATGTAGAATCCCTTCTTTGATTAAGACATTGCATATATATATGACCATCTACACTGATATACGCTAAGGGATGAATTTCAACCCCTTATTATTTATTATAATATTTTTATAAATAATATAGTTGAAAATATTTCAAAAGATATGATTACGAGTCGTAATTTTATCAATTCATAACTTAATAGATTTTTATTATAAATAAGTTATAATTTTCATATATTTCGGCGGTTGACAGGATGCAATTTTGATTATATTTTCTATAAACAAACTCCCTGACAGTGGGTTAAACTTATAAACCATATTATAGCTTAATAAATGTTTAAAAATAATCAAGGGTGGAAGATTCTGAGTATTTTATTTTACATATACAAATATGTCATAAAATAAAAATTTGGTTTATCTTCAATTGACCTGAACTATTTTGAGATTTCAGCATGATACACGGATGTATATAACAATTTATTTCATTACGATTTTATGATTTGTTTATGAGAAATATAATGAAGAGTGAATAATTTTGTACTATACTAAGTGATAATCTACTGTAAATATTAATATTTAGGAATAAAAATGAATATATTTATATATAATACATATATCTAAAAAAAATATTTTAGATATATTATATATAAATATATATGTAATAATATTTAATAAGATTTATTATCCATAATTTTATTTGAAGTAAATCATCACAAGTTTATTAAGTGTATATTAATCAAGCAAAAATTAAATTAAAAAATTTAAAATAATTTTCAAACATAATAATTCATATTTCTTTGAACTTTAAAGCATATTTTAAGTACAGCTAAACAATATGCTTTGCATAATTTTTTGTAGCCACCATATTATACTATTTTTATAAAATTTATAATATACTGCAATCAATAAATTTTACACCAAATATTTCAGTTATTTAATAATACGATACTATCATAAATAAAACTTATTCAATGTGTCAAAATGAAGAAAATCTAAACTGAAATATTTACCGGTGATATTTTTTATATTATATTTCCTATTGACAATAAATATCCTTTACTTAAAATTAAATATTTTTACACAATGCTGTAGCATATATACACGGTATATATATATATGAATTCGAATTCTTCTATTTAAGGTTTATTTTTAAACTTCTGGATAATTTTAACCTTTAATAATAAAGTGTCAATATAAGAATACAATTTTATCTGTGTATGATGAAGGACATTCTTAATAGCCTTCGTGTATACTATCGATTTGATTTCCCATATAAGCTTCAAGTAACATTTTAGACAAAATCGTTTCTTTATAATTTAGTTTCCAAATAATATAAATTATAAAAGTTATGTGAAAAAATACCACTTTCATTTTTTGCGGGTTTGAAAAAGTAACTAATTTCTCAAAAACTTAAATGTTTATTAAATATGAATATTAATAATTAAAATAAAATTTTATGTGGGCTAATTAACAAATAATTTTTCAATTCCATGTGGAGAACAATTTTATTAATAAATTAGCATATATACATATTTTAAATTATGAGAATTAATCTATTTCCTCACTCGATTTTACTTATTGGGAATAAAATAATATAAAATCAATCTGAAATTAATAATTACACATCTCCACATCTAAGCGAGAAATAATTAATAAGACTAAATTTTTAAACCAATAAAATAACCTTAATTACAAAAAAAAGTGTTACTATCCGCAACTGCTATACGGGTACATTTGTTACTGTCTATTTTTTTATCGTACAACTATGCTGCTACTCTGAGAAGTCGGAAAATTTTCAATATTCATTGCGATTAAATAGCTGACTTCTTAGAATTCTATGTCTACTTCTTGCATTTAAGTCAATATATTGAGACTAATTACAATATTGTGACTAAAATTATATTTTTGAAGTAATTATTTGGAAAGTGAGAAATACTTGCGGTGATAATTAATGTTTTTATGAAAAAAAATATATGTAGTTTGACTATGTTTTTATGTTTTTTTTATGTCTTCCTTTTCTGTTATATACGATGCAAAATAGAAGCTGATGATACCCAACAATCAATAATCAACGTATTTTATGTTATGGCATGTCGCCAAAAATCGAGTTCCATTAATATGTTTTTATTTTCATCTCTGTGACTTGCTATAATACAGATAAAAATACTGAAATAAAAAAAAAAATTATAATTTATTTTTTTTGTATTTTGTTAAATTCTGACCCAAAATACAGAATTTTTATATTATGAATTTTTTTCTTATAAAGATATTTAATAAAAATACTTGAAAATAAATAAAAACGCGCATGAACCCCAGTAAGTAACATCATACATGACGCGCCCATTATTATAAAACTCGTATCCTACATATGCCAAGATCGAGTTTATATTCTGTCGGTTGTATAGTTTATACTGGGCCGAAATATTTATATATATATATATAGTTTTTTTTAAAAAATACTGAGAGCTCATCTTTTTTTTTATACTAACACGAAATATAGTTTAGTTTTTCTACACACAAACTATATCATTTTTATATTTTTATATGAACTTTGAAAAGTTTATTATCTGTTTGCATGTTATAAAAAAACTGATTTTATTCTGAAAATATTTTTAGCTATTTTAAGAATATCCAAAAAATAAAATATAAAAACGAATAAATTTATTGATTTTTTCCCACAACAGAAAAAAATTAAATATTTACAAAATCAAGTATATATACCATATACATTTTTTTTGGTAATATACTATATATATATAAAGTCTTTTGAGTAAAATTATGGGATTTTACATATTCATATGATTTCAAGAGAAGAATTATCATATTAAGATTTAAAAGTTCTGTAGAATTTGCATTATCCGTTTACCAAAGCTACAAATATAACAGGTTAAAAAATGTTGAATTTATGCGATTTTTGCCTTTTTTTTAAAGTAATGTTTTAATATAGCCATAGACTATAACAACAACTATATAAACAGTATATGGTAAATTTACCAAATAATATTATTCTGGGAATAAACCCTTTTAATAACCATAATAATTATATATTCATATTACCAGATTTGTAGAGTAAAATTTTAAATTACTTTATCCGTACATGGTAACCAAAAATTATATATCAAAAGAAAAAATTTGTCCTTTTTACCCCTTTTTAATAAAATACTAACCAAACGATAGTATGAAATATAGACTAATTTACATCTAGTTTTGTATATGGAGAAGGTGATGAGAGTAAAAGTTTATTTAAAATAAGTAAATTGAGGTCAGTAGGTTTTTTAAAGTAGTACATTTAAAGATTTTTAACATTTCATTTACGATATTAATGGGATATTATAGAAGTATGATAGTTAATAGTTCTTGTTGTATTATTGCATGAGTAAAAGTTTATTATATATGCTTCATGACATATCCAAGCTATAAAATTAATATAACGTAAAATAAATTAAAGTAATATAATTATTTTGTGAGCATATTTATTTACAATTTGAATATTTATAATTTAAGAATGATTACATTTAAAACTCATTTCAACCTTTATTTCAATAATAAGAGATTAACAGGAAAAACTGAATACTAAAAATTAGTTTTACAATTAATAATATTTCAAATGTTTATCAACTGATGAGATTTTAAATTTAAAAAAAAATATATATAAAACCAAACCTAATTTCATCAACCAGGTCCAAAGATACTCATATATTCATATAAACGCAGTATTTTCAGAATAAAACATGAGAACATTTAATCGAGCAGCTGAATATTAATTAATCGGTTATTGAGCGTTGTTATAAATTCTGAAATAAAATAATTTCTGTAAAAGATTTCTTGTACATCTGAGCTTTCATGCATCGTGAGAAAAAAAGCAGATAATTCAGTAATAACTTAAGGATTTTGTTTTGCAGTATGAAATAATAAATTAAAATTAACCAGTCTATTAAAATTACTACTCAAATATGTGATCAAAGCTTAAGTTTTTCTAACGATTTTAAATCTATCTAGATTTTTAATTTAGTAATTTTTATTAGTTTTATAGCTAATTAAATATTTTTTGAAATACTTCAATTTATAATAAAATAACATAGATATAACAGATATAAAAAAAGAATTAAAAAAACTTGTTTAAATATTTATTTCACTTAGTCACTAAGTTGAGTTTTATCTTTCATATCTTGTTTTTATCAAATTCTGTTTATTTATATTTTTTTCTAAATAATTTCTAGATATAACAAGATTAATTAATTAAAGTGTAATAATTTATAATACATTGTAATGATTTTCATTATATACGTAACTTAAGACACATTTTCACTGCAGTTTTAAAAATAATTTTTAATTAATTATTAAATCTTTTGATTAATGTTCTAGTATCTTTTTGTATATATATCAAATATAATATTAATATATAATTTAATATACTTTAAATAAAATTGATTATAAAAGAATATAATAATTTGCTATACAGATTTTTTTAAAGCTGGAAAAAGAAAACTAACATTTAATAATAGTTTTTAGATTTTTTTTCATAAAAGCATTAATCTTTAAAATTTTCAAAATACATTTATTTTTTTATTAATTGAAATGAAGAAAAACCAAATTGATATTAACATGATAAAAAAACAAAAAAAAAAACATGATCCTTAATTTTTTTTTTAATCGGGCACAGGCTAAATTAAATTTCCTGCTCAAAACTCACTGCATGTGGTAATGAAATCAAGACAAAAATTCAAAAAAAAAAAAAAAAATCAGAAAAACAATGATTAAAGTATAATTTCTATCAAATTCAAACATAATAATAAATAATATGTTGCTTTACTGAAAAAAAAGGCATTCAACATGAACATATAAGAATTTTTTCAATGTGAATATAATCTTATGGTATTTTGTTGTTTAAGCGTTAGGTATCATATCAAATTAAAATAAAATTACCTCTTCTTTAAAATATTTTTTTTTTCTTTGGTTGTAGGTACATCGTTCAAAAGAGAAGGATAATCAATTTTACCTTGTTTTTTTTTTTTTTTTTGATAAATTAATATCCCCCTTAAGGAGTTTAGTATAAAAACAAATATGTACTTCCTCATAATTTAAGAATACAAAACAAAAACCAAAATATGTTACCTTATAATATTAAGATTGCATAATTATAGCTATATATATATATATAAAATATTAAACATTGATCGTTCTGGTTATAAATAAAGATTTTTTTAAAGTACTATGGAAAATAATTGATGTTTTTTTTCTTGAATTTAACATAAAATAATTTTGGTAGTAATTTTTATTAAATAAAGTCTAATAATAAAAAGGCTAAATAAAAGTTTTTCCTAACAATTTAACTAAAATATTAATTAAATTTACTCTCAGAAAAAATATAACAATTAAAATATGTATTTCTAAACCACCTACAGTGGCAAAATACCATAATATAAAATTTATATTATATGATATTATTTTAACACACTATAAAAACGTACATAAGAATTTTTAGTATAGTTTTTATAGTTCATCTCTTGCACCACAACCCGTCCATTCAACAACAAAAAAAAAAACCATTAAACATCATTATACATTGCACCCCGACTGTCGCTCCAAAAAATAAATCCCCTTTTCTAAAAAAACATAACAAAACAGTTTTCCCACAAAAAAAAAAAATGCTATACTATCTTAACCAATTCATATTATAAAATATAAAACTAAATACAATTTTTATTTCAATCAGTGTAACAATTTTAAATATTGGTTATGATCTCGTTTCCACTTACTTAAATCCTCATTTAACTGCACATTTTATATCCCATTCTAACTCACATTATACAAAACGATAATGAGGCCGTCTCAGTTACACTAAAAATAGCTATAAAAAAAATTGTTATTTTGTTGGCTGGGATATATATATATAGTTTTTTTTTGGAATTTGACGGCAAAATCTTATTGTATACTTATTTCCATTTCCCCTAAATTGTTATACCTTAAAAATTCAACCAAAAAATGCCAATTCAAGCGTGTTACTAAGTTGCTTTTCTTTACTATAGATAGAGAGTATTGTTTTGTTATCAGGAAAAAAGGGTACAGAATTTTACATGATAGCATGAAACCAAGAATGTTTTTGTTATTTTTTTTTTTTTTTTTGTTCATAATGAGAGAAATTTTTTTTTTTTAAACGTAAAGAGAGAAAGATTACTCAAATAGGTGGAGTTTTAAATAAAAATTAATGGTTACACTCGCCATTAAATTGTTATATCTTTCTCATTTTATCGTTTGAGTATAAATGAATAACAAAATGAATAAAGTCATTCGTTTTACAATGATGGCTTCCGTTGAGGGAAAAACAAGGCGGTAACTTATTTTTTAGCTGTACACTTTAGTAAAAAGATATTTTACAGTGGCGTCACATATTTTCATAAATGCCACATATGAGAATTTTTTTTTTAATGTTTTTCTGCATACATAAAAATAATTTATTTAATTATTTATTAAAATTAAGAGTTGTTAGTTTACCCGGACAAATCTCAAAACACCAGAAAAAAAATAATTTAATTTACACAAAACACTTTTAACATAATATAAGAAATTGGGTAGATAAGTACAATTTTAATTAATTTTTTATTACTCTGCAATATGGTAATTAGTTAAAATAAAAAATATTGTTAGCACACAAAAAAAAATGTTGTGTTAATTCTCGCCGCATTGTATCTCCAATGTCTCTAAAAAAAAAAACTTTAAGTTTAGCTTTTCTCTATACAATACCAATAAGCACCAACAATAATAAATTTTTGTATGTGGGTAGAGGAATGAATCTATTGTGCCCTTCAGGTAAAGAAAATATATAGAAAAAATGAAAATACAAGTTTACATATCTATAAGTCCACCATAGATATATTTTTTATGTATATATTATGCCACCGTATTTGATTTTTAATCTTTATTAATGTGATATAAATTTTTTTTACTGATTATTTGTTATATAACTAAAAAAAATCTGCATTTCTTTTTCTCTTTTTTTTGTTATATTTAATAGTTACAAAGGAAAGGAAAAAATCCTGAAAGATTTAATTTAATCGTATCGTAAATCTGTAATAAAAATAATTTATGATTTGATTGTTTGGTTAGGTGCGTATATGTTTTATATGAGGAAAATTGAAACTAGTATTTTGAAGTTAAAACTTTTAAGTATATTTAATTTAAAATAAATTACTAAAGATTTATTGGAAAATTTATTTATCTATAACATTAGATGGATTAGTGTATGTTTATTACTAATAAATTTATTAGATAATATAGAATTTCCGCGAGCATATATATTTTAATTCTAAAAAATTCAATAATTATTGAAAATATTGTAATATTAACTAAATATTATGTGTAGGAATTGGAAGGTATATATTGAATGTTTATCAAAAATCAAAATGTCTTATTTGTTTGGAATATCTTAAATATATACTAATATTTTGATGTGAAAAATAAGCGCAATATTATATGAAATTTTTCCATATTTTAGGAATCCGACGGAAGATATACCTATCAAGTTTAATAATTGGTATTCAACAACATTCAAAACATGCTAATTCAATTTGTCTCAAACAAATTATAAATTTAGGAATCGTAAAAAAATTTTTTTTTGTCAGTCTTTTAGGTATTTGTTTTTGAAAATAAATTAATTAGACTCCTTTTTTATGTTTTGTTGCAAGGCCAGTTACATTAAAAAGAAAAAAAGTTTTATTCGAGTTCTTTTTAATAAGACAAAATAAATATAAGATTTAATAATTATCGCACGATCATTATTCTCATTATGTATGATTTTCATGCTTTGTGAAGTTGAATTCTCTTCACTTTTTATTAAAAATAAAAGAAAATTAAATTAATGTTTATCGAGTCATGAATTTTTTTTTTTTAAATTTAATGAATTTAATTTATTTGAATATGAATAAATTAAATGAATATTTTTTTTGTTAGTACCTAATTTAACTTAAAATATTTGCATAGTCTGATAAGATACTTTGTATGCTTATATGTTCACGATTAAATAGAGTGAAACTAAGTAAGATATATATTTAAATGGGGAAGATTTTTCTTTGGGAAATTAAAGATTTAGTGATTTCAATATAGCCAAAAAAAAAAAAATTAAAATATTAAAATAATTACTAGAGATCTTTTATATTTATTTGTTAGAAGAACAAATAAAAAATAAAAAAAAAATATTGTTTTATATCTTAAATATTTCTGTGAATAAAGGACTCACTCTTACAGTACACAAATACGAATATTAAAATGTTATTTTTTTTATTAAAAATAAATCTTTGACTAAAAGTTTTATATATTAATTGAAGGAAAATTATTATCTACAATAAAAAGCAATATTTTTAAACCTACTCATTTTATGTGATATTAAAAAATGCAAAAATGTTTTTTATGATGTCGTTTTATATATATATTTTTATACTTTATGTGCGTTATAATATTTATTTGCATAAAACATATATACGTGTATATATACGTTATACCATTTAACTTATTACACAAAATATATCGTGATAGTTAATTTTGGTCTGTTATCCCTTTAGTAACATAAATTAGCATATACATGGTAATTTTCAATTTAAAAGAAATTAAATATGAGTGGGTATATGGACGACATTTAAGAGAATTAAAGTAATGCCAGGAACATTATATCAATAAAATGTGTTAAGAAATTCATAAATAAAATCCATTGCTGGGTAATAAAATAACATTAAATCTAATGGTCAGACTGTATAAGTAAAGAAAAATTAAACTTGAGATGTCATTATAAAAAGTCGTACAAAATATTTTTCACTTAATTGAAAACTTGAAAATCAATGAAATTATATCATTAATATTTATAATTATAATTATTACAAATGTTATTAAATAAAATGAAATATTTTGATAATATTATAAATAGGGCCAAATAAATTGTTATTTTAAAAATGCCGGTTAAAACTTTCGTCCAAGTCGTAAATAATAAATAATTTTATATATGACAATGTGTGACAATACAAATATTTTTAATTTTTGTTTAAATTTTATGTTACTTGGTTATTTCTTGTGTTGTAGATAAACACAACAAAGAATATTTAAATTTCTTTTAATCGCATTAAAATTCAGCTCTTGTCCAATAAATTTTAAAATTTTTAAAATATATATAAATTTAATAATTTAAATAAACATTTTATAAATAATTCAAAAAAGTATAAACTCTTTTTAAACCAATACAAGACAAATTAAATGATGTTTTTTCAAAAAAAAAAAAACATTTTACCCATTGTTTATGTGACTGATGTCAGATGAAAATTATTCAACATTTTAAATTTTTGTCTTTGTTTAAAACATAAATCATGATGATTATATTTTGATGGAGCGTCAATTTCCAATACTAGCTAAAGTTTAATGAACGCTACCTTTATATGCCTAACATTTTATAACCAAATATAGCTTAAATTTAATAATTTTTAATTAAAATTAATTAGTTATATACATATATTTGAGTAGTCTTGTTAGTATAATTCAAAATCAAATTCAAACAATTTTTAAGGAGAATTTCAATGTTTAAGATATAGTACGATAATATAAAGCATTTTTACGAAATTTTGTGAAATAAAAAGGATCCTGTTTAATAGTATCTGAAATCCTTGCATTAAAAATTTTCCAGGAAATGTTCTATAATTATTAACAATAATTATCTTTAATATGTGAATACTTATATTCGGAACCGACAATATAACAATTACTACACACAGTATCATAATACTTTACATAATAGAATCTGCAAGCTAATACATGTTCCTATAATGTCATATATATAATATTTATTAATCATTATAACATTTTAATGTCTTTAACCACAACATTAAATTTATAAAATTTTCATTATTTTTTAATGTTATATAATATTAATTGATGGTAATATTTCAAATCTAAAAAAACTGTAATAAAATAATAAATCTATATTAATAATGGTTTAATTTAGTCGATTCGAGTTTTTAATGTGGTGTATTTAAACATAATATTGTTCATTTTCAAAATTAATTTATTGTCTATAATATTTTTAGCATTAATAAACATTCTGAAAACAAAAAAATGAATCAATACTTTAAATAATTGCTTGCATTCATATAAATTATAAAACAAAACTGATTGAAATTTGGAATGAAATATGTATTAAGGATAAACATGTCCATTACTATCTGTTTGTCTCGTCGTCTTACTAGATATGTCATGAAACACCTAGAGGAGTAAAAATAGAATTTTTAGTCCAACTTATGTAGATTTATATATAAACTGGAATTTATTCTCAAAAATGAAAAGTTACCCTGATACAAAAGATTATTAACACATAATTATGTTTTAGGAAGATTGTGTGATGGAATTTTTTTCGTTATTAAATTTTATTTCTACGACAGAAGATTGTTGGTATTTATTTTATAAATATACTATCAAATAGATTTCGAAATTTGATTTTAATTATTCATAGTTTTAATTTATTGAATCCTTAAAATTTATTGAATCTATAACATAAAAAATAAAATTAAAGATTTGCTGGTTATTTCCAAAGATACAATTATTAATCTTATATTGTACTTGTCATTGATAAAATATTATATCAGTTTATGAATTTTTCAATTCACACATGGCAATACAATTTTTATTAGACTAAGGAACATTTACAAAATAAGAACTTTATTTTTACACGAAATTTACTAATGCAATCAGTTATACATGGTTTAAAATTAATTAATTTATAATTATTGAATAAAAATATTTTATGTTACTTTTACGATCACAAAGCAATAAAAAATTATATTACTTTTTAAACACATCATAAATTAAATTTTATCAAAACATATATAACAAAAAATTATTCTAAATCTATCAATTTTAATAGTTTTACAATTGTTTGTTTAAAAATAAGTTTCTTCTAATAGTTAAAACTATAAAAATAAATATTATCTATATTAAAGGTCGTAAAAAAATCGTAAATGTCACAGTAAGGATTTCCCACATAAACTTAAATTCGACACAATATTTTATTATTATAATATACTTCGTTTTGTCCCGCTAACCACTTAACGATTAAATGGTAATATGAAAAATAAATGCTAAATTTAAAATTATATATACTTATGTATGTATATAATATATATTTGTATATATTAATAAAAAAAAAATAACAAACCCCAGTCTGGGCACAGAACATACTTCTTTACTTATAGTACACAACTTACAACAAACACCAAGAGGAGAAAAACCAGAAAAAAAGTGAATTTATTTATAAATATTTTTTTATTTCATTTTTATAGCAAATTAACAAGATATTTGAAGTCGTCTTTTATAGTATTGTTATGGTTATTATTATTATTAGTATTATTATTATTATCATCATTATTGACATTACTTTATGTAGCTTGGCGGTTATGGTATTCGGCATTCAAACAGGTTGTGTGTTAAGATCAAATAATCATTTTGATTCACACTTTTATTTTTCAATGATAATCAGCCAAAAATAAATATTTTTTTAAGAAATCTTATTATAAATTCATATATTGTATATATGGAATATTATAAATTAATTAAAATAATTTTTATATACGTTTTTATGAAAAACATTTTACTAAATTTTATCGATGTATATATATTTTTTTATTGAAATATCAATTTGCTAATAATTTTTTTTTTTTAAAGTCATAATTATTTTATTATGCTTATAAAAATAAAAATTTACTTATTTGTTTTTTTTTTTTTTTTAATACGTTTAATATATTCGAGATTATGTGTCACATCAACATAACTTCTCTTTTTAGTGTATAAAATAAAATAAAATATTTGTTTATGTTTGTGTTCATAAGCAATATCTAAAACTTATTTTTAATCTCATTCATACCCAGCTTTAATTAAATTAAATTTTATAAAGCATATTTTATTGGTCGTTTGTGGGCAACGATAATCTTGAAATAAAATATTGTAGATAAAAATAAATGTAACACCCTTTTAATTTGACTGACAGTTAAACTCAATTGTTATTATACATTTTATTTATACTATAAGTTTATAAATGAAAAAAAAAAATGTTATGTTTATTACTTTTCATACCACAAATAATAAACTTTAAGAACACTTAAGAGTATAATATATAAGTAACTTTATATTATCGATATGAAAATATCTTTAAATAATAAAACATTTATATTAAATGCATTATATTAAATTGAATAATTATATATGTTTATTAATAAAATATTTTTATAAATTTAGATTATTTATTATTGATAATTATTTCTAATTATATCTTATACCTGATTTACTACATTTTAAAGGTGGACTTTGAATTCTTATCGGCATACATGGTTCAAGAATATTTTGTTTAACTTGTATAAATAATCGTAATTTCAATTTACACCAAGATTAAATTTGTGTGAATAATTTTGATAAGGTTTATTTATTTTGAGCAGATTTAAAATACAATTAATAAAAGCTTGTTTATTCTAACACCTATACCTATCTGTTGATTAGCTTTATGTAGAAAAGAAGTAACTGAATATGTTAAATTATATATTTTTATACAGGAAATACGGTTTTTATCTAAAAGTATTCATCGTGTAAGTTTGTAAAAAATATTGTAATTGCTGCGGCAAAAATATTTTATTTAAACTGCAAGTTTGTTTATGTCATAGGTTCTTAGTCGCATTAAGTTATAGGTTTAATTGTTGTCGCCAACATATAATTTCTATTAACATAATTTTATTTACAATGACAGTCATTAATTTTTTTTATTAAATAATTAACATTGCTGTATTTCGACATTTACTATCAATGTAATTTATTTATTAAAGAAATCAATTTATTTAAATTTTAAATTGTATATTTTTTGTTCACTTTTAAATGCGTCTGGTGTTCATAACCCGCAAACAACTATTCAATTTAATACAACCTATATAAAAACAATAAAAAATCCATAAAGAAAACAATCTTAAAACAAATTTTTATTTCCACCCCGCTTTTTGAAATCATCATAATATTACCTTTAAAATATTACAAATGGCGTGGTAAATAAAAAAGTTTATCTGACAAAATCGTCGTTTCTGACCATTTTATTTTGTGTTTAATGTGCCATTTTCAATGAAATTAAGCAATTTATCGGAAAACTTAATAACGCTCTCAGAAGAAATATTGCAACATACATTAAATTTAATGACAGCAATTTTTTTATAAAGTTTTTTTCTAGAGATTGATTTAGCTATTCAGTTCCTTTTTTTATAAAGATTTTAAGAGTATATTTATTTACATTTCAGAATTACGACTTATCTTTAATATTAAAAATAAATTTTGAAAAAAATATTAAATCTGATTAAAAGATTAAATTAGAATTTATTGTGAAGCAGAGTACACAACTTCAAAATTCCAATTTACCATATATGGCACATCTTATGTACGGAACCTTTTTAGGGTGCATTAAATCAACTGAAATATTTTCTAATGGCGTAAAAAATAGCGATATAAATACTAAGAATAATATTTTTTCATTAAATAGTTAAAAAAACTACTGGTTTTAAAAAGAAAAAAAACGTTAAATCCTTAAAGAACTACGAATAAAATCTTAAAAATATACAGAAAGTAGACATCAAAATTTGTTTTAGTGATCTACCCCAATTCGATCCATATTTCAAATCAAGTTTATATATTGTGTATAAAAACCAGTTTTTATTGGGGGGCTTCCCTCTCTCTTCAATAAATTTTAAAAATAATCGTGAGCGAATATTTTCATCTTAAAAATTTCTTTAATATTTCTTGTTTATTTATAAAATTTCAAATAAAGTTTTCGCCTTTTAGAGCAATTTTAAGCATATACGTATTTAGAAATTTTTTTTTTAATATTTCTGTTTGTCTAATTTTATTTCAGATACGTCAGCCCAGGAAAGAAATCATTAAAATTATACAAACTTTCTTAATGTAATATAACCTCGTTGATTATGTTTATGAAGTGGTTTTGTATTTAAGCGTATTGCAAGCAATACGCTTAAATACAATTATGTTAAAACGAAATTTTTATTTCATAAGTGAATTTGGATTGATTTTGGATTTGATATTAATAACTCTTGGTAAACCGCACCTAAAAAATTGAACGAAATTATTAATTAAATAAAATACTTTCAGCAAACCCTTTATTTGGGTATTAACTCAATTTATGAAATAACAAGGTAAAAACTTTGTTAGTGAGGAAGTATGGTTAAATTCTGCAATGACATTGTGATATACGCCATGGTGAAATGTTAAATTTTTAACTTAACTTTTTTTTATAATTTTTGTATATAGATATGCCATAAAATAGATTTTGCAGACAGCATACATTAAGAGTCATTTTGAACTCGTGTTTTTAATCTACATGAACATAAAACATGCTTATGCTACATACCATAGCTAACGGCTAAAAAAAAATTCCTATAAATTTTTCTGTTATAAAAAATGAGAAGAAACCTACGAATACGTTCAATGATATCTTAAATTGTCAACCATGTTTTAAAGTAAAGAATATTTGTTTGTGTGCGTGTGGGTTGACAAGATATATGGTATTTTTCGAAAATGTGGCTTCGTAATGTTAATAGGTCTTTTAATGGCCGCGAATATTGTAAATGGAATTTTTTATGTTCTTAAAATTTACAAATTTAAATAATATATCGCGCAGAATTTAAGTTACTTATATTCTAGTAAATTTATTAGCGTTCTGAAAGTAGATATAGTATTATGTAATCTATGTAAATTTTAGTTTAAATTTGTGCGCATGTTTTGTGAAAATTTGTAAAGGGTTTTAAAGATATTTAAAAAAAACTCTATCAACTCAAATGGGATTTGGATGCCCCAAATTTTATTAACAAATAACTGGTAAAAGAATATTATTTAGAACAGTTTATTATTCGCACAAATAATGAATATAATTAAAATAATTTTCTATTTGATATAAGTTTCAGATTTTTTATGTGGATGTAAACTCACAATTCACAATTAAAATATTTCTGTATATTTGTAATAAATGAATAATTAAATATAAATAATGAAAGGAAGAAAACTAGTTTGGTAACTGGTAACTATGGTCACTAGACATTAACGCAAGGCTTCTTTATACGATAAAATCCTAAAAACAAGCTACTATAAAATCTACTACATTCCAGGTATAGCGAATTTCCAAACTGAAAGTTTAAAATATAACTATTATAAAAGCTTAAAACAATAAATGCAGAAAATTGAAAAATTGAATTAATTAAAATATAATTTAATGATATTACCGGAATGGAAAAGTTATAAATAAATTTACGGTAATTAAAAAGTAAAATTGTTTATAGTGTCATAATGAATATAAATATTACCACCAATATATGGCTTCCATTTACAATTATGCCATGCTGATATTTATTAGTGTATTTATTTTAGTGCATTTTAGTGTACTTATTTAATCACTATTTGCTTAGTGTTAATTGGCGAATTGAATAGGTTTCGTAAATAAATAATTTTGGAATATAATGTAAAAAAAATTGAATGATATAATTTACGATAATTTTATAGGTAATAAAAACCTAAATAACATAAACCCTAAAACACCATCATTATGTATGTATTGAATATCTAATTCAGAGGGTAGAAATATATATATGTATATATATATTTACGATTATTTTATTTATGTTTACATAACAGATTTATTTATTTTTTATGTTCAATTGTTACCAGATTTTTATAGTCCAGAAATACGATAGAAGATAATGTTATCTAATTTTAGAGCCATATAATATTTTATTATCCATTAAAATTTTACTTCATTTGTAATTGTTAATAATTAATTCATATTAAATTTTAGACAATCCTCATTTCAAAAAAACAATATATATAGCAACAACTTATGCACTAAAATATATTTAACCAATGATAATATCTCGTCAAATATTTTTTTTAAAGAACAGTAAAGAATATTTGAATTTTCGAATTTATCAAATAAAAAACAGATACTATAAAATTTCATTATATAATTTCAAATGTACAGAAAAATATATTCTATTTAAATACATTATATGTAATTTATCTTTAAAAATTATTTACATAGGGGAGAGTATCCTATTCCGTTCTAATTTTCAATGTTAGAATATTTCTGTGTACAAATATTTAATAACAGGTTCATTTTTCTAGTAAATTAAAATATTTTTCCTACTTTTAGCAAAATCTGAAATAAAGAAAAATTCCAAATGGAACAATTTAAGCCACTGGTTTATATATTGTACCGGTACAGCGTTAACACACATATGTGTAATTTTACCTATTAATTTTTATATCACTTATTTATAATACTTTAACACAATATAGATTGCTTAATTTCAATATAAAAATGGTACGATTTTAATTTCTGAATACAACTTGTATGATATCGGGGACTGTTCCCTATATATAGAGACCTAACTTTTGCATGTATATTTGCACAGTTACTGCATTAAAGTATGTACAGAATACGATTTTACTAGTAATCGTTTTCTATTAAACTTACACATTTCTGAAATTATTGAAAGAAATATACTGAAAAAGCAAATAGCTATTTTATCAACTTTACCACAAAAATATTATGAATAAATCTTTGCTGATATTATTATTTCCTGCGGCTTCATATATTCACTGTATTGGTGTTATTGTGTAATATTTATTTAAATTTTATTATGTTCTGACACTAATATATATATTTATCACATAGTTTTACTAGTACTTGTTTGGAACAGCATTTACGGCAGTCAAATATCCAAACGACGGAATATCTTATAAATTATTTAATTTTCATTTGATAACATTTTGATAACACTTTTCTTATAAAAATTGAATTATTGTATATGATCAAATTATTTCCGAAAAACTATTAGTAATAACCCTTATTATTACATATCTATATATTTTTAACATGTACACTCCCGCATCGACTTATTCCAACTAAAAAAAAACAATTTAGAGATATATTTCAAACCCGTCTAAATATTTAAAATTCATATTTTCACAAAAGAAAAAATAAAACCTTAAATATAAACTTAAAAATTTGAATCCTATCATAAATTTTAAAAAAATAACTTATAATATCTTTACCTCTAGAAACAACAAAAAAAAACTACAAAAATTGCATAAAAATATCCAAATACATAAACAAACCCTTAATGATAACAAAAAAAAAAAAAAAATAATAAAAAAATAAAAATAAAAAATAACAAAACCTCAAACCCTAAATTTTGAATGCGAAAAACTCATAAATTCAATAAAAAAAAAGAACAAATTTGTGAAAAATAGGCAGAACGATATTTAGTCATAAAAAGGCTAAAAAACAAAATATTAAAAATCATATTTTTCTTTAATATGAGTGGTGGTGCATGAAATCATAAAACATTTAAACCTTTATTTTATTTTAGTTTTTGAAGGTCAAACATTTATTTCAATAGTTTCAGGTTATCAATAAAAAAATGCATATTTTTTGAACAAAATTTAATAGTTTTGTTTTTGTCTATCTTAAGATACCAAAAAAAAAAGTAATACTCGGTAGGATATAATAAAACCCTTCAGTTTAGTTACTTTATTTTTTACTAGGAAAACTATTAAAATTGCACATTGCATAAAATTGACCCTTTTTTACAAAAAAAAAAAAAAAAAAAAAAAAAAAAAAAAAAAAAAAAAACCTTGAGCAAAAATATATTTTCTATTAAAAATGATTCTGTCTCATATTAATTAAGAATTATCCTATTTTCTTATGAGAATCTAAATTTTCATATAACAATCAATACTTTGCCCTTACTTTAATATTCAAACGGTAAGAATATTAAAGTCAGGGACCACAAACCTGGAGTCAAGGACAACAAATTATTATAATTTTAAAAAAATATTTATGGTATTTAGTTTTTTACAAATATTCTAATAATAATTTTATGATTATTACATAGTAAATCTTCAGGCTAAAGATAAAAAAAATACCTTTTTCCGAATTTAAGGTTATTGGATGTAATTATACAGGTGAAATAAATAATATTTTTGACAATATTTATAAAAAAAATATGATTCCAGAAAAATGTTTTTTTTTTTTTGGATTAAATAAATTTATCATAATAAAATTAAATTATAATGTTTAAAAAATTATTAAAATTATTTAAAATAAATCATACTTTTTTCAGTAATATTTTTTTAATTAATTTTCATATGTTTTTTTGTAAAAATTCCATTATTTTAATTAAAATTCTGATATTATTGAAAATAAAAATAAAACATATAAATCAAATATTTCTGAAATAAATAAAGTAAAATATTATTTAATAAAGCTTCAAAAAAATTAAATATTTTCGATAAAAAATATATATATATAAGTTATGTAAATATATATATACATTTTTATGTTGGGTTTAAATTAATTTAAATATGGTATTTTTAATGGTCATATATAAAAGATTTAACATAATAAAAATAAAAATAATAAATATTAAAAATAAAAACGATAAAAACATGAATTTTCAATATTTTTTTTTATATATTAAATAATACTCTATCTGATGCGGTTAGAAGCAAATGTTGTTTTGGTTGGAAAATTTATGTTCCAATGCCTACCACAAGAACCATTGAAACATGCAAAGCCCTAGTGAATCTCTATTTATATGTAAATGGTTATGTATATACATGAAAATACATATTTTATATTTTACATATATTATAGGAACGGATGTGTCATATTGGGCCTGCTGCAGCTTGTGGTGGAAATCTCTGATTTATGTCGTGTTAAATATAAACTATTCACATTTTACTATTGCTTTATTAAAATGCCATGTGTATGTGATGTAAGTACAATGTTTCTTTTTTATGTTTGTGGTCACTTCAACTTGAGCAATTACTAATAGAATTTTTTTTTTGTTAGAATTTAAATTTAAAAAATGTTTTTACAAACTTTGGACCATATAAAGATGTTATTAGTTGCCAGTATGGATTATTTTAAAAGTTTACATTTTAAGATCATAAATTTTAATTATTGATTATTTTTCCTATAAACATTTTGTGTACATATTTAAAATATACATTTAAATTAAATCGACCGACGGTAGCTTAAGTGATAGTGACCTAAGCTGAGGAGCATTAGGTACTTCCGTTCAAGACATCGATGTTGGCCTTAGTTTGCTCAGCTTTAAATGAGCACCCGTAATAAAATTATAATAAAATATAATTTAAAACTGGGAAAAAAGCTAACGGTCCCGGCCATTTGCTAACAACCAGTGTCTCACTAATAAAACCATTAGCTTGTTGTAATTAAAAGTTTCTTCAATATAAAGAAATTTATGATTCGGAATCCATATAAAATTAGTAGGTCCAAATTGCAATAAAATCTTAGGAGACCCTTTAAGGGAATTTATGATTCGGAATCCGTATAAATATACATAATATTATTTGCACAATTTTAATTTAAGATTCTTAGTTTTCATATAAATATAACCAAACGCTATGAAACACTAAATATCAAATTTTGAAATAAATTTTAAATCTGGACTTGGCATATTATTTTTCGATATAAATATCAATTGAGCGTACATTTAACTAAAGCTATGGTAAATATACCACTAAGTTATAATTTATTTTATGTATTATAATACGTATATATTCTATCTGGAAAATGATGTCCATTTATAGATAAATTGGTGTATATAGGACTTTTTATACAATTCATATGCCCATAAATTATTTTTTTTTGTGATATATTAGGTTATTCAAAATCAAATGAATAAAATGTTCATAAAATATTTCCTTGATATGAAAAATTTTATATTTTGAAACTATTTGTTTAGTTTTTTGGTAATTTTTTTTTACGTCTATGAGGGATATATTCGCGCCATACTTTTGTATAAGTAATATATGTGGATTATGTCTTAGCAAACTTTTCATCATCTTATTAAAAAGACTTACTTAAAATAATGTTCTAATTTGATGTCATATCAAATTAGATCATTATCTTATCATAATTTTGACTACAGGCAATTGCTATGATAGTAATAGTAATTTATATAAACATAATTTGCTGCATCGCTGTGATGTAGAAGTTACACCAATTCAATGGGAAAAATACTATCCAAATACAACGGTATTGAATTCAATATAATTGAATATAAAACGCTAAGTACGTAGTATTTGCATTTGGTTAGTAAACATACCGAGTACCAGTAAAAAATATAAAGCGTACAGTTAGTATTTGGTGGTAACTTCCACATATGGTGGTAACTTCCACATCACGGCTATGCAGCAAATTATGTTTAAATAAAGCAACTATGTGAGGACGTGTAAGGACAAAACTTTTCCTTCACAACGTTTTTACTAAATATGATGACAATATTCAGCAACTCATCTGTTCTTCATCTCTAAATACGTAAGGTTGATTGATTTTGTAATAACAAAACATTAATAGAAGCAAATCTCTCTTCAGAATACACAGCCGATTTAACAGAACACTACTTGCTCCATAGGTTTGCATTCGATGTGCGATGTAGGTCGATGTGCTGTAAAGAGATTTTGTATTCAGCAAAACCCACTATAAAGAAATTTATTAAACATACTGAGTACCAGTAAAAAAATTTAGCTGTCTAGAGTCTAGATCCAATGAACATATCTTGTAACTAATATGACAACTTATTTTCCTTTAGTTGAAAGATCCAATAAATACTTAATAAAAAAAAATCTGTTTAACTTTCCCAATTCATCTGTTTTGTACTGTTCCGATTAAGGCATTTTTATATAATTTTAAATTGATACGAACATTTTTAATACAGAAGACTTGAAAAATCTTACCTTTGCTTGCATTCGGAAACTAAATAATATTATTGATATAATAAGATATTGTGGTAAAAGTATTATAAATAAGATATATCAACAATCCGAAGTTAATTCGTTACACTTCTATTTATTTATTGGCGCTTTAAGTTTTTCTGAGTCGGATAATAGTTTTATACAGACAAAACTAATAGTTTTTTGGGGTTAAAATTAAGTAAAAATTTAATCTTTTTATATTTTACAATAAATTAAACTTTTATTCCATTAAAAATCTTAGTAATTAAATATTTATTGTAGTAAAGCCTTTGGTACAACGCACTAAAATTGAGTCTAGTTGCCTTAAATTTGGACCTGTTTGAGTTAAAAATTTTAGTGCGTTGTACCAAAGGCAAATTCTCAACCATATTTATGATGGGTAGCTATCCAAAATTGAATCATTTGGAATTCTCTTTTATTTCGCCTTTTGTAGGTATGCTATTCTTTTCGTTGGGTAAAATATATAGTTTTCCCAGATAAGAAGAACATTAAAATTCAAATGTTTTACAAAATATAAAGCTTTTATTAAATATTTCTACACATAAATAACTGCAAAGTGGTACAATGTAGGCAAGTCCCTCTTATATCAATTTTACCTATAGAAATTATTAGTTATGTTTAATCTGTAAATGTTATATTGATTACAAAATATTATTTTATACTATAAATGCTCATTATCTTAAATATAATAATTTTATAATAGCAACCGTATTGATTACTGATTAAAAATGTAATATTAATCTATTAAATATATAAAATATCAATTAATAAATCCAATTAAAAGTTAAATAAAAACGTATCAATTAGTGTTGTTTTTATGATCTCAAGGTTTTAGACAACGGAATACTTTAGTCATGTAGTAATTCACTTGGAGCTTGGTTATTTTTAAACTTTTATAATTTAAATTTTGCACAATATTAGTGAGAAAATAATATACAGTGATCAGATGTAGTTTTTTCAAATTCGGTCTTCATATATATGAAACTAATATATTAATCGTAAATTTTTGCACTTGGTTTAAAATAATATCTATAAATAAATTAAAAAATATTCAAAATTATTTTTGTTTTTGTGACAGAAGATAAATAAAATAATTTAAATGTTAATATTTCAGTCATTTTTAAATAATAAATTAATTTCACAACGGAACTCATTAACATATTACTTTTTATTTTGAATTATCTTTCATATATCATTACACTAAATATAATTATTAGGCAAAATTTTTATAATTGTATGCAGCAAAAAACAAACTAAATAAGGTTTTATGTACTTCTTTGATTTATGTTTTACTGTAATGGAGTCGCATCATTTTTCTTTTTTTTTCGTGACGTCGAGTTGAAATATGTTTTGGGCACAAGAATTCATATTTCTTATCGCAACATAGTATAATGGTTGATGTTCGTGTATATTTAATTTAGAATTTCATAATGTTTCTAATTATTTTTTTATTTATTTATATATTTCTTTGGAATTTTTTTCCTCACTTCCTTTTCTTTTCCTTTTACTGTGTTTTTTTTACTCTGACATTCACGCCTCATAATTTATTTGACATCGTCACGACTTAGCATATTTTATTTTTTATATTTTATGCTTATCATATAAATATAAAATAAAGTTTTGACCATGTTTTTTTTTTTTTGAGAAATTATAAATAGTGGTCATAATTCAAAAACTTTTTTTTATTATTTTTATCATAAATTTTTAGTTAGTGGAGTAATCGATACTCATATCCCTTTAAAAATCATTAAAAATCGCTCTTAAAATTGTATATAAATAATTTATTTATTATAAAATTTATGACTTTCTAATATAAAAAAAAGAAATATTATTCTCGACGGATATGCAAGGAAATATCTTATAAAAAATATATACATATCTACAAATATATAATTTTTTTTTTATGATGAATGGATTTGTTGACGCCAATGTGTAGATAGATATATCTTTATCTTTATTACAAAAGTAATCTAAACTAAAAATTTGTTTTGTATCAATATATATAAATTAAATATGAAAAAACTGGTGGTTTAAGGGAAAATCGAAGAAAAAATTCAATCTATCATAAAAAAAAAATATATATTTATCAGATATCGTTATATTGATTGAATAATAAGTAAAATTAACTTTTTCTAGACTTTATATATTTTAAAAATATACAAAAAGAGGAAACATACAAAAAAAAGGAACAAACACGACATTCAAATTGAAAAATTGATAAAACTAAATACTAATAAATTTCATAAATTTTTACTTATACCGTATATAACCATAATATTTTAAGAATGGTTCAAGAATAAATAATTATATTTGAAACATTTTTTTCTTTATTTGTTTTCCTTTCCTTTCACTATAAGATAGTGAAAGAAATTAAATTTTTAAGTCTGTATCAAAATTAATAAATGGGTAAAGGCTGTAAACAATTGTGTTAAGGTAAATTAATTGCTGGCTGATTTAATGTATCCAATACATTGTGGAAAACTATAATAATGAAATTGTTCTGTTTTTTTAATTATTATTTTATAATATTTAATTATAATAATTGTTTATAAAACCAAGTGAAATGATTTAGCAATATTTATTTTTACATATTTGCTAAAAACATATTATTTTGGTTCTAATTATTAGTTCTAATGAAAACTAAATTATTCAACAATATTTTTTTTAATTTGTTTTAAAAGAAATTGTAAAGTTATAAACTAACAATTTACAATTTATTTTAATAAAAAAAAAACTGCAGATAATTGAGTATAATATCATTAAGTTATTAACTAAATAGTATTACGTAGTATTAAGTTCTTAAGTCTAATTTAAGTAATATCTTTTAATTATCAAGGCTACTTTAAACTACTTAATTTCAAATTTCATGAAAAGCAAAAGTTGTATACACTTATTCTCCAATTTACACGGTACTTTTTGTACACGGTTTCACTTTTACACGGTTTTTTTTTACAAAGATTAATGATTTATGATAGCGAAGATAGTGATTTTAATTTGTAATAATTTTTATATCTGTTATTTTTTTAATTTCTTTTTTAGTTTGGCATTAAATATATTAATATTTATAATTTAAACTTCAATTATCACATTTATGTACTTCACAATTTTTATTTTTTTATTTAATTTCCGTTTTAACAAATGAATTATTTTTTATTTACGATTAAATAAAATCATTTTAATTTCTGTGTAAATAAATATCTAAATTAGCACATTTTCTCGTTTTTTCGATTTACATGGTTTTTCATATTAAAAACAAAAAATAATATATTTATTCGTCATACATATTTGAACATATACTAAAATTTTTGTATATGTATACATATGTATGAAAGAATTATTAAGTACTTATTTTAATATTTTGAAAATTTTTTAGGTATGTAAATACCTGAAAATATTTTGCTAATTTATTTAGATTTTAAGATCTTTAGAATAGATTTTTAATTAAAATTATTTTCTTTAATGCATGTCCTTCACAAATTCTTTGATGTTTAAATATGGGAATTTTACATACCAATATTTTTAAAGTTTTTATAAAAATAAAGTCTTGAATAATAGTTTTTCAGAATTTAAAAAAATTATAAGCTAACACATCTCATAAACAATATTCAAATTTATTAGGTTTTATATATTAATTTTGAACAGAAAAATGTTTTTAATTTAAATATTATGCAAATTTAATTAAACAAAAATATTTGACTGAAATTAATTTTAAAACTGGAATGTTTTAAATCATCATATTTTGCTTATATAATAAATTGCACACTAGAGACTATTGGTTTAAGTAAAGGGTTTAAAATATTTTTATTTGTGTGCTTGTTAACCCCACAAGGAAATTAGAAGTATGTACAAGTAATTAGATTTCAGTTGTTATAAAACTTTTGTATTATAATAGTGAGGTTATTCTTCTCTCAAACATTAAATCATCTCCAAAATAAATTATCCCCAGAAGGTTGCTTGCAATGAAACATAATTATTCATTTTATATTATATATACATTGCAAATAGTTGATATAAACTTTACATTATGGCATTTTGTGAATATTATTCCAAGTATTTTATATTTTCGGGATACTATCCGTTTACTATAATTTCGTTACAAGCAAATTAAAAGCTCAAATATTTTTGCTGAACATATTATTATTTTTCCAATTTTAAAATAAATATTGATAATTATAAATTATATATGCACATAATAAATTATATTTTCCAATAATTTTTTTTATAAATATACCAATTAACAAAAAGTTCTACTCACCATTTCCTTTATTTTCGTGTTGCACTTAAGATATTCAATTTAAAAATTTTAAATTCGAAATTGCTTTGGTCTTGAAACTGGTTTACCTTTTAAACACCACATAATTAAATAAAATTTAATCTTTTTAAAATTAAGTTTTTTTTTTTTTTGAAAATTATTTTCAATTATCTACGATTACGTTTAGCCCAAAGGTGATGTTATACAAAAAATTATACTTTAAACGTGTTCGTCTCGTATGATAAGCAATATTATATGTCAAAAAATAATATTCGGCGGGAAATTGAATTTAAAATCAATTTCAATATCGATTTAACTTTAATGAAAATATTATAGTATAATAATAAAAAAATATTATAAGTTTTAAATTTATTTTAAATATTTTTTACTAATATTTCAAATAAATATTACAAGACAATTTTCAAGAAATATTTATTATTTTTGCATTTTTCTTAAAACTTAATCTGGTTGGAAAATATATTCTTTATTAACAATAATTTTCTGTACTTTATTGTCAAATTGTAGTTGTGTTAAATTGAAATTGACTCATTATCTAATTTTCGCTACGTATAGTATTTTGAAATAATTTTTTACCCATTTCTCTTTAATATGAAAGATTGATTTAAAATTAAAATTAAAACAATATTTTTTACCATTTATAATCTGCCAGAAATAAAATATACATATAATAAAATTATTAAAATTACAAATTATAGAATTATTAAAATTTTCAAATTATCGAAAAGATATTTCAATAGTAGATTTTTAAAATGATAACTTATTTTAATTAAAAGAAGCGAAATTTTTATAATTAAAATCTTTAAATGTGAACATATTTATTTAATAATTTTTAGAAATTTATGTACTGGCCAAGTGAATTCCGGTAGTCCTTGCTTTGATGGCTTTCCAGTATTTTCGTTAAAATCACGTTTTCAGTTTAGTATATTTCACTCCTATTTTCTGAGGTGTTGGAATCAACCTTCAGACATTAAATCATTCTAAGAAAAAGTGTTTGCTACACCCTAGTTATTTGAGATGTAATTATCTTGTCAAAAGTAATCAATTCGCTAATTAAAAGTACTTTTAATGAATTATTTCAACTTGTTGTGAATTTAACTTAGGGAAATGTGTAAAAAAAAGTTTGTGAAAATTAAAAAAAAATTATCCCGTTTAAGTATATAAATATATTGACCATTGAAACAATTGCGTGCAACGATTTTTTTAACAAATTAAACTAATGAAGCATGTTTAACTAGGGATCGTTTTTATAACTTTTTACCTTTATATTTTGATATTTTATAGATTAGAATTTGTTTGTACAGAAAAAACTTAAATAAAATATGTGTAATAAATTACAATTTCGGTAAGTTTAGAAATTCAGACAAGAACTATAAAAAAATTTGAATGTGATGGAAAATAAGATAATATAGTTAGTTAAAATGTATTTAATTTTCTTATCAATATTTATAATGCATTAAAATTAATATTAATAATTTTTGCACACAAAGTTTTGTCTAATTTCCAACTTATGTATCCGTATGTATATATGTATATATTATGTACTAATAATTATAAAGATATTATGAGTTAAATTCCATAAGAACCACAATCCTTGTAATATAATAAAAATAATAATGTTATTAAAATCTGCACAATATTAATTCATAACTAAACCAGCCCGCAGCAATATAATAACAATTACAGTGTATGTGCTTCTAATTTTGTTTAAAGCTTTTTGTATTAAACTTTATGTTTTATGAGATTCGTAAATTTTACTCTTTTAAATTGCTATATTTGGCATATCTCCATGGGCTCTTATAAAATTAGTTTTTAATGATATGCCCATTTAAGTGACCAGTTTATATGTATACTTATGAGACATATTATGTTATTTGATATCTATACACTGCATATGAGTTAAGCTTAAGAAAAGTTCATTGCATAGTTAAGTTATATAGTATAAGTATCTTTTAATTATAATTAAGTAATTAGTACTTTTAGAACTTCTGGATGCTTAATGAATAATACATATATATAGAATAGACAAAACATGATTTAGTGAACATATTTAATTTAAAGTTATTGTAAGAGAATTATATTTCAACTTTTTATATTTTTCTGCTCAGATATTTTGAAACAAATATGAAATACAGTTATTATTATTAGTATTATCCTTATATATTAGTCATTCAAACAAAATGCGGCATAAGACATTTTGTAAAATTTTAAAAAGCAAAATTCAAAAATAAATTCAATTATCATTCCATATAATATAATATAATTTTCATACAAAAATTAAATGAATTGTTTTCCTTTTCGTACTTAAATAAAATTACCTTATTAACACTTAATAAAAATAAAACATGCGGTTAGTAACAGTCGGTTTTTAAAAGCAATGTTCGGTGAGAATTATTTACGTATTGCTATATATATATATACTAAAGTTACAAGCCACAAAAAAAAAAAAAAAAGAAATTAAAAACAAAATATAAAAATTAAGTACAAAAGACGCTCATGCATTAAAGATTATTTTTATTAAGTAAAAATACAAATATTTTGCCATTGTTTCTCATAAAGATGAAACATCAATATCGCAAATGTAACTTCCATCACAATTTTGAAGAAAATGTGAAAATACTGGGACAATAAAAAAATCTTCATTTTTAGATAAGCCGTCGGGGTTTTATTCGCGGAATGTTAATTCTTACAGTATATGCGGTCTTACTTTGACCCTTTTTTAGAAAACATTTTTTTGTCTTTCAGAGATTTTCAGTGATTTTTTTCAATAAAACGTGAACATATTTTTTTTTGTCCTCATCCTCTTGTATATAACGACAAAAATCAGTTTTAATTCAAGGTTTTGAATAGAATAAACCAAATAAGTAAGTTTTTTTGACTTTTTATTCTTTTTGATCAAAACAAAACCTACGCTCGAATATTTTAATTTTGCCCAGAATATTTTTGCGTTTTTTTATAGGAATTTGCACAAAAACTATATACAAATCTAAAATCAAAGGAACGACGACATCTTATCTTTGCTAGCCAAAAACAAAATTTATAAAAAAGATAATATGGAATTTTTATTTTTTGACTTGGTCAAAAACTTTAGCATTCGAACACCACTCCTATTGTAAAAAAGTTTTATAATATAATGCAAGCTATATGCAAGCTATATATATATATAAGAATATTTTTATGTAGGTTGATATATTATGCTACTATCTTTAAGCCACAATAAAATAAGAACACATATTTATCTGCCGTACAATATCACGTTTCTTTATTATTATTTTTTTTTGTTTAATTTAATATAAGTGGATTTCTGCGTAAAGATATTTTTTGTGTCTTAATCTTAAAATAAAATTTAAAAAAAAAAAAAAAAGGATTAAAATTTATTTCTTTATTTGCATATTTTGAGGAGTTTCTACTTTCATACAATAAAGGATTTGAAGTATGAATACTGATTAGATTATATTGTCTTTATGCACAAAATAAGTTATTCCTTTTATGGAAAATAAAAATTTTCAATATAAGAAAAATTTTATAATGAAGTTACTTTTCTTTTTATGAGATTTGGATATTAAAGCGATAAATATAATAGAAATCTTAATTGAATTTGGCTTGTTTCATAATTCATAAATTCCAAATTATTGGACCAAAATCAATGCAATTTAAATTATTTTAAAGTGTTCAATTTTAGTTATTTTAAACAACAAAAATATTTTCTATCTTTTATTTCTAGCTTTAATCATGTTGTAATAAATTATTATAAGAAATAAATAATAACAGTGATAATAAATTAACAAATGGTAAATTTAAATAAGTTGAACTTAGACTTAACTCTTTACATAATCGCATATTTGAAATGAGTGAAATCTGGTAAACTAAAAATGTTCAAACTAAAATGGAGTCTATCTCTGTTGTGCTAAGACAAGCTACTTCGAAAACAAAATCAAGTAAAGGAACCATTTTTCCGTTAACAGTTTGTAAAAAAACTCCAGCGGCGGCAGCAGAGTTAATCAGGTAATAACTTATTAAAATAAAGTTAAAAAATTATATCGTCATCTATTTACAATACTTAACTTAACTAAATTATATAAACACCGTATCTGAAAATTTTCAAATTTTTCGCGGTACATCATTGGGAGTGCTAGTATAATAAGTTTTGTTTTTAATAAACATTATGCGATCCAAATTTATATGGAAATTACTCTAAAAAATCTTAAATTTTATAAGACTAAATAACAAATAATTGCAAAACTAGTTTATATGGTAAATCAAATAGTTATGCATATACAATTTAGTGTTAAAAAGTAAATAGAATAATATAAAAGTTATATACCAATTTCAAATTAAATTAGTCGCTTTTCAAATTGTAAATAATTTCAATTTGAAAAATGTTTGAAAGTGTTTAATTTAATTTGTAAAATTATCATTTCAGTTTGAAAAATGATTAATTGTGCAAAACGACTAATTTAATTTGAAACTGGTATAATCAGCAATTTTGATAATACATTTCTGAAAAATATATATTTCTACAAATAAATTACACGTATACTAAATAAGATATTAAATAAATAATAATTTTAATTAAATCCCATTATTCTAGTTCGTTAGGCAACAGCACCATCTAACTGATAATAGCAAAAATAATTTTTAAATTTAATATCGAAATTTCGATTATTGATTTTGGTTTTGAATTTCTAATTTTTTATTATTATTCTTTTAAATTCTAGAGATAATTTTTAAATATATATTAAATATAAGCAAAATGAAAATTTTAAATTTTATTTACTCAAATTGCAAATATCAATTACTATCTCTTCAATTATTATACTCAAACATTTACTCAGAATTAATTTAATTTTTATAGGGCGAATCAATACAATTTAGTTAATTTCACAATTTAAATAAATATAATTTGTGAATCAATTTATTATCAAGGATTATATTGTAAAAATTCGTAATATGTAATTAATCGCAATTAAAATTTTCAGTAATACCTACGGGAAAGTGCTGTTTTTTTAGAACCTACAAAAATGATTCAAAAATTTTGTGAATTAATTAATTTGTACATATTTTTCAATTAGTAAAAGCCATTATTTTGATTTAATAAATTTTATCATTAACTTTCCTATTAAACATAATAAAAATTGCTGTCTTTGTAAATAAAATTGAGAAAAAAGGAAACCAGCAGTGTTTTTTTTATAATATTGTTGCCTTTCGACGGGCTCTTAATTTCAGTTTTTTTAATATAATTTTCCCTTGGTAAATATGTAATTAATATGAAAATTAAATGGCTTTCACTTAGTTTGAAATGTAGTTAGTTGAAGGGTTTAATGTCTTTGAATATGCCATTTAACACCATTAAAAATAATATTAAATATATTTTTACTCCTGATTAAATTAAGATAAACAAAAAGAGTCACGGCAACAGCTAGAAATTTTTTTAATGTGATAAAGCACGCGTCCGATTTATGTCATCGTTACTTCGATTTGTTTATATATTAAACGAAAAAACTTTTTTTAATGTATTTTTAGAGAATTGTGAATATTGAATTTAGTGAAAGAAAGAACTGTTAAGATGAATTATCCAAAACCAAAAATTATACCACCAAAAGATTTTTTAATTAGATTTCATATAATGCGCATTATTTTCAATGCAGGCAATATTTCTGTCGTCAGATATGAAGCCATTACAGCGGATGTTCTTACATTTATATATATTATTGTATTATATTTTTTTTATAAAGAAGTCCTTTTGGGTCGCTGAATGTTTATTTGAAAAACCAGTCCCTGTACAAAAGCCGCCTAACATATATTCAAAGATAGAGTGTTGTCGTTTGTTCTATGTATCCTTCAGCAAATATATTAGAAGAATTTTCCCTAACTCTAAAAAACTTACTGTTTATAGCAATTCTTAAAGTTGTATTAGTCAATTTCTTTCAAAACTGTTTTCTTTCAACATTCGTTTTTGGTATATTATATATTTTTTATACAGGGTACTTTCGGTTTAAAAATATATATTTATCCAATATTTAATTTTTTTTTAAATATGGTGTAATTTTTTTAAATATGGTGTAATTAGCTAGGTGTATATCTAATTTTATTACTTCAAGAAACTTTACATTCTAGGGTGACTTTAGTATTTGGAATGAATTTCATTATCTAATATTTTTCTAACGCGCATTTTCTTTAAAGTTTTCTTTTGTTTCAAAGATTTGTGAGCTTGTTTGTCCGAAAAAATGTTATAAAGATGGATGTATATTAAACGTTCAATAAAAAGTAAGTATTTGGAATTAATTATGTTTAAAAATAATTATTTTACTGAAAAGCCCCCTATCATATGAAAACATAATACATAATTTATGCCTGAGAAAGCTGGTGTTTTAGAAATAAATATATATATATGTATTTTGTATTTACTTCTATATATAGACTTATACTATGAGCAACCCCATTTTTATATTTATTAAATTTATTTTATGAGGACAAAATACTATGAAACATTTGTTTGTTTACTTATTGAAGGGAAATGTTTTTTTAGGGGCAGATATACAAAAAAGATTCCTTACAAGACGCTGTGAATCTATTTTTTAATGAAAATAAAAATAGAATTTTAAGTGCAAAATGTGCCATCTTCATGCTATAAAAACTTCTGTAATGATGACTTTAAATGCCGATATACTTAAGTAGATTACCTATTAAACTGATGCGTTATATTTGCTGAGAGAAATTAAACAGCAGTCTGATTTGGTAGATTTTAAAAAGTCTATATAATCCTTAAAGGTTATTCATTAAATTGAACCACATTAAAATTAAAGCAAGGCCAAGAATTGATATTATTATTGTCTTTAAATATATTAATTTTAGAATGAAAAAAAATATTTATTATAGATATAAGTTTAATTTCGAAAATACAATAATGTTGAATTATAACATATATATTTCTTAATTCCATTCTTAATAACGTGGTGAAAAATCATCATATGAAATTGTTTATAATTATTTACAGATTCACAGTAAAGTTCATAGTTTTAAACTTTTCTGATTCAATTACAAATCAATATGCGGAATAATAAAAACTTTACAAATCAGGTTTGTTTATTATATCTAACTTTTTATGTGCAGGCGACATAAAATTGATATTAAGAGACTGAATCACTTGAGCGCTCTAAGGTCAAACAATCGTAATTTGCACTCGTTAGCAAAGAATTATTTGTCTTACTTTATATATTTGTAATTTGTATCGTTTTATTTTTTCATTTAATTCTGATAATGGTTTCCAAAAACAATATTTATTACTAATGAACCTATAGCTCGATGAACCAAGAAATTTTTTTACTACACTACTACACTATAAGTCTGTGTATACCCTTCGCTCTGACTTACAACATGGGATAAATAAAATTATTTTTTTAGCAAAATTTTCCATTCGAATTGCTATAAGATGGATATATTCTGCCTTCCAAATAAACGATTTCAGTTCAATAATAAATATAGTATTATAAACACTAAAAGTTTCTTTTTGCCATTTGGAGCATATTATTTTCGTTCCAAAGTGCGGAGTATAATAATAGTGATAAATGAATGTATTAAAAGAACTTAATGTATCCTAAAAAGGACTTTATATATCGAAATACATTTATACATTTTAATGGAAGTAAAACTTCATAATGGAAGGGGAAAAATTTTATGTTATATCCAAATGAAATTGCTTGAAAAAAAAACCATTAAAAATATTTATGTTATGCTATTAGTAAGTTTTATAAAAATATTTTGTTACATATAAAAGTATCCAAGAGAAATATATTTGGTAACTTTAATTATGAGTTTAATTTTAGTTTAAATAAGTTCCTTTTACTAGCACCGTACAAAATTAAATTCTAAATTCTCTGATTAGTTTAATAAGTTTCGTTAATTATGTTCCATAATAGAGCTGAATACTAATTTTGCAAGTAGTCAATAATAATGAACTATATTTAAATGATAAAAATTAACGAAAATAGTTCCAATATTTAGTATAAATACCACAAATGGAAAATAAGAAATTTTTGTATAATTGAACTATAATAATTTAAAATACTTATGATTATTTCAGGTAATTAGCGTATACATATATTTTTTTAATACACAATTACTTTTAAAACTACGAAGAATGAAAATTTCTCGCAATTCTGACACCTTTATATGAAATCTTATATATTTTTATTTTTATTTTGTGGATGTGAAAGTCTAAAATTACATAAATATACTACAGTACTTGGACCCCATTACTTTAAATAAGTATGGTAACACCAAATATTTTGTATTAAAATTAATTTCGGGTAAATGAATATAAATGTGATAAAATTGTACTGCTAAGAGATATACATATCTTGACTAGAACTGAAATAAATATTAATTGTGTAACTATAAATTTATTAACAAGTATTTTTATACATTGTATATATATATATAGTAACCATAACTTATTACAATGCCCTACGGTTTCAAATAATTTGAATTCATAGTTACAAGATAAATGAATTTTAATTAATTTTTAATATAAATTTATTCTCCGTTTGATTTTGGTGATATAAAAAAATAATGAAATAATTATTTAGTGAATCGGTACTTATTTGTGTTATTAATTAGTACCATACTACTACTAGTACTATGTCATTTCGTTCCTTGCTGAACATAGTGCGTCAATAAAACATTTGCATCTGTTATGTCTCTCACTATTAATTTTCGTTCACGCTAGGTTTTGCCAGATTCACGAATTTCTCTTTCTAATATTCGTCTCCATGTGATTTATGGGCGATCCCTATGAGGTTATATTTGGCCATCAGATTTTTAAAATTCGACATAAGCATCGATTGATGAAACCCTGAATTTTCTTTGTTAGTAAACCCATTGTGAGCCACTCTTCACAGCCATATAACGCGACAGATTTGACATTGGCATTAAAATTTTTAATTTTTCTGTTAATTAATATTGGAATTTCATATATTCGAGATATGCGAGATAGCTGCTTTGACATTGTTTATCCTAGTAATAGTGTCCTATGTCCTCTTCATCTGTTGTTATAATGCTGCCTAGATAAGCAAAACTCTTCACCTTTTCGATATTTGTATATATCCCCCTAATTTTAGATTTCTTTGGCTGCTACTGTTAATTTTCATGCCCTTTATTTTTGAAATGTTGACTTTTAAGCCGACCTTTTTTGATTCTTCCTCTAGGTCATTTAATTTAATCTGCATTTAAAGTGAGTTTAAGAACGCTTTTTAATCACGAATGTTTAAACGAGAGTTTAAATTTAAACTCATTGTACTGAGAATGCACCAAGTTGATTAGTTTATTTGGAATACCCTAAGAAAAAAAGGTGCATATTGGAACGCCAACATGCTCAGAATAATACTCAGAATAATAATAATCCGACCATTTGTCCCAGCTGGAAACTAGCTTTTTTTCTCAGTGTTCCCTCCAATTTTCTGTTCATAGGATTTACTAAGATCAGATAGTATTTTAGTAGGAGGCAAGAGCAAAGTTATTTCCCTGTATTTTTTTTAAATTTGTGAGATCTCCTTTTTTCGGTAGTTTTATCAAAATCTTTTTTTAATAATAAAGAATACAAGTACTGCTTGAATTAACTGGCTACCACATACATCAGGTTTCACAATTCTGAGAAGAACACTACTACTTCCTTCTGCTGTCACCAGTTAATTCAAGCAGAAAATAAATAAATAAATTTAAAACATGGGTAATATATACGAAGAATCATGCAAAATGCACATACAAACTGGAAGACGAAAATACTTATTAATTGAGTAAAAATGCAGAAGGACTCAATAAGAAATATAATAGAAAAACCCAGATATTGAAGGGACAAGTATTTTAAAGCAGGTTTCTGTTCGAGTTTGCTAACACAGTCAAATTTACATGACCTGCTGTCAACTGTACGCTGCATCCTAGAAAGCGGCTCATTCATTCCATAATCAGTACGATGGAAACGTAGCTGGAAAAGCGACCCCGATCTAAGAGAACGAGCATTATATTAAAGTTTAACTATTCAAGCAGGATACAAATGCCGAAATGACTTGGTGTATGAAACCAAATGGGCCGTGAAATAGATGTATAGTGTCACCTATTTCACGGCGCCTTTATAGAGTTTGAAGATCTACTAGTTTAAGACGATCGTCATATGGAGGGAAGGTTGTAAGAGTCAACCCAAGATAGCCCCCGAAGAACAAACCTTACGATACTCGTAGATAGGCCTAACAAAAAGGTCATGTAAAGAGCTCTAGTGACGTATGGGTCAATGGGTCCTTAGACTAACGTTTAACAAACCCAAGCGTAGAACCCCAAGCGTAGAAGTTAGCCCTATTCACAATGTTATCGAAGTGGTTATCGAAAATCGATTTACCTATTCTGAATATTTTTTAAAATATTTTGCTATACTTTAAAAAATAATACACTTTTTCATAAAATTATTACACACAAAACATTTACTTTATTCCAGTAAATACATAAAAAACATTAAGATGGTATATCTAAGCATGGGACTAGAAGTTTTGCAATTTTCTATGTTAGAAATATAACTCAAACTTTTACAAATAAAAACATATGCTGATATTTGAAAATAAGTTGCATTTAATTTTACAATTATTTCATTATATCAAATGTAAATTTGTCTGGGTTAGAATAAAATTAGGTATATCTATAAAATATCTATAAAATGAAATAAAATTCAAACAATAACAATAGCAGCCATTGAAAGAATGCATATAAACATATGCATTCGAAAATTAAGATGAAAGGAAACAGGTGAATTTCTTGTTCCCTTCATGCTTATCTTGATCCTATTTTTAAAATTTGTTGATTTATGTACATTAAAACTAGTGCAGACAGATGACTTAATAAAACAGTTTTGTGTACAAAAAAAATAATGGTTTTCTAGCAACTTCATTTAGAAGTTGAAATTATTACACTAACAACATATAAATATGTTTCAAATACATTAGAAAAACATGATATAGAAATTGTGCAAACTTTTATTTTGTACATTTGACAGTAATGTAAAGACGATTTTTACACAGTATACAGTTGACATAATGTACACAGTTAATATAATAAGTGCTACACAAACTATATCACTATACAAACTAGTACGTAATAGCTACATAAACTTGTACATAATTTTACATACTATACATTTTATATAATCCGTACTACATAAACTTGTACATAATAGGTGATATATTATAATCCAATATTTGGTTTAACCGCCATTCAACCTGCATCGTGGTCATTTAGTTTATCCAATTTTAAATTTCGTAACCGTATTTTCAAAAAAGGAAATTAATTCCGTTGTTGTTAGCGAATTAATTATATAGGACACTAAAAAGAGGTCCAAAAATTGCACCCTCACTGGATCTATTGTAATAGTCTAATTGTCTCATGGTCTTTTAAGAAACTTAGATTTCAAGAAATTCCAGAATTAGTGTCTTCGAAATCGGTATCTGACTTATTTAGATTATATTTGAGGCGAGAATACCCTATGAGATATCCTGTAAGAACTCGATTCTACTTTCTATTGAAGTTCAGATAGTCTGGTGTTTCCTTTTCAAAAGGAGATATAAAAAAGTTTGACATGTTTGCAGACTGCATTTGTAGTTATATTTTTTGACGTCTTTATCTGACACTGGCTTGTTTGTTTGATTTCAGCAAACAAGTTTGAAAAAGCTTCACCAGACATACTACATTGGTTATATTTCTGTATGTAATTTAGGATTGAGAGTGCACTCATACCATTAAGTTTTGTTGAATATTGGCTGAATGGAAACATTACTATGGTACTATGGCGTTATCCAAGTACTTGTAGTCCAACATCGAATTACTACGCATTTTAAGTCTAATTTATGTTTTGTTACGTATTCAAAACCCGAGGAAGTTTTTATTATTCTTTTAGAAAATTTGACAGCTACAAGCGTTGTGAATGGAGATATATCTGAATAAACTGCCCAGTCAGTGAATGTTGATATATGAAATTCACTGAGCATCTAGCTAGTGCAAACACTGTTTTCATTTTTGTAAAGACTTTAAATCTGTCTCCCTTGCGTATTTTATTTTTTCGGTAATCCACTCCAAAATCTTTTTATTTCACTTTGACATTAGTTTATGTTTTAGTAATATCTTCTCCTTCTTCTCTTTTGGCGCTCGTGACGCCCTGGGCTTCCCTTAAAGGGGCTCTGTAACATTTTATTGCAATTTGGACCTACTAATTTTATATGGATTCCGAACCATAAATTTCTTTATAGTGAAGAAACTATTAATTGCAACAAGCTAATGGTTTTTATGAGTGAGACATTTGTTGTTAGCAAATGGTCTCTGCCGTTAGCATTTTTCCCAGTCTTTAATTACATTTTATTATAATTTTATTACTGGTACTCATTTAAAGCTGAGTAAACTTAGACCAACATCGATGTCTCGGACGGGCGTCGAACCCAGTACCTAATGCACCACAGCTTAGCACACTACCACTTAATCCACCGTCGGTTTTAGTAATATAATATGTAAAAATCCGTAGTTGGGCAATTAAACATATTACTTCGATGTATTAATGTTTACTTCTTTCATTTAATTAACAAAAATAGAGATCATCAATTTCATTTGAAAAGTTTTAGGGTTAATATTCTTCTTTCATTTAATTTAGTAGGAAAAGTGCCCAGATTTAATTACAGGAGCACATAAGCTAACTTGTTTTATATATAAATTTATTTGCTATATTGATTTATAACAGGAATTACAATTACAGTGTATATTAATTAAAGCAAATACAAATTATTGGCATTAAATGAATTCGAATATTAATTAAAGGAAATACAAATTATAGATACGTTTTATTGTATGGAAATCCATTATGTAAATTGTATCATATAATATGTAAATTGGATACTGCGTATATATTAACTTACAAAGGATAAAATTCAATATAATTTGATTAAACATTTTTTAAATTTTAATAGCGATAATTATACCTAAAATTAACTCAAAATAAACAAAATTTATACATTTTTAATGCCCTATTAAATTAATATAGATAATTGGACATGGTTACCACCATAATATATAAATTTAGTTTTATAGTTATATAGATATTAAATATTTAATGAATCATCTCTATGTTGTTAAATGAATTGTTGGAAACTGATCCTGAGTAAAACTACATAAATATATATAATTATGCATGTCTATTTATATGATAAAACTCAGAAAAAATACCTCATTTTCAAAGTTTATTTAATTAAATGTAAATCTATTTAACTACTTATAACTAAAAGTGAACTAGTGTAAAGGTAATTTTCATTCATCTAAATAAATAAACATTTAAACTTTATAAATAAATATTACAGTAAATAATTGAAATACAATGTAATGGACCACGATTACAATTTATTGTAGTAAAGAGCTTTCATCTTATTTAAATCCTGAAGTAAAATAACATTATAAAATATATGTTAACGGACTTTTTACAATTTCTATAATGTATAACTTGCGTTATACATATATAGTTTTACATAAAACCTTTCAAGTTCTTAACAAATTTAATAGTTTTACAAATTACTACATTGTTTTGACAAACTTATTACGTAAGATTATGTCCCGATTTGTAATGCCTTTAAAATGGTATATCTCATAAGCGCTTATGTCTCATTTTAGACCACCAACTTGTCTGTTCGAAAATTAGTAAACTGAATTGTTTTATAGGATACGATCGGCGGTTCTTGTGGTGCTCATTAATTGGCCATATTTATATTTATTTATTGTCATTTTTAGATTTAGGTTTCGGACAGCAGTTTCTGTTGACTATATTCTATGATTTGTCTCCAGTTAAAAATAACTTTGTTATATTTTGCAACAACCAATATATTGATGTATTATTATAAATTTTATTTGATTAATAGCCGTTGTAATTGAATACATATTGTACCAAATCTTAACTTACGTCTAGTTGCCTAAATGGCAGAAATTGAGACGAACAATTAAGACAAATTATCAAAATATTAATTTGATAAGTAATTGAAATATAACGATCAGTATAATTTGCGAAATTTAAGCATGGGATAAGTCTCTACTTCTTCAATAGCTGGTGAGGACAAGCTATAAAGCACAAACTTTTGGGAGCTTATTACTGATGTTCGTCTGTTTAACTGCTTTTCGAATGGCGTTATGGCAGAAAAAAGTGCAATTACGCATATTTGCTGGAAAAAAAGTGTTTCATTTTTTTCTGCTTCTTCTACAATAGCACAACAGCTCAAATAACACTTAATTAGTAAGACATTAATGGGTTAATTAATGAAACATTTGTTGTTGGAAACTGGCTCGCCCGTTAGCATTTTAGCCAGTCTTAAATCAAGTTGTACCCAGTACCTACCGCACAACAGCTTAATACACTACTACTAAACCAGAGTCACTATAAGAAAAAGGAGTTACTAAAAAAAACCAGAATTTGCACTACGGGCAAAGATTGAATGATTTAATGTACAGAAAATGTTTGTCTACTCTTTATTTATTCTTTTTGAAAAAATATGCGAACATTAGAAATTATATGGAAGAAAAATATTTAATCTAGACCCGGCCAGTTTTACAACTATTCAAATGCATTAAGGAGAAAACAGGATGTTTCTGTAATAAATTTTTTATTACTAAGTTTTACTTTATTTATTTTTAGTTATTTTAGATTGAATCAGTATCAAGAGTTAATGCTGTAATATTATACCAGCATATATCAATAGATGTATGCTGTAGTATTATAGCATCATACGTCTATTGATGTGTGCTGCTATAATATTACAGCATTACATGTCGCACTAATAATAACTTTTAATGTGTTGAAGCTTATAACACCAATCGCCAGCTTGGTTGAATGTTCCAAGATCCGAATATTTTCATCACATTAGTTACGAAACACTCAAATGTAGTACGATTTCGTCTACTTTTCCCTATATAACTAAATGCCATTAAAACATAAAATATAATTACATATTTCTAAAAATTGTGGAATTTGACCACCAACTGCAAAACTTAGTGTTAGTTTAATGGCATTTGTATTCAGTGCTGTATTGATGTGAAAAATAATTTTATATTATTGCAACTACCAAGAATTCTATTTCAATCAAAATACAAATAATGAATACTTTTATTTCTGTTATGGTAATATTTTATTAAAAAAATGGGATACTTGCTAAGTTAATAACCCGAAACAACATGTCAAAGTTCATTCAGCAAATTTAGAAAACTAGTGAGAAAATTCATGTTGATTTGCAATGGCAATAAACAAAAATAAACATAACTGTACTGCTCCTTCTTTTACATAATTTTACATAAAAATTATCTTCAAATACGTATTATAACAAATAATAGAATGATGGCGTGATGTATGTACATAATCATTAACAAATTTAACATATCTCATGTGTCGCAGCTGGAGCGCTGCAATTTATAATTAAATTTATGGAAAAATTACTTTTCTGAAGTTGATAAATACTATTATTTTTTAATTTTATTAAAACTAAAACATAACAGAGTGCCACCTTAATATTTGATTGGAAATATTTATGATAGGTAAGTATTTTTATCATGGGTATTATATACGGTTATAGTAATTTTCAACAATACTTATTTTAAATTTTTATTATAAAGGAATTTTTTTTTTATTACCAAATAATTCCGATCAAAAAAAGGAATTAATACTGCTTCGCTAAAAGACAAAATAAACTATTTCCAATAAGTTATTTTTATTCAGAAATTCCCTAATATAGTTACATATATCATATTAAAGACAATTTTAGTGATACTCTTTTTCTTATTTTGAACGATTAGAAATGAAAACAAGGCATTGTAATTTTTTAACAAAAACCAGTAATTTCAAACAAATGAAAATATTATCAAGATTTTGTCCATTGAAGATCTTTTTATTGGATAAAATCGGAAAAACTTGAACCAGAAAGATATTAACCGGAACAAATATTATTTCGGCTACGGTTTGGGCATATCACTTGTTTAATATGTTAGATATCGTTTTTCAGTTAATCGAAAACCGGGTTTAATTTAACTCTTTCTCTTTCTCAAATTTTCCATCTTTCCCCATATCCAAATTCTGTTTTAAAGTTAAAAGAAAGCTGTTTCATTTTTTGGCTATCCATAAAAAAAATAGTAAAAACATTACACCAGCAGATTTAGGTTATACAGTAAATCTGCTGGTGTAATGAGGTCTTTTATGTATGAGGTCTTTTAAGTACCAGAAAAGTGTATATTTTGTAGGTATATCTTGCATATATCTTGTAAACTATTAACAAAATACATACAGCAAGTATTTGCTGTACGATTTTCGTAGGTATTTTTTTAATAGTTTACAAGATATACAAAACTGTTATAGCAAATTATTGTACAGAAAAATGAATTTTCCATTGAAGATCCTATTATTGGATAATAAGATCTTCAATGGAAAATTCATTTTTCAAACAGATGATACTTTTGAAATGAATATTCAAAAGTATCATCTGTTTTAAGAACAATTTTACAATCAAAGTTAAACTCTTCAAAATATTAGTACATTGGGATATTCAAATTTTGTATTATTAAATATTTAAATTACAATACTTCTTTTGAAAAAGGCGTTATTGCTTGTGTGTAAATTTGACAATCAAGTCAATATTATTTTATATTATTTATAATTAAAACTTTTAATAATTTATAATGAAAAATATTTTTGTAAAACATTTACTTGAGAAAAAATGCCGACTAATAGAACTAGTGTACAGTAGTATTGTACGAAATTGATTTTTTTGCAACTTTTCTCAATGTAAGATTAATTATAATAATGTTGCAGACCGTGTTAAAATGTTTTATTTTCGAAACATTTTTAACAATAGTAAACGTTCGTGATAATTGGATCTTTTTTGTTACAGCTGGTTTTTTGTATAGCTGTACTAAAATAATGATCCTTGTTTTATTGAACGAAACGGATTTGTTAAATTTCATTTAGTAAAATTAATATAACTCATATGGAACAATTTAAAAACAATTATTTTAATATAATACTATATATTTTTGCACTATAAACAAATAGTAATAAAATAATGTTTCGTAAATATTTACCATTAGAAAAAAATCAAATATTTGTAGGCATTCAATACCTATAAAACACATCTATAAAAAAATGATCTATAAATGCTTGTTGGATGTCATATAATTTTATACCATTTATGGTAGAAATCGGTAAAAATCTCTTCCTTATTTGATAAATTCTTAAATTTCGAAAACTGTTTTATTTATGTATATTTGGCAAACGTGACTGCAAATGCTATCATCCAATTATAATGGTTTTTTTTTATTTCTTCGTTCATTTCTTTTAAAATAAAATATTTTTGAAGATGTTAATATTGGTAGTGAAACATTCTGTATTAATAGCTTGAAGAACAACAGACGGCATTCATAACATTACGAAGTATCTTTAATTATCTAAATACTTGCATTTAGTTATATGTACTACATATTTTTCTAATCGTATTAAAAAAAATTATAAGAAATAGTAAATTAGAGTTATAAAGCGCTTATGGTCATTGGTAATAGCCATATAAAAATATAGAAGAAAATATTTGTATTTGATTTATATACCTTCCAATTAATTATCCTTTTGCTATAAGATAAAAATAAGTCTTACCTTTATATTGTATACTACCAGAATTAAAAAAATCAAATGAACTGGAACTATAGATAAAATAATATTAGTATACAAATATCAGTTGCCAATATCGGAGATGTAATGGCATTTAGAAAAACAGTAATCTTTCTTGAAGTCCATTATTTTATTTATAAAAATATTATTTGGCTTTACTGCTGCAGTAAAATTTTTATACACATATATTTCAGTTTTCCAATGTAATGTTTGGTTGAATTTATTACTAATGGTTTACAAAAAAAAAAAAAAAAATTAAACACCATCCGAAATAATACAAAAAAAATTTAAAATATTCTTTTGTATAAAACAGTATTACAATTTTGCACAGTAGTAATAAACGGCGCATAATATTTAAAAACAATGAATGCGATAGCATAAAATTTTATTATCAAAAAAACCTTAAAGGAAAATTCGTCTCTCGTGTCAAGCATATAGAATATTGTTCTTTTTGTGTGTGGCTTATATCCGAATACTGTTGTAATTCCTATATATATCCATGTGTGTCCATTTACTAAGTATAGAGAAATACTATTCAGTGTTATATTTATATATATATTAATATATATATATATATAATATCATTATATAATACGTTATAAAAGAAACATGATTATATATTTTCAATTCATGTATTTCAAACGTATATTGCGAGTTATATAGCGTAAATATTTTAACTTTGTAAAACAATATCATTTAAAAAAAATACCCTTTATTCTGACGCACATCCAATATACACATATACATATATATATATGGACATAATATAAATATAAAAGCTCTTTCAATTCAAAATATTATATACAAAATTCTGAATCATTTTGGACAAAATATTATCAAATATCCTTTTTAACTTGGCTGAGCTATACTGCAAAGCCATTAAAAACGTTTAAATGCACCAAACAAAATAATTAAAACTTTCAATATTATAGATGCTGGTTTGGTTATATGAGTAACCATAAATATCTTTACAAAGCTATATCTTAATGAGTAACATGACTTTAGGGAGATTTTAAATGTGGTAAATTGTGTTTGGTTGAATGGTGAAATGTAAAACCACCTTACTCACAAATTATTCGTTATCAGATTTTCTGATAGGCTTTTCTGGTTTAATTTTATATTATATATTCTGATATTTATGCAAACTAGAGATTTAACTTTATTTCAAATTTTGAGATTATATATATTATTTTAGGGACTTAAGAAGGCTTAAAATTAGTATAAATATATGGGTCGTTTCATTAATGTTAATACTGTGGAATTAAAATTTAATTTATATGTATATATATATATATATATATAACTCACATTTGTTTGGTTATCACTTGTGGCAATAATTTTTAATAACGATTAGCCATAAGTACAGAAAGTTAAATAACAATTAAATTTCATACAATAACTTTAGCTTACATATACTAAAAATAATAGTTTGATAATTTTGGCAATCAGAAAGTTAATATGAAAAATAATTAATTTGACATTCATTCAACATGTAGGTGAAGAATTATGTATATATGTATAATATCTAAACTCTTTTTTTTTTTATAGAATTTAATTTAGAAGAAAACGTATTGCTTTTAATTACTAATAAATCTTATTTATACATACCACACTAAATATAAACCGAAGCTCCGTAAAATTTTCCAATCAGCAATTAACCACCTCCATTTAATAAACAAATACGGCAGCAGATATAACAATGTGATTCATAAATAAGTAGATAAAAATTTCTATTTACTAAGTGGTAAGAAAAACAAACATAGGAAATGGCAAATAAATTTGTTAATATTGCATCGTTAAAAGGGTGACTTTTTATGAAAATGGTACAGGGTGACGTTTATATTTTTCATAAGTGATTCAGAATTTTGTATATTATTTATCGTATTAAAAGATTTGTAAAATTGTGTTAGGTAAAACTGTTGAAGTCAAAACTAAATATTTTTCTAAAACTGAAATTTTCATATGCTGAATAAAACATACTTTTTTGTCATTGAAATTGAAAAAAATAAAACTTTTAAAACACAAGAATATTACAATATAGCGTTTGTCTTATCTTCATTTTAAAATAAAGTTAATGAAATCACTGATTATAACAAAAATAGTGCCATTTATTTTATTCTTAATCATTATTTTTTGTCAGTTATTTGGTCCTCAAGGACTAGGCAAAAATCTCTGGATCTATTTTTCATAATCTAAGTTTCAGAGGTAATTGATATTATAAAATAAATACATTTTATGTTCTTAATCCTTATTTTAAATTTCTTGCTTTAAAACTTCAATTACAATATATTTGATAAATGATATAATATATTTTATTTTGGGTATCAAACAATATATAAAAATTAAGAAACACCTTGTATTATTGAGGATTATACAGTAGGGTTAAGTTTGATAAAGCAGCAATTATTATCATTCATTTTGAAAATGTTTACTTGCTGTACCCTTGCTGAATTGTTAAATCTCATATTTGGGGATGGATAACTCTGATAAGTTCCTGTAGACTTAATGGCTATTTATGACTTTGTTGAAACAAAGGTAACATTTTTAGAAATTAAGGGCTGGTATATTGAACAGATAAGGTTATTTGTGAATAAACAAATTAAAATATAAGGGTTCTAGAGTTACTTTTCATAGCTATAAATTTTCTAATGGAGCTTTAATTCAAATAACATTATATAACCATAAATATTTTATACATATATATAAATTTAATTTTATATACATTTTTTTGATAATTAAGGTTTTTGTAACAAATTATTTTTGTTTTAATGAAACACTAAAATATTGGTAAATTTGTATAAGACACATTGTGTACAAAAATCCAAATAATGTGCAAATTTAAAAATATATTCAAGGTTTTCTTAAAAATGTTTGTTATACTCTGCCGAAGTATGATAATAAATATTTTTTAACTTTGCGTAAATTCTATAAACATAAAAAAAAATGCATTATATCAGCAACCTTAATTATACGGACTATAATTATTTTAAAAAACAATTCATACTTAGATTATATCTATTTTGTATTAAAAATTAGTGATTTTAGGTGCTTTCTTACATTTGAAAACCAAAAATATCATAAAATATGATTATGACAACGGAAAAAAATTTATTATTCAATGCAGTTTTTTATAAATATTCGAAAAGGTATCTAATATTAATTATATTTTTACTTTCAGGTAAAAAATATTACTTGTAATAGATGGAAAACATAATTAAATATGGCAAGGTACAAACCAAAAATATATAAACAATTACCTTGAAAGATATTCAATATTTTCCATAATATATTGTTTTTTTAACATTAAATAGTTTTACAGGTATTAAACATATAATAATTTAAAAATTTAAATCAAGGTTAAATAAAATGAATTTTATGAAAAGTCATCATAAAAAATGTCTAGCTTATCGGATTAAAGAAAATATACCGATTTCAATAAATATCCAGGAAACTATATAGGTATATTTTTTTAATAAAAACTATTTAAAGAGTTTTTTTAAATGTATAATGAAATTAAAATTAATTCTAAAAATTGGAAATTTTATTGTAAATTTTTACCTGATTCGTCGAATTTTTGTTGTCTGTCGTTTTATAATTTTTTGCAATAACAAAAAATACCATAATGTTCTGAAAGGCAATTGTCATGCCGCGATACATATAAAAAAATTGAAGAAAGAAAATCAGTGAATCTGATAAGATTTTGTAAAATTCATTAAAATCGATATTTTTTAAGATAAATTAATTTATAACAAAAAATTTATTGATTAAAGACTTAAGAGCAGAAATATTTTCAAGAGCAGGATCTCTACTAATTCTTAAAATCAAATTTATTTAAATATTTTTTTATTCTGTGTATCAAAGATATTGTGTTAGATAATATTAAATTAAATGAAAAATATATTTTAGATCAATTAAATTAATAGGCAACAAATTAGTTTCAAGAATAATTTTGTGTAGAGCTCAACTATAATTGAAATCACTATATTTTATATATTGTGGAATAATTAATATTTATACAATTAACATTAATAAAAACTGAAATATTAAAATAATAGAGATAGTTTGTGGAATCCTTAACTCAGAATCAAATCTTATTAATGACACTAGTTTGGTGAGAAGACATACTTATATTTAATATTACAATGGAGTAGTTCATTCTTTAAAAAATTTAAATTAAGGAATTAATAAAACACAAAAAAAAATAATGATATTACAAAATTTATAATTGTATAATATATATTATTTAAATTTGTTGTATAATTACAATTCTTATTCTAAGTACACGATTTTTTTTTTTCAATTTCAAATATTCTAAAGAACCCAGGTGGAGTTTGATCGTTTATTTATAAATATATTATATATTTTTTTAAAAGTAATATTATTTTTAAGTTTGAATTCAATTACACAGTAGATTAACTTCAAATAAAAATGAACAATTTCAAAAATAAAATTACAAACATAAGTCTCATTTCTTCGTCTAACAAAAAAATTCAAATAAATTGATAGATACCACTTTTAGACAGGCTCTTTTTTTACTCAAAATATTGGTAAGGTTGAAAAGTTTTACAATTACGGACAAAATATATATATAAAACTTTTGATAATACAAATTTGAAAAAAAAAAAATATATTTTTTGGAACAAAGATAAAAGACCTGAATACCGCATCTAAGAAATCTAAATAAATAAACTTCTTTCCTATTTTTTATTTTTCTGACACACAAATATAAATATATATACATATATATATATATATGAAAAATAAAAACCAATATAGGATAATAATAATACTTCACAAAAATGGCGCATGAGCATATCTGAAATTGTTCTTTTATTGATTTCAGTGGCGTTTTATGTGCAATAAATGGTATAAAACTGTGATCATTTGATAAGTTAAAAAAATTATAGGGAAATGTATAAGATAAAGTCCTATAGCACATAAAAAGAAGTTTTATATTCTTTGATGGTACAATTTCATATAGCTCTTAAATATAGCGAAGCTCCCCGTTTATAAAAAAAAAAAAAAATTCTTTAAGATTTGCGCAAGAAAATATACTAAAAGTGCCAGGAATTTCTTTTGAAAACGATTCCTTATTGGTCGTTGAAACAATTTCAAAAACATATAAGAAATAAGTAAATGTTCTAAATGGTTCACAAAGAAGACGAAAAAAAAAAGTGTGTGATTTCGTTTTTTTTTTTTTTTCATCATTTTTTTATGTGTGAGAATATTTTTCTTTCAGTATTATATGATTATATTTAGGTTGTGAAGATTTACAGAAAAAAAACTTAAAGAAAAACGCTGGCCAAAACGTATATATGTATACATAATAAAGTAAGGGTCTTCTTTTTGTATTGCGAAATTGCTAAATATGAATCAAGTTTCTTTAAAACATATATAATATAAGGACTCTATGTTTAGTATTTTAAAAATTATTTTTGGTTGGCATATTAGGTGGTAAAGTTAAAGGCACATTTTAAAGAACCATTTATATAAACATTTTTGATCATATATATACATTTATTTTAATTATTTCTACTTGTTTTTTTTTTGCCCTAATATATATGTATATAAATATATATCAAAGCTTCTATATATATATAGTATTAAATATATAGAATTATAAAGGTATTTTATGCAAAGAAAGTACGTTATTCCCATACCAAAATTAATATAACCCACCCTATAAAGTTATGGACCCCCTTATAAAAAAGATATGCTTAAACATTTAACTTTGATATCCCACACGAATCGCGTTTCTACAATAAATCTTTTTTATCTGCTTTTTTTTCTGTATAGAAAGAATACCCTAACAACAGGAGATTTTTTTCTTATACATTTTATTTTTTTGTTCACATCATTTAAAAAGGAAACCCTGCAAAGAAAATTGCAAAAAAGGAAGGAAAAACAAATTTAAGATATAAACCATGGGGGCAGTATAAAAAACATTCTTACATACTATTACTAATAATATACTATTACTATATTACAACGTATATATACCAACATATTATATGCTTAGTATGTTTTTTTTGTGATAAACATAAGACGTTTTTTTTGGGGGGGGGGGGGATGGAATGAGTAATTGTATAAATTCCAGCAATGTATCCTTTTTTTTTTGTATATCCAGAAACAAAACAAAAAAAAAACACAAAAAAAAACACATTAAGAGAATATAAAAAATAAAACAAATTTACGCAAACCTCCCTTTTTGAAAAATGGCAATACTTGGTTCGTGCTTATTGCAAATGTAAACGAATGAGTGGTTTGAGAATTAAAAAATAAAAAAACACAATCTTAAGTCATGTTATAATGTTACATAGAATATTTTCTTGTTTTTTCATGCAATTTTATTATAACTACATGAATTCTTTGACAGGTATATTATCATTACTTATGCAATATATATGTACATATTAAAAAAAAAGGAATATATATATATATATATTTTAAAATATACAGTACTATAGATTCTATTTAAAATGATCGCGGATAAATATATATTTTTATTATGGGTATATGCTATTATAAGAATTTATATCAGAATTGCTGTACTGCATTTAAAAAGCTTGATAAAATCTTATATATTTTTATTATTACAACCCATATTCTATATACATATAAGCTTTATATTCTTATAACGTATTTTTTATTTTTTTCGTATATTTATTGTTAAATATATTTCCATTTAAAATGTACAAAACCAAAAAAAAATATAAACATAAACCAAAAACGATATAATAAATGTGTTCAATTACCATCATATGAATAAAGTGTGACATTGAACTTATAAATTCTTTTTTAAGTACACTAATAAAATATATATATGCGATAATAATTGGCAATTAAAATCTCATGTTGACAAACATATAATCATATATATATATATATAAGTAATTGTATCTATTAAAATTTACGTTGAATGATCTTTTATAATAATAATAATCTCTAATATACTGTGTATTACAAAATATAAAATATGTATAGGTACATAATTGTACAACATATCACCTACTCAAACACTGAAATAAAGCAATACGTTCCTTATATAAAATAAACTATAAATATATATGTACTATATGAGTAAATTTTGGGCTAATATTTAATAGCTAAAAATATAGTACATATACGCACGTATTATTATGTGCTCATTATTTTTAGTGGTCGTAAATTTCGTAACGACCCTTAAATCGTTTTCATACTCTATATCAAATTATTGAGTTCAGAATATTTTATACAAACACTGGTACTCAAACATAACAACATTTATATATATACATATATATATAAATTTTGATATTACTAGTTATAAGAACAAAAAAAAAAAAACTAAGAATTTTTATTTTTTAAGACTTGTATACTAAAATACAACATGAAACATTCTAGACTTCATCGTAAAATGGACGTAAAATGTATATGAAAAGCTTAAAATGTAATTTCCGTTCTCATTTCATAAAACTCTTTATCCTACAGTATAATTTTTGGGTAAAAATTTATTTATATATATAATATATAAATATATATAGGTTTGCATATATCTTTATTCACTTTTTTCCTCATCATTTTGTCTTCACGGATATACGATCTTATTAATATATGTTTACAAAATGTGTGTATATATATGAAGCTGTTGCTTTTTTTGATGAAAGTGAAATTACTGAAATAATCGTAAAGTCCAATTATTATGACATACTTCAGACTAAAAATCTCTGATTTTGTGATTGTCTGTCATACAATTTTTTTTTTTTGTTTTGTTTGTTTTGCGCCAGTCAAAGTCTTCATAGAGTGTAATCATCAATTTTAACTTTACTTTATTCAGACATAAAGTCATGGAGTTCAACTTATTTTTGTTGTATATTATTATATTTTTTTTTTAACTATGATACCTATTTTGTTTTTATGATTATTTTATACTTCTATAAAATTGTTTATTATTATTATGATTTTTATGAGGTTTGTATTCATCACGTTTAAGAAAACTGATCTACCACAATTCAAATCTGGTTTTCAAAGGTTGACAAATATGTTTAAAAAAAAATGTTGATGAAATAATTTAAAAATTTTAAGAGTACATATTTAATTTAATATTTAAATGTACAGCTAAGTTAATATGAGACCAAAAACTATCAATTGAGTTGTATAGTTGTTTAGGTTTAGAAGACTTTCCTTTTCAGTATTTAAAATGAAAACTACAAAGCCAAAATTGTATAATTAAAATCTAGAGATTAATTATCGAAAATTTATTTTAATAACTGGTAAAGGTTGAAGCCTCAAAAACGTCGCGGGCACACTTTACATATTCTGATACCCTAACGTTTCTAAAGGTCTTTAAAGGATGTTAGAATATCAAGAAATTCCAGAATTTCTTTCGGAGTTCAACAAACAATAAGCGAACAATGGTCCTAGAAATAGATTCTGGCTTGATCAAGTTCGCAAATTTCTCAGACTTCTTCCACCATTTCTTCAGCCGTTCTACAATTCGCATATAAATATATATATGATACTAAGTTTTATTTAACCAGAAATAAAGTTTCAATTATATTAGTTATATTATTTAACCGAAGAGTAAGTCACGTAAATTTTAAATAATTTAAATATGTATATATTCACCACGTTTATGGAAAATTGTTGATTTTCAAAACATAAATAATTACCAGAGTTATGATATTATATAAACTATAATAAATGCTCATTAAAAAGAAATCTTAATTTATTACATATTATAATTAGCGTGCTTGGTACACACATATATTGTAATTTGAATACAATTCTTATATCAGAATCTATATTCAACTGAAAAGTGGACCGTGATGGAAGAATCTTGGCATTTAAACTAAAAGTTGTCTTGAAGATACTCTGGGTTTTCCGTAAAGTAATAACGTGAAAAGAAAGCATTTGAGGTACATTATCTCGCTTTCTAGAAGATCAAGGTTGTATCACTCCCATTACATTTCAAACTTACGTATGCAGAGCAAAGAACACATTTTGGATATCGGAGACGAAAGTATTTTACGCTCCTGAATCTATAAAAAAATTAATGTGCTCGTGACACCTAATAAAATAGTCATAGTCATAATAATTTAGGCTTTCAGCAGCTAAAAAGGACTAAAACGTTTTAATTAAATCGAAATATAGCTACAAGTATTCCAATATACTGTAATGTTCCCGGAAAGCAGATAGGTAATTAGTTATATATTCGAGTATTGAAAGTAATCTTAATGTATTTCAGATACTCAGAGATTAGATTCAAGTAGATTTATATAAAAATAAGATTTTGTGTAAATATTTGAAAAAAATCTTTGTTTCAGTATGTTCTTTAAATATGTGTTGTAAAACACTAATTATATTATTTATATGGAACAATCCAAAAATAAATGAAAATAAAAACATATTTTAATATAATTTATTTTTTAATATGTCTTGATGGCTTCGGAAATATTGACTATATTATTAACAATGCCATTATGACTGAATTTGGAATACATAATTGAAATTGTTTTCTGATGCCAATTTTAAGAAAAATACAATATTATTATATATATCGCTTTACTAGTGCACTAAATTCAGTAAATCATAAATACAATTACAAATCTTCAATAACAAATTTAAAATTTTCAGTTATTGTGATTTTATAGATTTGAAATGCTAACGATATTCCGTCGGTTGTTCATGATGAATAGAAAGAAAATAGTTTCGCAAATCTAATGCATTTAAACATGTTCATATTTTATTTATTTATCACAGTTGAAGTACTTTTTAATGGTACTGTAAAGTTTTCTTCCTATTTTTTAAATAATTCATTATATACAAATAATTAAACGAACTTTGAGTTATGTACAATTAAACAAAAAATGACTAACAGGTATATGTTATTAAAATAAAGCGTACTAGAAATGAACATCGACATTAGTAATCATATATATATACATATATTAAGTTTAAATATGCAATCAAATTATATATGGTTCAGTTCAAAAAATCTTTGTATATGATTGCTTAATATTTTTTTGTTAAAAATTCAACTGATTAACCCAACAACTTTGTTTAATATATTAATAAATAGACAATAACCAATTAATTATCCTTGAATCTTAAAAAAAAGCATTTGACACTATTAATGTTCTAACCAACTGTGACTTATTTTGAATTTTAAAAATTTTCTTAATTCCACTTTATAATACATATTTTTTAAAAAAAATTATAATATATTAATTTAGTTAATTCCATGAATCCCTGCTGGAATTTATAACTCAATCCTCCTGCCACCATAACAACATATCGTTATTTAGTTACTTGTTTTTTATATTATATATATATATTTTTTTATCATCTAGTTTATAGTAACTCAACCTTTTTTCTGATATATTGCCACATAAAATTGAAATGTTGCAGACCCAAAATCCCAATAATATATATATATATATAGTTTTAAACCGACATATATATAGTTTTATATAATTTTTTACTTCTCCCCGCGTAGTTTAGAGTTAACTAATTTAAGAAAAAACAACCATTTCAGATATAAATTTAATTTTCTTCACATTCTGTGTGACTGTATCAAGCTAGCAAAGACATCTTATTTATTAAATAAAAAATTATATTAAAAAGATCAGAAGGAAAACAGGTTATAAATCTGTCATTTTAACTTAAAAAAAAAAAAAAAAAGTTCGACCAATAGATTTCATTTATTATAAGAATTAATGGCGAAAGAAATACGCAAATTTCAACAAAATATAAAAATTTCTTAAGAAAAATATAATAAAAAGTTTATGGACAATGGCAACAAAATTTACGATCATATCCAACAAAAGGCATAGCCACCGCCCAAAAAATGTCGGAACACTCGCTGTGTGAATAATTAAGCATAAATTAAGGTTTAGTATTTAGTTTTTATTTTCTTTTGTGTATAAAGTATAATAAAAAAAATATATAATCATATATAGAAAACTGAATACTATGGAAAAAAAATATTAAAGAAATTTATTACCTCATAATACTTGTATATATACCAGCTTTTGCAAATGCAATAAAGTTCGATTAAAATATTTTAGCTTGTGGTTTAACTCAAGATAAAATGACATCGCTTGCCTGGCAGGTGGGTGGTTTTGGTTTATAAATAAATATATTAATTTTAATTATAAATGTATAGTTTATTATTAAAATATAAGCGATGTTACTGAAATTATATTTAATTAAATTGTATAAATAATTATGCAAGTATGTTGAAAATGTTTTCTTTTACTATTAAATACAACTAATTTTTAATTAATTGTATAAAATATAAATTAAATAATATAAAATATAATTATTTAAGCATTTTAATAAAAATTAATTTTTTAACTTATTTTGATTTTCAGCTCTTCTAATAACAGAAAAGTTAAAAAATTATTTCAATATTTTAAATAGACAAAATAATTGAAGAATAATTGAATAATAAGTATATAATAAAAAATAGTATATTTCTGATTTTTACGTCGGCCAAAATTATGGAAAGAAACATTTAATTTTTATAATTTAGTGTAATACAAATTCAATCTGAAGTAATTTAATCATCCCTTATAAATTTAAAAGCGTATATATTAAAGGAATAGAAATAAAATTAACAAAATTATTATAAATATGAATGTCATAATTTACTACAAACAATATTAATTATTTTATTTAAGATGGATGTTTTGCTAAAGATTAAACATTGACATAATATAAGTTGTTTGCATCAATGTAACATAATTTCCAGTTATTGTTTAACATTATACCATATAAATGAAATAAATAATTTCAATGATTTTTAATCCACTTATATTTATAAAAAGTTTTTGTAAAAAAAATTGATATTTTATTGATATTATGTACAAAAATAATTATGCAAATTATCGGAAAGGAACTGTTAATCTTAATTAACATTTATTAAAATTATTGAAATTCATATTTCGGACTTTCACAACAATTTTTTAATTAATTTTTTAATATGGAATTAAGCAAATAATAAATTTATATTTGAAAATCATCCTTGACCGGGAACACTTGGAAAATATATAACATTACAAAATATTTGATTAGCTCATAATAAGCAATGTATATATTTTTTAACGTTTGTATGTTATTACGAGGTAAGTTTTAATCATATCTACTTCTTATTTTTTATAAATTTCTTGAAGTGTTTTAAATTGTAAATAACAGATATAATATAGTAATAGTAATATTGCTAATAATGAGCTTATACATTTACAAGTACGTATGATTATATTTAGATTTAAAAAGCTTTGAAGGTTCTAATTAAATCTAAAGTTCTAATTAAATGTAAATTTCTAATTAAATCTAAGTAACTGTATACAATTTATAACAGAATCAATCCAAATTAAATAACAATAAAAAAATAATTCTAACGATAACAAAAGTAATAAAATATTCATAATATTTGGTTCTTAAGTGCTTCAGTTTGACAAAATATTAAAAACTCCTTTGAATAAAGTACTTGTTTATGTAATTATATATATATATTTTACTATAAATATAAATGTGAATAAAAAAAAGTAGACATCATAAATTTTATTAAAACATTAATTGATACTTAAAACATTTTTTATTTCTGGCATGTAAATTTCAACGACCAAAATATATTTTTAGTTATTCATGTATAATTTTTTTTATTAACCGTCTTAATGGTCAATCAAGATTTTTAATTGGTCTTTATTGAAACGAATAAATGTGAATTAATGGTTGTCTGTTCTTTATATTTAAATACATTAAGATAAACGATCAAAAAGATAATAATATCATAGCCGCTGCTTACGCAGTTTTAAATGCAAAGAAACAAAACAAAAACAACAGATATTTAAAATGCATAAACATACCAATATATATTATAATAAGTAAAAATATTTATCAGTTTTATATTTTAAATTTTTATAACCAAATCTTTATTTCTATAAATGATATCATTTTTCAGTATACAAATGCATTAGTATCAATACAATGTGGAAAATTACTCCTTACACGGAAATAAAAAAATAATTACAAAAAATTTTGTACTGGTCATACTACTTATTATAAGGTAGGTATACAAAAGAGAATTACCACTTAATAGATTTAAGTTTATATATATATGCATATATTTATATGATAATTTTTTACAATATCCGTTTATTTTTTTATACATATATATATATATATATATATATATATATAGAAAAAAATATTAATTAAAATAAATTTCAGAAGATAATAAAGACAGCATATACAGCATGCCAATGCAATATAAATGTCATCTGATTAATGAATTTATAGAAATGTTGAAAATTTATGTTTATTTGTTAATATAAACTATAAAAGCAACCATATTCATTTATGGACACAAAATTGAGTTCAATTTAATGTATTTTACGATAAAAATATGTTTTATGTATTGTTTAAAATTTTTTGATAAAAATATGTTAGTTTATATAAAAAAAAATTTAATTTATATTATGAAATTATTTTCCAATTATAACTGATATCTTAGCTGAGGTTCCTGCAAGTCCAACAATATTTTCAAAATCTACATTTTCTAATAAACTAAGAGTTAAAATGCCATTTTTTAGTTTAGCTTTCTGGTTCAGGTTTCTAACCGGTGCAAAATTAGAATCGGCAACATGATCAAAAATAAAAAGACAAATTCCACAAAAATAATACACCAAAATAATTATTTATTTTATTATTACTAATAAATAATACAGGAAAAAAACAGATTAGGAAGATTTTAGTTGGAAAATTTGAAAAATGTCACATTCTTGCAGGTATGTTTAGATATAAGTCATGTATAAGTTACATACTGATTTTCATTCAATTACTTTAATCTTATTCAAAATAGGAACTTAATTATTACTAATACTTTTACCCAACGAGTAAATTATACTAGTCGAACTTAAAACTATTATTTTATTTTCAACAACATTTATTTACATGTCAAATTTATATTTTATTTAAATGTGCAGAAAAGTTACTTGAATATTCGAATTATTCTTATTTGAATATCTTTTTTATTAATTTTTAATAGTAACGTTTTTAATTTATAAATTAATAAAAATCAATACTAAAATACTATTTCTATATATAAGCAATAGTTTCGCAGCACAATTTTTAATTCGATATTGTCATTTTTATATAAAATCATATAAATATTATGAAATATTTCATTATTATTCCATATATAAATTCAGTAGTATTCACTGTATACAGATTTTGAAGTATTATGGAACATTCTTCAAGAATATATAATATTTTATTTACCGCCGTTCATGGAAATATATACATTTTCGTATATAAAAATTTTGTTTGTTTATTATTAATTCCAGATCTGTTTTATATAAAAATGTAATCAATATAAAAATACAATTATTTTATAAAACTAATGTTTCAAAGTAATAAAGTTTTTTATGGGAACCCGTGTATATTTTTCAATAGCCGGCCTTTTTTAACAAAAGATAAATACAGAAACTTTATTGTAGTCTACTCTTTATTACTTTTGAACAGTTTACTATACTAAATTATATTTTTAATGCTAATATACTTTGAGCTATCTTTTTTACTGAAATCTCTAACATCAGTTCTGATCATCTATTATTTTAGATTACATTTTAAATATAATTATATAAATACATTTTTCGAAGCAAAGAAATCTTTGGAAAAAAATTGCATTAAGAAAAATACTATTATATTGTTATACCTTTCCATTGTGTGGTCTATTTTGGACAAGATTTACTAAATTTTAATTTGCATATTTTATTCCAAAAACCATGTTTTCGAAAAACGTAAATTACGCTATTAGCCAGATGGACATCTTCAATCTTAGTAACAACATGCATAGCAATCATTTATAAATATATTAACTATATAATCATAATTTGAAAAAGTTTAAAGACGATCGGACGGTCTTTAATTCAAAAAGCTTACTATTCAAATTATTGTACAATGATTATATAAACATAAGTTTATTATTTGAGCCGTTTATTTTGAAAGCGGTTTAGGCAATTTTTAAATAAATCGAGTTAATGATTACAACAGTCGCAATTATATGTGATCTTTTATTTTTAAATAATTTGCAGTCAATATCTTTAAAATCACTCTCACTTTGTTAATAGATAATTTGATAGTATAATGGAATAAATTTTTATTTTTAAAAGTGGTTTAAGCCCATTTTTACGCATTTTTAATTACTTTTAACAGTATTGGTTCCTATTTTCTTTAAAAAAATGTATAACATATCTGCATTTTTTAAGGTATTATATTATGTCAAGCAAAAAGGTGGAGAGAAGATTTAAAAAAATATACAAACAATTGGGAGCATGAAGCGTATGATAGAAACAACTGGAGAGTCTTCGGGGAGGCTTATTATGCCCATAGAATTTGATGAAAATTTACTAAAATTAATTTTATTAACATAATATTTCTTATAAAATTAAACATATATTTCTTTTTTTTAATACCATTTTAGAAATATTTTTAGTTATTAAGTTAAATGACTTAAATAACATGAAATAATTGGAATTAAAACTAATAATAATAATATGTAATAATAAATAATGTCAAATAATCAAAAATATCGGAAAAATATTTATTAGAAGAACCACATAAAAAAATATATTGGGTGATTTAATATTCTTAAGTAATTTTACTTATAAACAGAAAATAAAGTGGCGTTCTAACAATTGTCTGGCACAGTTAAGGCTTTAAATGTGTAATTTTTATATATTAATAAGCTAATCTTGGTATACATTGTACATTGAGTATATGAAAACACAATAACTCTTAATTAACTTTTTAATCTGAATTAAATGATTGATTTATGATTGAATTTCCAAGGCTAACAAGCAATGCTTTAAAAACAACCACATTTAGTACACATATTAAAAATTAAAGGACATTTTGTTCCAATTAAATGCATTGCGTAAAACATTTAAAATTACTATTATTAATACATTAAAATCTACTAACGTAATCTTCCGTGAATAATGGTAAAGTTACGACAGAATAATCTGTTTTAGAGTGACTCAGAGGCATCCTATTTTATAGCTACATTTTGAATCTAAATTTCGCTGTTTTACAGCTACATTTTTATCATTTAATAACTGCTTTTATTTGTAGCAATTATCTAATAACATAATTTAAAATAAAATTTAATTTATAATTGATTTTGTGAATTCAAATCATTCAAATTTTTAATTAAAAGTTTACTAATCTATTAAGTTCTATTTTCATATATCTTGTGGAATACTATCCTTCAAATTAAGTTCGTTTACAAATACTAGTCGAACATAATAAACTTAAAATACAATATTTTTCGAAGTAGCTTTTTACAAGCAGTAAAAGTTATATAATTGAAAAGTTGATTACTAGCTTGATGAAAAACTATAATATTTTATTTATTCACCAACGAAAACATTTATTACTTGATCATTTTTTTTTTAAAATCAAATATGTGAAATTATTAAAACTTTCTAAAAATTTAGTAAAGAATTTCTTTAATTTAAATATTTAAATTTAATACAATTCCAAAATTTAATATGTTTTGAATGAAAATTTACTGATAAACGATAACTTAAAATAATTGCAGAATTTCAAATAAAAGCAATTATTTTAATAGCAAAATTTCTACAAGATAAAACAACAATGTCGATAGATGTGGTAAGATATATATATATATATACATACAAAAAAATGTTAGTGTGTGTATATATATATATTTACACTTCTTATACATTGCCTTTCAAAAAAAATATTTACAAAATCCATTCTACTTCCTCACACTCAATCGAAAAACTTTTTCTCAAGGGAGTCCCATTTTCATTTTAATATAAATTTTCCTTTGTAGTTCCATCAGCTTCCTCCTTTCGGGTTCGTTTCCATTGTTATTTTTCTCCCCTTCACATTTTCTATTTTTTTCTTTTTTTTGTATATATAATTTTGAAACTCCATCTATTTTTTTTACTTTGTATCTTACGTGCATAATTCCCGCAAGGGATGCTATACTGTGGATATGTTTGTATATATATAATTTATATATTTGTAAGAAAAAGGAAATTGCTAACATAAATCTTAAAGACAATTTTTAATGGATTCTTTCTTGTTTGTGCTGTTTATTTAAATATACACTGTTAAGTAAGAAAAAATTTTATAACAAGTTTTGCACTAAAAAAAATATAATATAGAAATATAAAGATGACGTAAAATCACATAAGGTTTTTCCCTAGATTATTATTTTAGATTAAAATTATGTTTGGTACCTGCTAAATAGGTATACATATCCAGTTCAGTTTTCAGTATAAGCAAAAAAAAAAAATTGTTTATATACTTTTATTTCACAGATTTTTTTTATATAAAAATATATTGTAAAATTAATTATTAATAACAATATCTGAAATAAGCCACATTTATATAAGTAATTTACATAAATTTAATGATTCCCTTGAAAATTACCGACGTAATTGACTGGTAGGCCTAACTTTAAAGCATTCCTTTACTTCCGTTTTCCTTATCCCATTTGGCGTTATAAAAAAAAAAAAATACATTAGAAACTTTTCCCTCCTTTATTTTGAAAAATATTAAACCAATTATCTGGAATGAATATTAGATCCATTCATTAGGTCGTTATATAATGAATAAATCGAACAACTCAAAATAAGGGTGTTGTTGGAAGGATCTTTTGGCTTCGGAAAAATATGGCACAGTTAAAAAGAATAACTATTTCTTTTTATTTATTTAAATTCTAAAGTATAATTACAAACGTAGCAAAATTTATCGTTAATTTATTTCAGTATAAATATCAAAGTTAAAATAATTTTTTCATTACAAAACTCTCAGAAGAAACTATAGAAAAAATCGCTTAGAAGAAAATCTGTAACGTAGAAAAAGTGTTGTATATTCTGGGTGATTTCTATTGTTCAAATTTATTATCATTATCCAATTGGGAGGACACTTTGTATTCATAACCACATTATGCTTACTATATATTTGCCACACGCAGCATAAATAAATTATATTATACATACATATAAAAAATTATAAAACAGATGATTCCATAAAAATCTATTAAAATATAAAAATATTTGTGTGATGAATTTTTTGATAGGGATTTATTAAAATATTAGTGAATTTTAAAAAGGCTCTAAGATATTATAATCGTTAATTTATTTGTTAACTTGTGAATCTATAGTAATAATATTAATTACTCCATAATACTAAAAATATTACGTTTGTTGATAAATTAGACTTAACCTGTTTTACACAACTCTAAATAAAACATTTTTCTAAGCCATAATCCGCGAAGAAATGGTAATATGTATAATCAATAATATTATTACTATGATTTTGAAAAGAACGAGATGTGATATAGAGATCAGATTATTTGGATATATATATATAACCACTTTCTTACTTTTCTTTTCGACCGAAGTACGCCTTCATTTATAACATTTTTTAGTCCATTATTTTTTGTTAAGGTCTCATGCACCTTATATTTCAAATCTGACTTCTTTTGACTGCATACAGTTTCCATTGTGAAAAAAAGAGCTAGTAGCAATTTTGGAAGTTTCCGTTTGTAAGGAGAAGATTTACAACAAATAGCTGTTATAGCCGAAACTAATAGCTATTTTGAAGGCTTTGATAAATCATATTAAATAGAAGGAATTAAAAAAGTTGAATATCCTTGGACTAACTGTATGGAGGTAAAGGAAGACTATGTTGAAAAATAAATATGTGTTGTCTGTGTTTCCTTTATGTTTGAATGGACTTTCAGAACAGCCCACGTATATTATTTAAATATTGCGTTTTTTCTGTATACAATGTTTTCTATTATTTTTCCTTATATTTTAAATAGCAACAAGTATCTTAAGACAATAAAAACGAATGATAAATCTAATGGGGTGTAGTTATAATTCTTTCCTCTTTTAGTATTATAGATTCATGGATATTTACAATTTAGTTAACCAATTCAGAATATGCAACAAATTATTTATATCAATTTATCCAAGAAATTGAAAAGCTTAGTATAACTTATTTTTCAGCCGATTTTTATAACTCATTCTTCAGTCGTCTTGCGTTAGCGCAACATTTAAAAATAAAATTTTTAATAATTACTAATGCATTTTTTTTTGAAAAAATTGTATATGATCTTTAAAAATAATTGTATATATATATTTTTAAAACACTATTTGAGTTGTTTTAAAATATTATATGTACATTGATTTAAATTCAATTTAAAAACAGTAAGATTCTAAAGTAGTGTTTTATGATATTCAGGTATCGCTTAAAAGAAATGAAAATATATTCTTTAGTTTTCATTATATGTAATACTGTGTTCCATACTATAATATTTACTTCTTAATGAATTTAAACATTCTTTTTTTTTTTTAATTGATATAATATTTTTATTAATTTAGTAATTTTTGTTAAAAATTAAATGAAATTCGTAATTTTACTTAAAGCAATGATTCGTATTCCCAAAGAACCGAAAATACCAATTCGAACAGAATCAATACTGGTAATTGTAATTTCAAGTTCTCAAATAATGAATTTCAAGAAAATAATATTTTAATTAATGGTGTCAACGTTATACCTGAAAACAGAGATTTTCATGCAAATCATAACAACAATAATCACAGTGCACATGCCAATATGGATAACCATTTTAATTCAACATATTTATTAGCTGTAATTTTTAATGTCATATTTAACAAAAAATCAAATTGAAGCATTTTTGAAACATTACCTGATTTCGATCAGGTAACGTTTCAAAAATAGTCTAAGTAAATGGGTCGGATTTTATACAAGTTATTTAATAGCAAATCAAACACGCAAAATTAATTTAAAATTATGAAAATATGCATCACTTTAAGTTATCGTTAAAACTTCTTGCCGAAGTGGAAGAAGTATTAAATGTTCTACGTAGTATTGATCAGGCAATAAGTATTTTAAAATTAAGCTTTGGAAGATAAATATTTATTGTAAATGAAATGTTAGATTCGTTAAGAAAATATCCGAAATGTCGACGGATCTAACAACGCGAATGAATTGTATATTATTCAATTTTCATTATTAAATTAGAAGCATGCTTGAGAAATGTTGGTGGCATGTCTTATTTACGAAATCCATTATTGCTTCCCGAATTATTAGAAAAATTACCTGATTAAGTACAAATGAGTTGGGCGATAACTGATTTTAGCGCATATTTATCCACTTATGCAAATATAATGAGCACATTATTACAAACACCATAATATACCCCACAATTTAAAATGTGTATTTTGTGAGGACCATGGCTGAAATCATGTGATATATAATATATTTAAGGAAAGTCGTTTGATTTTTACAAACTTTGCTTCAAACTTTGGTTTGAAAAATAGTATTTGTTTTGTCTGTATGGAAAATGTCAAACTGCATACTTGGGACACACAATTTCAAACTGCATGCTTAGAAAGTTTGGTACTAAATAATCAGTTTAACACTACAATTGATGATGATAAAAATAATAATACTAATAATAATGAAGAAACAAGAAAATGTCTATATATTGTTGAAGATATACTTGGTTGGTCAATTATTGGCTCAAGCGACAAAGCTTACGTAAAAATGCATAGAATTTTACAAATAGGTAAAGCTTGTGACTTAAATCATAACGATGTTGAAACATGATGAAAGATTGTTTTTCGTATAAAATCTTCTTTTTATATAGAAACTTTTTTGTATAGAATTATAAAATTTAGTTCTACCATAAAAAATGTTAAGGATGTACAAGCTGAAAATGTAATAAATCAAACTACAACCTATAATGGTGAAATATATGAAACCGGTTTGTGTAAAGATGAAAATATAAAATTACCAAATAGTTATAACACTGATTCGAATATATTGTAGTGCACTTAAAAAAAAATTAAAAAAGGTAATTTAGAAAAACAATGATGAAATAAAAATTGTCTTGGAAAAAGGTTACGCCAGAAAATTAACTAAGAAAGAACAATTTATTCAAAGTCCAAAAACATAATATCTGCCACATTTTAATGGGAATCCCAACAAACCCGATAAATTTAGAATTGTATTTGATGCCGCTCAGAAAACAAACAATATACATATCTTTAAATTCAGCATTACTAGTTTGCGCAGATTCAAATATATTATATCTATTCTAGAAATTTTAATTCAGTTTCGTACTTATCCTATTACAGTATGTGCTGATATCAAAGAAATCTACCAATAAATAAAAATTGTAGACAACAACCAACAATCACAACGATTTTTATGGCGATATTGAGCAAAAGAACCAGATCAATACATTTTTAGGGTACGTTTGGACCAATATGTAGTCCAACACTATCGCACGCAATTAAAAACTTGAATGCCAAAAACTTTGAAAGTGATTATTCTTAAGCTGTAAATGCTGTAATTAAAAAAACATTTCTTAAATGTTTTTTAAAATGAACAAACTGCTTTAAAAATGAACAAACTGCTATAAAAGTTTTAAATCAAGCTGGAATGGTTCACCAATGTTTTACCTTCCAATATCGAAATTGGGTGTAAGAAACAAAAAAATAGTTTAATGTCAGCTGTACCGTATATAAAATTTAAATTAAATTATGGTGGTATACATATCGTTCTCATTGGTTCGAAAACGAAAGTCGCTGCTGCAAAACGCCTAACAATACCACGTTTAAAGTAACAAGCAGCATTAATAGGATACAGATTGACTAAAACCATCAGAAATTCGCTGTCAAATTACAATTAATAAGTTTAATCCTCTAGCAGCAATACATATTTATTGCATTTCAAAATAAGTTGTATTCCAACAATAGCAATGATTCTGAAGAAGATACTAAGTTCTTGGGTGATTTTAGTGATGCAGACAACATTGCAGGCATAAATATTAAAATATAAACTACATCAAAAAAATGAATCGACGCAATCGTATGCTACGACAGTATGAATATCAACTACATCCAGCAGAGCAATCGTACTATATCAACTACACACGTCCAACACAGCTACGATGGCTTTGGTCATATGCCGGACTTCTTAGATAGAAGCTCGAAACGAATGAGTTATTTGTATGAAATGTAATGTAAACATGTTTAGCGGTAACAAAGAAATGCTGCAATATATTTCATAGTCAATAAGTATATTTTTTATTTCCGATATTACATTTTTAATTTTAAAACATAACATACTTTTTTTAATTTTCTTTATTATATGTATATGAATTTTATTAACACGTTAAACGCGAGGCCGGCAGAAATTGGACTTCTAGAAGGGTAATATGTGGTAAGATTGTAAAAACATTTTAAGCTGGATCGTACCAAATCATCGTATATACAAACAGTGGGTAGCTAGTGAAATTTTAGACACATCTGTAGTAAGCTGGTGGCCTCATGTCACAGCACTTGAAGTCACTTAAAACCGATATAGAAAAAATATGGTTAAGTGTCCACATTTTTATACAAGCACGAAAATTATTGCCCACAACAGAAAGTAGAAAATTTTATAAATCAAAATGAGGTAAAAACATCATATTAATTCAATTAAAGCCTTGACGAAAACTTTCATATGGTTGATGACAAAAAGATTTTAGCAATATGTTTAATTAGCTTGGTTATATAAGTAGATGTCTAAACACATATGTTGTGAGCCAAATACATTAAAAAACCTAAAATATTACTTGGTACAAAAAGCACTTTCGAATATTTACAAAGAATCTTGGTTCCACTTCTAGATGATAATGGAGTTATTCGTATGTATGCAAGACTAAAACTTGCTGCACATTTACCACATGATACAAAATTTCCAATACCATTACCACGAAAACCACATTACTAAATTAACTGTACAAAATGAACACATAAAATTTGCACATCAACTACAAGCGGCTGTCGTTAACGAAATGTGTAAAAATATTGGATAACAAACATTCACATTATAGTAAAATCTGCAAAAAAACAACTGTGGCGAATGTTTAATGAGAACTAGCCAACGATCACTACCATTTACGCCTAGTTAATCCGAGTTAAATTTAACGTAAAACCTTTTTGTAATACATTTTTAGATATTTTGGTCCAATAGTCTCATATTGGATACCCATTAACGTCAGACGCTGGTATTATGAGTATTGAAAATCTAAGAACGACTTTCAAAGGTGCTAATAAAGAGACAACTAACGAACCATAGATCACGAAAAAGTCAAGTTAAAGTTGGAATAAAAAATATTTGGCAGCGTTTTAATAATGAATATTATATTAACATTATTGATTATAGATTTCCAGATGAAACGTACCAGTTGGAAAAAGGGCGAATAATAGAAATATATCAAGAAAAAGATGATACAATCAGATCAACTAAGGTAAACCTGATTCAGATGAACTAATTCGACTTGTTATAAAATTGCTTATATTAAATATTGAAATAATTAATTATTATTTCTAAAAAATTATTATTAAGTATTTAAAATTAAATGAATAAGATAAATTTAAGATGATGAAATTGAAAATCATCACTTAATTAAAAAAATTAACAGATATGTAGTCCAAAGTTGTTAGTTTAGTACAGGGGTCGGGAATATGCGGCTTTTTACTTGTTACTTATAAATCTGCCGCTAACTCTAAATCTTATTAAAAATAAGTCCCGAAGCAGACTTAGTGATGAAAGTTTAAAATCTTTGTTACAACTAAAGGACACTAAATACGTTGCAAATTTAAAAAAAGCTGGCCGAGAAGATGAAAGTGCAAATACGTTGCAAATTTAAATAAGCTGGCCGAGAAGATGCAAAAGTAACATTAATAAACTAATATTTATAATATGTCATATTTTTAAACTAATTTATTTATATTTAAAAAAAGTACTCTTATAGAATAAGTACTCTTATACTAGGTAACCCTCTATTAACGCGCTAGATTGGTTCTTAAAAACCAGCGAGTAAAACGAAACCGTGTTAATCGAGACAAGAAATCCATACAAAATAAGGTTATTGGTTTTAAAACAATTTTTTTTTAAATAAGCATTTATTATATAAATTCAACAAAATAATAAAAATAAAAAATTCATATTATAATTAAAATAAAAAGAAATATCCATTGCAAATAAAATATACGAGTATATCCAAAAATAAAAAAAAGATACAAGAATAGAAACATTAATGAAAAAAAATTAATCAGAACTTACATCTGTTTCATCAGGATCTCGTGCTTGTGACGTTTTTTTAAGACTAACAGAGGATCCTGCGGCGAAAGCTGCTCTTATTTCGAAAACTCGATCGAAAACTTTTATTTTAATCTCCAACGAAATAATTTTTCTTAACTCCTTAACTTTCGGCATCTGTGGAATAATTTTTAAAATTTTTCTTATTTTCGTTAAATTTCAAATTCACTTACCTTTATCTAGTTTTTTTAAAAATGTTTTTAACACTCTTATTCTTATGTAATAATAGGCTTACTTAAATCATCTTTACTGTCTTTACTAAATTTATGTAATAAATTTTTATTCAATGCTTTTTAAAAACCTTTAATTAATTTTCAACACTTTATGCAACAAAACCTAACACAAAAATGATGTACATTTCGACTTTCGTATGTACACTTTCGTAACGGGGTATTCCCGTTTATATTTTTTTCGAAACCAAAAAAAAAAGTATGTACACGTAAAATTTTTTTTTCGCATCAAAAAAAAAATTTGCCGCGTAAAACCGAATTTTTTACCCGCGTTATTTAAAATAAGTTGCAAATATATTTCCGCGTAAAACAGAAACCGCGCCGCCATTGAAGTGCTGCGTTAATTGAGGATTACCTGTACTTATAAATCTATTGAATTTTCATTAATATAATTATAAAAAGATATAATTTTACATACTGATTGTAAATGTGCTTTTTATCTATTTATAAAACGAAAAAAAATTGTGCTAAAATATATTTGCGGCTTTTTAATATAAAATTTTTTTTTTTTTTTTGATTTGGCTCTTTATATGGAAAAGGTTCCTGACTCCTGGTTTAGTAAATACTATATTATTAGTATATTGTTAATACATATTATATAATTAGATTAAGAAATACTATATTATTAGGGCCTTGGTAAAAAATAAAAAATTTAAAAGGAATAAAAAAAGGATTCGTTAGGTTCATTATTTTCATTTATAACTTTCGTTATTTTCATTAGTTTCTTTTTTATCACCAAGCGGCGAATAAAAGGTTAATTTTGTGCTTATTAGACAGAGAGGCATCTGTTGTAATAATGTATAAGTATATTTCATATTCAACCCGTTTATATGAATATGCTAATATTTATATATGAATATGCTAATATTCAGCAGATGGCACTGTTATTTTAAACCATTTATATAAAAAAAAACAAAATTCTTTTTAGCTACTATTGCCTATTATTTTGTATTTGATTCTAATTAAATAGTCAATTTGGGTGTGTTTCACAGTTAAGTATATTCCTTTTGCCTTTTTATTGTTGTGTCTGGTCAATTCACCGAATGCATTTGACCGATTCTTTTTAAAGTCGGTCAATATTCCTTGCTCAGTAAATCATTGTTGAGTAATATTTAATATTGCTTTAAATATTACTCTACCTGGTACTGATAAAGTTATTTCTTCAGGTACTGTGAAGATTACATACTTCTACGCTGACTATTCACAAGACGAAATCTCTTAAAGTATCTACATCTACTGCTAACTACAGCTCTAATTCTAATCCTTATTTTAATAAGGGTTAATTAATACATGCTTAATTTAAAATTATTTTAACCTCTTGAGTGTAAATGACGTGTCTCGCCTGGCAAAATTTTTTTGTGCCAAACTCAACTTTGATGGGCTACGCCCGCCGCATATTTTAAATATGTAGAAACCATGCAAGTGTCTAAATTTCAATGTATTTGTAAGAGAGTAAATTGAATTCACATAGTTAATTTTATATTTTTCTTAACTTTTTGAATGAAAGATAACGGAAATTAGCATTTTCTAGAAAATAATTAGTAAGGCAAGAGGTTAATATGAAATCCACTTCAGTATCTTTTTCTAAAAATACTGAAACTAATTCTACTTCTAATGCTATTTCTCTTGCTTATTCTTATACTAACTTAAAATCTATAATAACCCACTTAAATGCTAATTCTATTGTTGGATGTAATTCTATCTGTACTTTTAATCTTCACATTTCTAATTCTAACTCTAATTCTTTTTCTAACTCGCGTTTTAATCTAATTCTCCTGCTATCAAAATGTAAGGAGACTTATACAAAAGCAACTGAAGTATTTTCTAAATCTCAATTGCTTCCATTTGAGGTATTTGTATTAAGCTTTAACGATAATGAGATTTTCACTGCAGAATTTAGCGTAATTCGCGAGGGAATTAGTAAGCGTTCTTGGCAGAATGTTCAACTGGTAACCTGCCAATACATGCTTAATATAAAATTAATACAGTTATTTTTTTATTTAATTTTTAATTCCATTTTTTAAAAAATATCTTCTTAAAAAAGGAATTAAATACCTCTCTTCTGCTTGTCTTCGATGATCCCAACAATTCACCAGAACCGTTCATGAGTCCACATTTCCTATATGTGTAAATGTGGGCTTGCGATTGCTTCTGAAAAGGATTAGACTCAATTACTAATTAATTATTAAATCATTTAGTTATTCGCACTTCTAGTAACAATTACATTATTTTTAACATTTTTTCACATTATTTAAGTCATTGTTACATTATTTTTGATAGACATTGTAAATTACATTATTTTTGACCATAAATAGTTATAAACTTTACTAAATAATTAACTTTTAATATTCTTGTCCTCTGTGCAAAAGTACGTAAATAATCAATTAAATGTTAATAATTTTAATATCATCATATTCATTTACAAGCAAGATGTCTTTTATGAGAAAAAAATGAAAAGCCATCACCATTCGGATATCGTAATCTATAATGTCGGTTAGGTATGTCAAACAATTTTATAATCTCTTGAAATTTTCAATTATATTTATATGTACATATAAATGATGCCGCTCTATCTAGCTAATATACTTTTATAATTAAGTTTTGAATATGTACACAAAATAAAAATTGTGATCGGATATAAATATTTATTAATAATATAAATTATTATCTTATTATTATCGCAAACTAATTTTTTGTGTTAAATTTATTACAAAACAAAAAATTTTTTGGTTTAAATTTATTTATTTGGAGTATCATTCACGCAACGCAATTCGATTTTATATTCCACCTAAAAATATGCACGGTAAATTGGAATTTAAAAATAAAATAAATTTTTTTTTGTAATTTTTTTTTTTGCGGATTTAAAATTTTTTTTTTATTTTCCAATTAAAAGTAATTCATTTTGTTGTATTTTAATATTTTTAATACCAAAATTAAATAAATAATTTTACATTAAATGAAAATATATCCATTCTTTTTTTCAACTTGTTACATTAAAGAAATATTATTAGCAATATTTTTGTAAATACCACAATTTGTAGACATAGTTTCTTTCTAAAACCACTTAACAAATTCTTTTGTTCAAACAAGATTTTGAATCTTACAAAGAGGAATTACTGCGGCTTTCAAGGATTCAATATTATATTACCCTTTCATTTTTTTGGACAAAATTACGCGATAAATTTTCTAAAGAAACTTGGAATATCTTATGTGAGAGGTGTTATAAGATTGGGCTGTAATATAATCATAATAAAATACTATTTCAAAACCTCTTTGTTTTTTTTGATAAAATATAAATAATTACATTCGGGCGCCCGAAATTTCGGAGATAACTCGTCTGTAAGGTACAAATACAATACATTGCAAAATACAGTTGAATTTTTTTTTTATATATTCGACCTGCATCATTTGGAATGTAGCACAGTTTTGCCGAATATTGTTTATGTTAATTTCTTATTTACTTGTAACCCGAATGAAGAACCGGAATGGCCTAACACTTGTTATATACAGTTGTTATACTCGTATTAAATTATTTAAAAACTTTCTATGAAAGTTTTTGCAATTGTTCCAACATGTATTTAGTAAATTAGTGCATACTCGAAATTTAAATTCCAAATTAAATTAATTTTCAATCATATAGAAATAAAACTATTTATATATATTTATTTAATTTATTTTTCTTATCCAAGAATTAAACATTTAATTACATTTCATACCAAAAGTATAAACTGATTAAAAGAAAGATTTTAGAATTTGGCGAATTAATATTCCAAAGAAATTTTTTAAAACTTGAGGAATTTTGCTTTAAATTAGAAAATATTAATGTTAATCTGATAATATTCTGTATAAGTTACAATACTATCCAATAATTATATATTTAAAATACTAATCGTCAGTTGAAAGAAAAGTCGTTATTTCCAGAATATTGATTACATACATTTTATCATATTTAATATTATTGATTATTTCAAATAATTTCTATTATCTATCTAAACTTAATATATATAATCTCTAAGAATTTAATTGAAATTTCACACCCATTTATTAGTACCACACAATACTAATCTCAACTTTTTGCAATGAAAATATATTATATACCTTATGGAAACCATAGAAATTCCGACAAACGTACATATATATAAGAAAATTGTATACTACATATTTTATATATACATTGTAATAATTTTATTTTAATTTTTTGACTGAGTTGGCACGCTTCTTATATGGAAAAATTTCATTTATACAAAACATGGTAATGATATTCTTTCCTTTGACATTATAATATAATAAACAAAATAATATAATAACCATTATTTTAGAGAGAATGTGCAATAAACTCAATTTAAACCATAAAGGTACCAAACAAGAAAAGAATATTTTGTATATATATTCTCTAACTAAGCTATTGTCGGTGTATACATGCGTTAAAAGGAGTAATTTGCATAAAACTAATATGATTTTATGTAAAGGCCTATAACCCTTCTTTGTATGTTATTATAATTAAAAGTTTTGTATAAGTGGGTGATTAAGACTTTTAAAAACCCACAAAATTATAAGCGAGAAATGATGTTAAACTGTTATGTATGGCTTTTAATATAAAAATACGTGCCAAAATTTTAACTATTAAATATAATATAACTTTTTGTTATAAATAGGTATGTATATAAGAAATTTAAATATAGACTCGACGCATGTATAGATTTGTCCAAAGTCATTTTTAATGAAATTAATAGATAAAACAGATTTAGTATAATATAGTATAAATATATATGTATGCACAAATCTTTATGCTGTTATTAATTGCATTAATCTATTTATTAACAATATGAAATGCTAGATCAAATATATCATTATAAAGCTTCTAACTAAAAGATAGCAGCTAAAAAAGTTACAGTACGAACTTCTTTACAAACTATATAGTGAGAAAATAACAATCTTCTTAATCTAATTTAAACTCATAAGTTTATTAAAAACCCTATTTTGAAGATAAAATAATTTGATTCTAACCTCAAAAGGAATAATTATGTTAATATTCAAAATTTCAACTAATTTTACATTTATTCATTTGTAAATAATAAAATAATTATTACAAATCTTTAAATTATGTCATTCATATAATGATTTTACTTTATTAATTTGGAGAAGGGTACCTTATGTCAAGTAAAGTGACTTGAAATAATATATAATAATACCGTTTAGTATAAATAAAAGATATATTTATATAAATTAACTGCAAATAAATGGGTATAATAATTATATTATTTAGTTCTTAGGAACTGATTTAGGCCGCGGAAAATTCACCTAAACGACAACAATAATTTTTAAAGACAAATAGTATCACAATAGATATAGTTTTTAATAAAATTAATAAGAGTTAACATCTTTTCTTGATCACAGTTTAATAAACCCGTAATAAATTTTATCAAAATCAATAAAATTAGGATAAAAATTAGAGAAAAACCAAACATAAAAAGCGAATTTTCAAGCGCCATTATTGTTTTGTTCAGGTATTTTATACAACTTAGTTTGAAAAACAACTTCCTAATTAAGTACAAGATAAAACAGGGGGTCCAGCACTGTCTCTAAAAAATATATAAAGAGAATTACTTCATTTTTATATAAATAAATATATATGTGTAAATTATATATTAGAAAAAGTGATTTAAGGAAATAAGTATCTGTACATAATTAGATTTTACTAATGTCTACATATGTTATTTATCTTTTTAAACATTTATATTATAAAGTACAGATATATGTAAGGTTGATTGCGATTTTCATATGTGTTGCTGCTATAATATATATTATCATAACATATTTCCAACAATTGCATGCCCCAAAAATAATTAAATTTTTGTTTATAATTAAATTCCCTTTAAAGGGAGTTGATAAAAGCAATTAAGTTTTATAGAAGATGTTACATAATTAAATTCATATTACTAAGGTTTATACTGTCATGTATTTTAGGTTTTTTATAGTAAAATATGTTTCTGGCCCAAAAATATTTTAATTATTGTTTCCCGTAATTATAATTTCGAATTTTCATAACGATGCATCTTATGGATTTTATAGTATAATATATAATTAATTTACACAAATACAGTGAAATTAAATTTATTTATTTTTTGTATAATTTGGATTATAACTATGAAAATAATATAGGTTTGGAAATAAATGAATATTTTTGGTCGACAGATAAATATTTCAATTGAAAAAATTATAAATTTTTTAATATTTTAATTGTCTATATGTATAGTATTAAACTTTTCTTTTCCATGTCGCACTAGATATTTCTTATTAAGCCTAATTAGTTTTCAACTTTGAGGTACGTAAATTTTAAATTCTAAAATTTGTATTAAATTTCAATAAAATTATATTATGTGTATATATATTTTATATTTTTAAAATTATATTTTACCGATGTTAAATTATCCACAAAAAGAAACTGTTAATTTATATTTCCATTATCAAAGATACATTAAATTAATTGAATTAACCAGAAAAAATTGTCTAAAAATATTATTTCGTGAGACTGAATTTTAAAATTTTATATTGATATCTTATTATAAACCAATACAATTAGCTTCAAATTTAAGGGAACTTTACGTTATCTTAATTTGCGACAAAACTTTTTTTTTTTTTTTATTTTCTCTTTCCATTTTTATTTTATTTATTTTTTGTCGAATTTATACCTTAAAGTTCTTTAAATTGAACGATATTATGGCCACCATGAAAATTATTTTAAGCATGTATAAATTATCAAAAATTTCGTAAAAAAAAAACAAAATCTTAATGGATTGGTAAAGTTGCATATCTTTGTTAATAAATATAAACGCAAAAGCATTAAAATTATGATTATTGTCAGACTATATACAGTTTTAAAAGTAAATTTTGTAAACTTAATTTATAATTTAGTTAATTATAATTATTAGGGAAATATTTTACTTTGGTTTTAAATTAAGTAATTATACTTGAAATTTGTGACTTTTGTGCAACATCAGAAATTTTTATTTAGTTATTTTACATGCATAAGCATCCTTCAATGAATAATTTTTAAATAATTTTGGTAATATAGAAACTTTCAATAATTTCACAATCTTTTCAGAGATGAAATTTTTTAATGATCAATTAAATGTTTTTTTTAAATTAATATAGATCTAAATTTAGAAAATTTAAATTATGTATATTTAAAAGATACTCAAATATATATATGAAATAGTAATTAATTTAAAGGACTTTAATAGTTTTTTTTGTTTTTTTTTTTTTTAATTTTTGCACAAAAAGCACAGAAATAAAAATTTAATAAAATAAAAAAGCTATAAAATTTAATAATTAACATAAAACACAAGAAAAAACAAGCAACAGTAATAAATTTCATCGATCGATTTAGACACATTTCAACTTTTTGTACGAATCTTTATATGTGAATATATATATACATAACAAAAGTTTGTGGTAAACATATATATGGGTTTTTATGTATAATAGATCCGAGATAATTGTGAGAAATTTCAAGGAAGATAAGGTGTCAGCTGGAAGATATATGTTTTCTGATGAGAATATATATTACAACCTACGTATATTTATATAATAATTCCAAAGTGTTCATGTATGTATTTTTTCAATCTTATGTTTATACTGAAACTAATGTTTAAGTAACACAAAATATCATTTAAATTGAAAGTTGCAGTAAATATATACTTACAACCATTTTCTTGTGGTATCCTCGATATTTTCACAATAAAAATGGATGGTAAGATGATTCTTGACTTTCTTTTCTTTTTCCTTTTTTCCGATTTTGAAGTCTTTAGTAATTTTAATGGTTTTTTTTTGTTTTATCGTTCGTTTTTTTTTTGTTAGGGTAGAGACCACATCGTAATTTATGGACTTTGTGGCGGCATTTTTGTTTAACCTGTCTCTTATGTTAAGTTATATATATATACATATATATGTACCCTCAATATAAAATGTTGTTTGAGAAAAAATGTGTAATATGTGACTAATATATTCTTCATTTTTTTATAATTCTTATTAAAGTATTAAATTATTTTCTATAGAAGGGTTAAACATGATTAAACACTAATAATTTTTTTAAAAATATGGTTTTGGATAAAATGGTTTTAAAATGAAGTCAATTTTGTAAGATCCTTTATTTTGAAAATATAAAATTTACGTCAGCATTTGTATATTCAAAATATAATTTACTTCTTAAATATAAAGTTGCTTCATATGCTTATGAAGCAACTTTATATTTAAGACTGTGCTATTTTTGAAAACATTTTTTTTTCATAATTATATAAAATATTTTTCATATTATTTAATACGTCTATTTATAAGTCTATTTACATATAAGTCGGTCTTAACTTTCTATTACAAAAAAAAAGAATTATGGGTACCACCGAATTATTAATTTTATTTTAATCAATTGAAATTTATATCAAAAGCGTATCTTCTATATATTGACTTTTTTCAAACTTCAATTTATGGGATAAAAACTGCAATTTGTAAATAAATAAGTACATTACATTCTTTGAAAAACATAGGTTTTAGTATAAAAATTAAATTGTTCCGCTATTTTTGATTCCTACTGATCCATAAATAAATTATTAAATCATAAAATAGTAAATACAAACTATAAATATGACACAACAAATAATTGGAAATGATATTGCAGCTGATCGATATCCACTTATAACTATTTGAACCTATATATATTTTACTTTATTTACCAGATGACAGTTTTAAAGATGTTAACTGCTTTAAAGTGGTCTCCGTTACAAGTAATTTTTCCCATTAAATGCCAAACATGTTAAAAGGTTTACCGAAAAAAAAGATGTAACGAATAATATTTGTATTGTATTCAATATATACTTTTATTTGAATCCAAAATTTTCGTTACGAAAATTATTTAAAGAGAAGAAAGGTATATCATATCTTATATATTGTTTTTGCTATAAATTTTTCCCAAGTGAAAGTCTACATGACATCTGTTAATTTTGAATTGGTTGTTAGTTGGAATAACTAAAATACAATATAAATATACCAAATTGTTATATACGAATTTATTATATTAGATTCAATAAAATTATCTTATAAAAAACGAGATGACAAATTGTAGAAATCTTGTAATATAAAATAGAGAATATTCGTAAATATTTTTTTACAGCACCTTAATGCACATGCCCCTATTTCCTATGAGGCCAATGGTCTTTTAAATAGTTTAAGACTGTTGTGCCTTGTGCCAAAGATTTATACAAATAATAATAAAAAACTAAGTTTTGTTATGCTCTCTTAAAACTTGAAGAAAGTATTTCTATAGCATCTTATTAAACCACTGATAAATTAATGTCATGTTTTCAAGACTCAATTTTAATACATACTTTAGATTCCGTTACAAACCCACACGTTATTCGTCCAATAAATAAAAACAATTATTTAAGCTCAACAGTTTAAAATTTGGGTTTATTTAGATAAATTTATATGACAAAAATTTATAAAACATTGTGGTGTTGTTGTGAAATTATCAGTTATTATGGAATAACTAATAATTATGTAATTATTACTTGTAAGATTGCAATCTTAGTACTACCAAAAATATTACAATGAAAATTTATTAGTTTTGAAAAGTTTTATTAATTTCATTAATGCAATACACTATGTAAAAAAATCTATATATTCATTATAAACATATTTTGCAACCATAATTTTATTTTGGCGTTGTCCATACACAATTGTAAAAATTAAATCAAAATGGTTTGTTGCAACATTTTATAACCACCATATTTTTTATTTGATAATTAAATTTAAAATATATTGCCATTTGTTTCTTAATTCGAAAGGTAGCAAGAACAGATCATAAATATCTTTAGCTCACCCTATACAAATTTAGTGAACCAGAAAAAGAAATTCGGTATTACGATAAAAAATGAAGGGTTTCTTCAATAAACAAATTCAAGTTAAAAAAAATCAATTATTTATTTTTCATAAATAAAACATAAAATAACTTTCACGATGACATATTTAGATATAATAAATATTTATATAATTTTCCAATTGGGCGTAATAGAAAATTTATTTAATTTATAGTTCATTTTTAAACATTTATTATATTTGAAAATTTTTTTAAATAACTAAAATTGTATTTATTTCCAAATATTACTTTAAAATTTGAAGGGTCTGTCAAACATTCATAATCAATATTTTGACATATTGCCGTATAATAATATAGAATAAATAATGAATTAAATATTAACGCGTAAATTTTTTATTTTACTATGTAGAACCGAATATAATCCTTGTTTTGGAACATCTTGTGGGTTTTGCTAAATCAAGTCCAAATATATTACTTATTATAAAAGAACATGCACAAAGTGAATTATTGTTATAAGAATTATGTAAGAATTATTATTGATATAAGAATTATGTAAATTATGGCTATAAGAATTATGTAAATCCATAATTCTTATATTCATAATTCATTTGATGCCTGAAATTGAATTTGTTAGTTGAAAATTGAATCCAATTTTTTTTACAAATTTTGTTAGTTGAATATTAAAGATTCTTTTTTTTATTAAAAATCCGATTATATCTTAAGATTTGTCTTAAACTAAGCTACGTAAAATTAAGTAAACGATTAAGCTATGAATGCAGTGTGAATATCTCGGTATTTATATCAACTTCAGACATAATTGTTTTTAAATATAATTCTTTTAAATGATCTAATTCTAACTATAATTGAGTTAAACTTTTTATTTAATACTTTTACCATGGGTTAGATTATTCACAATTCAGACTGAATGAAGCTAATCATGAATTTCATGAATTTCATTATTGATTTGAAATATTTGAAATCATGAATTTCATTATTGATTTGAAATATTTCGAAATGTTGTTTCATTTAGCGATGAATCATTACCAATTACATTCTTTTAAATTATCTAATTCTAACTTTAATATATATATATATACATATATATATATATACATATAATTATTGTTATAAGAATGTATATATATATATATGGTCAAAATTAATATAATTTATACATAATCCCTTTTATATATATTTACTCTATATAGTTATTAATCTAATTGAATAAAGAAATGAAATTTATTCAGAACAGTTTTTCAACTAACTTAGAAAACATAATCTCCAGTATTGTTTATTACTGTATTGAGTATTAACTATTAACCATTTTCTATAATCCAATTTCTTATTACATATTCTTTTAATTAAATTTCATTGGATAAAAATGTGTGGACAAATATATATAAAGTTATTCAATATTTCTCACTTAATAAAATTCCGACAACTATTCCCGCATTTTTGTTTCGTTTTCTTGGCACGTGCAAAAATATGCAGTTTGTCTATTTTCTTTCCTGTTAAGTCATAGTGAATTATAAATATAAGAAAAAATTATTCACTCAGCATATCAGATATATTTGCAAAACACAAAAAAGAAATCAATTTGAGTTTAGATATACCACTTTTTTAGACACTAAAAACATTTTATCCTTTTTGTTTGTTTTAAATGTGCAGGTTAAGAACTTCTTATAAACACTAATGATAATTTTTTTTGTATAATTACTCGTTCCTTTATTTGTATTATGTGTTGAAATGTCTGTACATAAATTAACATCAGTGGCTTATGGACTTTTACGAATTAATTTCTTAAACTAATTTTCACTTTCTATAGCAGAAAAATTCAATTTTTTATAATATTTACTTCAAGGGTGTTTATTTAATAGTTTCAGATTCAAAACTACAAATCCATCTGCCTTTCATAATAAAACTGTATCCAATTAATTGGTACTCTTACAATTAAGAAGCCTAAGTACGAACATTTCTCTGTTAAATTGAAAAAATGTTTATTACAGTTATACTTATCTATCGAAATAATTTACATCGTGATATATTATGTTTATATATACATAATTTTTTACATGGCCGTTTCTGTAAAAGTTCACAAAAAATCATTTGATCTTACTTTAACCTATTATTATTTTTATGCCAAATAATCAAATTATATTGGAGATATTTGCAGGCAACAGCAATTTGGACTAGTTATGCTATAGTTATGATAATAAAGTACAAAATTTTTTCGTCAGGCAAAGAATTACGGGTATATTTCCAAATTTTTCTAACTTACTTAAATGTTAGCGATTATTTCGATCTCAAAACACATATAAGTTTCTTATTTAAAATCCAAGTTAACTGGCTGACATACTGTCTATTTAAAACTAGGAGTTTAAAATCGGTTCACGATCCAAAATCTTTTATTTTTGTAATATTAATAATAATTATTATAAATTAATAGATTTTTATATTTTAATGATTTTGCTGAGAATAAAATATTACGTATATGTATTCATATTGTAAGTAATTCACTCGCTTATTAAAATTAAATTCCTTAAAGTTTAATATTTGACTAAAATAAATGTTAAATTTTCGACAACCAAAATAGTAAAAGAGTTTAAAGTGGCATGGGCCATGTAAAATCCAGTCCAGTAAATAAAAATTTAAAGAAAATTGCTGTCAGACATATTTCTTCACACCAAAAATAGTTCATTCAATTATTAAAGCTTCGGCTGTTTTTTTTTTGTTGTAAATAAAATGCAATATCTAAATTTTAAATAGTATTTTAATTTTTATCTGTATTTATTCGAGAATTATACAGAAATTTAATGACATTTTCATATATAATAATATATTATAACTTATCAAGCCTTAATACTAAAATATTTATTATTTAAATAATCTGAGGATAATTAATATTTATATTTATATGTGTTTTGTATATGCTTTTGTATAATACAAATTTTATAATTGAAGCAGTCTTGCTACTGTAGAAAATAAATACTTTTATCTTACCAATTTTTCATATATAATGTTGCTATTGTTTTTTTTTTTGTTATCTTATTGCACCTCAATTCCCGAATAAGTAAATTTTATATTAAATTAAAATAAAGTATGTATATATATATAGCAAATATATATATATATATATATAGAAAATTAGAAATTCATAAATTAGGAATTTTTTGCTGCATGCTGTGCAAAAATGTATGTTATAATACATATAAGTTTCATAAATGAAAAAATATTTTACTTATATTTTTGGCAGAAAATAATATATTCATCTTGGTACATAACATTAGAATAAATATTTTAAATTTTCTATTTATGTTGTTATCGTAGATTGTTTATTTATCTTCAATATTATATTACTTTTATTAATTACGTATATTCGATTTAATTAAGACATTTCCTAATAGAACTAATTACGTCATTTTTATAACTTTTCATTTGTACAGTAGAAGATGATGATAGTCCCAACTTATCCATATTTAATTATATATTTATATTTATGTACATAAATTATAAATGTCATAAAACTTAATTCCCAAAATTATATACTATGATTTTTAAAATCACTTCACTAATTTGTCATAAAAAGTATATTTATAGTCATATAGTCATCTTACAGAACTTAAAAAAGATAAAAATGTTTAAAATAATATTTTTAACATAAGATGTAATTGATTATGCTTCTATTATTTTGATTGTTTTATACTAGAACTTCAATTTATATTGTTCCGATTTCAATCATTTCGAAGTTGCTTAGTTAAATAACTTTTACAAAGATTTCGATGTTCGTCGCATATTTCAAACTTGCATCTATTAATTTTGAATTTCCAGTTTTCTGCAGTTTTCGTTTTTATATAATTATTTTTTATGGGTAATTCTGTTTTCAATTTTAACCATCAAATCAACAAAATCGAACAATAGTTAAATAACCTCCTTGGATTTTGTTTTTTAATATTTCAAATTGAATTATATATCTGCCACGAATTAATTTAAATATCTTATAAATACAATTATGGCGAAAACTTATTCGATTAGCGCTGTTTTGATTTCCATCTCGTTACGACTCGAAATAAGGCTAAATTATTTGTGTATCAAAATTAATAAATTTTCCGCATCAATAATTTTTGGCATTTACTTCGCCTATATAGTAGCATCACTTTTTTTTAATCATAATTATATTTATATCAGAATACAATTTTTGCTATATTACGTGACATCTTAGTGAAGTAATTAAAGAAATTTGATTCATTATGTAGTAGACCAAAACATGAATTTTTAGTAACAGTTCAACTACATACATTTACTATAGTTTTAGCTGTATTGTTTTATAATTATTTATACAAAAAAAAACCCAAAATCAATAAAATAAAAGTTTTCTAAATTCGGTTCAGACAAAAGAATATTTTACAACCATATAATAATTTAATGCTTAACATTTCTCTTATCTCGCAGGATGTTTAATATAAGCAAATTATAATTTAATTAATTCACTTGATATATAGTATAGGTATATTTTCCATTATATACCATTACATATGAATTTGATTTTAAATTACACGGATGATTAAAATTATTACTGAACATATATTTTAGAAAATTCGACTATACAAATACAACACTGATCAAAACAGAATTATATGTAATAATATTTGTTATTTGCATTTGTTTTTAAATGGAGGGATACCTTTTGTTTTTTATAATTCTCTTTTGGTTATTAATATTGTATATATAACTTTGTTTAATAAACTGTATAAGTTTTAAAACTATAATAAAATTTTCAAGTATTATAGTTTTATGTACAGAATTTTATATTTTCCGAATTTAATGTTTAATGGTAAATATTTATGTAAATATATAAAATACGTATTAGAGGATATTTAAAGAAACTCTGTTTAGTTTTCATTGATTAGTTTTTTTTTTTAATATAATTTAATGTTTGCATATTTGATACTCTACCCTGACCAAATTTTACGTATAATGTAATTGTGTAAACACTACTGTATTTTAAGTTATTTATAATTTTTATTTAATGAGATTTTATATCTTTTATCTGTTTATGTTGTAAAACATTTTCATTATTTAAATGTTTAAAGCAGTGAAACAAAAAAAAAAAAAATAACAACTATAAAGTGATTTTTTTTTTATACATATTTCTTAGATTATGATAGTAATAGTAATTTAGGTTAAATTAAACCCCAGAGGTGATATTTAACTACTAGACTGTTATTATAATATCTTACAGATATGAAAACTTGTATTCAAGTACAATATGCAAATTACTACTTAGTTTTTCTAAAACTTTGCAAACGCATTAGTAAAAATATATTTAATTATAGTGTCTTTTGATACTGAGTTTAATGTTTTTTGATTTTCAAACGTTTGCCTCATTATAGCAAAAATAAATTTATTGCAACATCCATTATCAAGTATCAAACTCAAAGTATTAAATATTTTTTAATATTGGTTCTCGTTTAAACTTATAGGGCAGGATAAATGCCTCGGATTTTCACTATAGTTTCGTGGCAATTTTCATACATAATATACATCGAAATAATAACGATTTACGGAAAAATAAAAAAATTCAATTTTATATATAAATTTCTACGAGGAAAAAATCTAACAGAGATTTTTTGTGAAAATATTTTATAGAAATAAATTAATATAAAATAATTGATTATGTTTGATAAGATAAGAAACTTGTAACTTTATATATCACAGTAATTTACTAAATGAAGCTTAAAGATCAATATTACAAAATAATTTTTAATTAAACTATTTTTGTTAGCTTTATATAAAAAAATTTAGAAAAATTAGATTCGAAATAAAATAATGTTTCGTTTTTACATTGAATTTGCCTTCGGCATCTAGTAGTACACTCACTCCCTGAGGTCACATTTTATGAAGCATTCATTTAACTTCACTCATAAGTAATCATTGGAAATATTTTAATGTTTATTTATTATAGTGTTTCACTAAATTACTCAAAAATTCATTCATAATTGATCACCTTGGCACATAAAATCATACATTAAATTTCCATTCACACATTTGCAAAAAAAAAAAAATTTGCAATAAGAAACAAAAAAAAAATCAATCTGAAAATTGCGAAAGAAATATTGAAAAATACATATTTAATTAAATAAAAAAAAAAAAAAGGAAAAAAAGGATTTCTTTTTCTCAAAATTTAAGTATCAATTTTTTATCATTTATTTTTTTTAAAAATTTTTTTTTTTAAGGTTTAAAGAAAAATAATTTTTTTACAATTTTTCTTAATTTTCTCATAAAAATAAAATATAATCATTAAAAAAAAACTAGGAATAACACAAAAATAATAATAAAAAAAAAAAAATAATTATTAATAAAATTATTTATAAAAAAAATAGAAGAAAACTATTGAAACATAACATATTTTAGCAACATTTTTGAATGTTGCGGCTACATTTTTTATATGTTGCAGCAACAAAGATTTTTTTTTTTGTTTTTTAAATAAAAACTGATAATTTTTGTTGTTTTAAACAAAATTTCTAATTTAATTTTTTTAAGCTAAAATTAAAAACATATAAAAGTGCATTTTTTTTTTTGTAATATCAATAACGAGCAAACAAAAAAAAAAATTAATAATAATTAAAAGCAAAATTAAAATCATTAAACAAAAATTTAATAAAAAAAAAAAAAAATTGTTTTTCTTTTAAGCTTTTTTATGTGTAAATTTTTTACTTAATTTTTTATATTTTCTACATTAATTTTTTTATACTGTTCAGTACTTTTTTTTTTAATTTTAATTTATATTTTTTTTATTTAGTTTAATTTAATTTAATTTTTTTTTTTATGTTGTAAATATGCAAATACAATTATGTTTAACTTAATATTTTTTTTTCATATTTATTTTTTTTTTTTTTTAATTGAAAAAAAAATTATATTGGACTTAATTACTAGTACGTATATGAGAGTATAGGTTTTGTTTTGAAAAACAACTCCCAAAAAAAAAATATTTTTCGATACTCTTTTCAATTTTTTTTTTTCAAATTCTTCTTAAATGTAAATATTTTTTATGTTTTTAAATTATTTATTTTGTTTGTATGTTTTCTGTTATTTTTCAAAATACTATTTTTTCATTAAAAATTAAAATTTTTTTATTAATTTTATTTTTTTAAGGTTTTTTTTTTATCAATTCTTGGTTTATTTTTAGCCAAAATTTTTATCTAAAATTTAATTTAAGTTATATATATATATATATATATATTTTAAAAACTATTTAAGTTAATTTTTCACTGGCAATATTTAATTTTTTATTTTTTTTGTTTAATTTTAAATATATTTTTTATATTTTTCTGCAATTTATCTGGTTTAAAGAAAATTTCATTTTTATTAAGATTTTTTTTTTATTAAATTTTTGTTTGTTTTGTTTTTTATTTTTATTTTTTTTTAATATCTAACCTAAAACTAATATTATTTGTTTTATTTTCAAAATCTTGACTTAGTCCACATTCAATTTACTTAAAAGTAATAAAAAAAAAAAAAATATTATTAGTCCACATTCAGTTTACTTAAAGATCATAATAAAAATTAAAAAAAAATATCTAAAATAATTACAAAAAAAAAAAAAACTATTTTGTTATTAAAAATATGAAATTATTTATGGCAATTTTTGTTGTTTTTATTTTTAAATATATACAATTTTTATAGTAACATAAATTTAAATTTTTTTTTTCTTTAATTTTTTTCAATAATTATTTTGACATATTCTTTTTGTACTTAAAAAAATATTAAATTCATTATTTTGGGGGATTTTTAATAATTAAAAAATAAGGACATAAACTAAAGTCTTAAGTAAAAAAACAAAGATATGATTTCTTATCAAAATACATTATTATATTATTATTATTTTTTTTTTTTTTTGCAATTTAAACAAAAAGAAATGATTTATCTTCTTCCCTTAAAACATAATAATTTTTTTATTTGTTTAAACACAAAACACAGATATTTTTGTTTTCGCCTCCTTATTTTTTAGTTTTAGAGTAATAATAATATTTTTGTTTTTTAATTATTTATATAAATGTGTGTTGGTTGTTTATTTATTTATTTAATTTTTGCAAATTATTTCTTAATAATAAATTTATGAATTAACTTTACTGACTGCCTTTAATATATCATGATTGTTCTTATCAAGTCCCATCATACCTAAATTACTACCAACCCCAACACCCATACCAAGACCCAATTTTAAATCATTTTGTACAACAGAATGATGTAAATGGCCATGACCACCTAAATTTTGTGAGGTTACAATTGAAGAATGATCATGGTGTTGATTTGTTTTATGTTGGGCGGATTTCATTGATTCTTGGGCTTTCATTTTTTCTTGTTCTTCACGATCACGACGAGCCTGAAATTTGCAATAAATAATTTATGAACAAAAAAAAAAAAATATTTTATCTAAAAATTTATTTTTGTATAAATGGGAGTTATGACAAAAATTAAATATATTTAAATAAGGATTTTATAAAATATTTTAGTTTATCAACATAGCAATGTATATTATATTACGCAACTCAAATTTTATTAAAAGAAATTTTGAAATAACATTGAAAAATTATTTAGATTTTTTGTTATAATACGAATTATAAAGTGAAAAAATTGAAATTAGATTTATTTTATAATCTTTAAATTTATTGTAATCTATACCTTGTAAGTAATTGTTTTGATTAACTTAAATAAATTTGATTTAATTTTTTATGAACTGTATATAGGCATATCAAAGAAGTTTTCAAGATTTTCAGCAAACTGTTAGCAATGTTCATAATATTTTTGTAAAAATATATAAAAGTTAAGATTTAAACAGTTTAATATAGAAGACAATCGCCGAAATCACACCACTTTCTAAATCGTACCATTGTTTATATTAGTAAACTAAATAATATTATAGATATGTTTGACGGAACATTGTGAAAAAAAGTATTGAAAATTAGTCATTATAAAATATCGTCTCACTTGTATATATATTCTTTTTCACTTCACTTTTTTGGTGTGTTGGGTTGTAGATTTTATATGCACTAATTGTACTTTGGAGTTAAAAGTAACGATTTAATTTTTTCATATTTTACAACGTACAACTATTAGTAGTACATCATAACCTGAGACTGTAACTATATAGTTATCTAAATTGGATCGTTGTAAGTAACAAACTTTCCTATATTGAAATACATATATGAAAATGTGTTAAAATATTAAATTTTTTGGTGGTGCGATTTAAAAAGTTTCATAAATTGTACCATTTTAAATCATTTTTATTTTTAGTTTTCCGGTAATACTACTTCTTTATGTTCGTAAAAAATAATTCTTCACGTAGGAAAAACACCAAAATTTAATTTACTACAAAATATAAACCTTTAAGTCAATGCGGCAAACTTTAACTTAAAAATAGTGCGATATGTTTGGTTAAACCATTATTATTATGATAAGAAATTATTTTATTTTATTATTCGTGAGAAGTATTAGAAAAATATATAAAGGTAAATATAAATTTTAAAAAAATTATTTGACTTATCATGTATAACAGGAACTATTTGAAATATTGACAAAAACTTTATAGTAATTTCATAAAAACTGTTTTGTAATTAAAAAAAATTGAAAATTATTAATTTGTACATAAACAGAGGTAAAATATTTAAAAATTCGTATAGAATAATTATTAAATAAGCAACACAGTCAAAATTTTAAAAATTCAATCTAAAAAACCAAAATATGTATCTTATTTAACATTGCTTTAACATTTAACAATCTAAAATGTAAAATATAACATAAATTTTCTTAATAGTACATATTATACATAAAATTCCTTTCTTAAATAAATTTGCTTTTATAAATAATTTCAATCATATTGTTGAATACTTATATACTATTATTATATAAATTAATTATTCTTACCTGTTCATTAATTTCTTTAACAGCTCGTAATTCTTTTTTCAGTTTCATTCGTCTGTTTTGAAACCAAATCTTTATTTGTCGTTCGGTTAAGCAAAGTGCATGTGCAATTTCAATTCGTCGTCTTCTAGTTAAGTAATGATTGAAATGGAATTCCTTTTCAAGTTCCAGTGTCTGGAATCGTGTATAAGTTTGTCTTCCACGTCGTCGAGGACAACCATTTGGGCCTACAATAAAAATAACATTAAAAAATAAATAAATTTAATGAGTTATTTTTTTTTTTAACTAATATCACCAAATATTTTCAATAATATGACAATATTCGTAAAGGGTTTATGAACATTTTAAAATATCTGATTTCTTTTTATAGTTTATTTAGAGATTTATTAAATGACCGTGAAAATATTAGAAAAGGTTATCTTAGACAAAATGATTTAACAACTAAGTGAAAATGTCACAACAATAATTTTTGTGGCAGTAAAAAGATACCCATTGCGTCATGATTCTATTGTTTTTCTTAGTTTTTAAATTCATATAGATATATATAAGGCTAAATTATGAAAAGGGTAAAGAAATTCATAATTTATATTTTAAGAATCATCAGGTAATTTTTACCTAAGATAATTTTCTCTTTTTTATGACGATTCACAAAAAATTATAGTTAAAAAAAAAATCCTTTCTACTTTCTCCTAAGGGTTAAAATTTTTTATGTTATTTTCAAAACAATAAAAGAGAAATTTTAAATAATATCCTTGTTTACAAAAAAAAATAAGGATTGTACTTATAATGAAACCATCAACATTGATCAATATTTATGCACGTTTAATGAAAAATACAAAGTTTTACCAAAAAAATAATGCATTTATTAATTATTTAAGATGGTGAATAATTATGTTCGTCTTAGAAAGTTTAGGTTTACTGAGTGATTTAAGGAGACCGGGTTCGTAAAGTTATGGTATTACATGTTGATGAAAATTTTTTTTAAAAATAATTTGAATTATTTTATGGTTTTTGCCTTGTATAACAAAAAGCATAAAATCAAAAGTAAA